>JAIPRK010000121.1:8586-296217 GCA_025469195.1 Chaitophorus viminalis
AAAAAATCCATTCAACTTGGAACATTCATCCGGGTCAACTTTCCATTTAACATACACAGAGTTGTTTGTTACAAACATTGGGTGATCGATGTCCAAAATAGGTTTTGTTTCAGGACCTTGTTAAAAACCAGTAATATTATTAGAGTAAAGAAATTATATCAGTGATGTTATGTTTATTTTACTTGATGTTGGTGTTAAAGCATAAACAATATTTTCCTGATGAATGTTATACATTTTATCATCACCTACAATAACTTTTATGGCGTACTGAGAATTGGGCATCGCATTAAGTATCTCATAATTAGTTATATTCACAATTTTTAGGGACTTCCATTTGTTTTCTATTTCTCGAAATGAACAACTGAAAACTCGTGCCAACTAAAATATAAATGATCATTTGATTATTTTAGATTTTTAAAAGAAATTACTGCATATAATATACACACTATTATAGCTATATTAAAAAGTTTGATAAGTTATCACATAATAAGATAATCTTCTTCTTTATTGGTATTTAGAAAAAGAAAATTATTTTATACTTATAAATTATTCAATTAAAAAACGAGTGCATTACTTTGTATTTTACTGTAAAAGTTACTGGTCCATTCAATGAAGCACCATAATGCTTATATGGATTCAACAATTCCCAGAATACTTTGATTCTTCCATTTGTTATTACCGTAGAAACATTTGTTATTTCGGCATCGTTTTCTGTAATAACGTAAGACAATAGTTAAATAGTAACTCAATATATAAAATATTAGATTCTGAGTTAAATGCAATGTTATGAATATTTGATTAAGTACTACGATATAAGATTTTATTATTTTTGTTATTTTTGTCTATGTACATGATTTTCTTATTACTTCAATATTATTTATAGGAGACATATATTTTTGTTACAAGATGATGGTGCCTAATTGGTGCTTTTGAGTTTTGATGTTTTTGATGTTGTATGTTATGTTTTTCAAAACAATCTTCCAAATATTTGAGAAAAACATTGAAAAATATACAAATATTTTTTTTATCCAAGATTGAGTTTTGTACTCGTCACTGGCTCACTGCCCAGTAATTTGTTTTATGGCCCCATATTTTTTATACGTTTTTCTATACAGTGAATAAAAGTGTCTTTTACTGTAAAAACGCAGATAGTTTTATAAGCGTTAAGAAATTAAATTCTCACGATGTTTGTTGTTTCTATGAATTTTTATTCTATAATATTATTTATTACCTGTTAGTTATGATAAACATATAAATTATATCGACTCAAAACATCTCCTGAGAATTTTAGTAAAAACCATATAATATATTACTCGTTTCATTTTATATTTTCACACACACACACACACACATATATATAAAGTTTTAAGCTACATTACTCTCCTAAAAAATTCTAAAAACTGTATAAACTAAATCTAATAATGTCAACTTTGTCACGCGACTTCTTTAACTTAAAATCATTGCATAATAGTCAATAGATCAATACAGCAGTATCATTCGACATTCGACTAATCCTGTTATTTGACTATCATGTTTCTTATGAAATAAAAGTTTTTCCCGTTTTTATATAATTGTTATTCGTTGAATAATACTTTTTCGATAAAATGTGTAACAAATATCAATTATAATATTATAAAAATAAGAAGTAATTGTTCAACACTTCATGAATGTCACTTTTTTTTTGATTAAAAATTAAAATTACTAACTATTATAGTATGATATTTCTGAAACTTTAACTAAATATTATGGTAAAATCCAGCCATTAAATAAATGATTAATATAATAATTTACTTATACATAAATAAGACATTTTCAGCGATTGTATATCAAAGGTATACAATAGGTGTACAATTGGTATATATCAATAAGAATAATAAATATATTAAATTTACCTTTCATAAGAGGAACTGCTAGATAAATGGGCGAAGAGTCTAACAATCCATTACTTGTGTTAGCAGTTAATTTTATTTTATATTCAATGCTAGGAAGAAGATCGTTTAAATAGTGACCATTATTAGGAGTTGATATTATTTCTTGTTTTTCTAATTTATCAGACATTAATGTTAAAATATACTCTGTTACATGGCATTCAAATCTACTTGGTTCAATCTGTAAATGCACAATTTTAATTAAAATTAATAAAGTTATTTTCAAGGGCGTATTAAAAAAATATAAAATGTTTTGTTTTTGAAAATGTTGATACATTTACGTTTTATACTTACATCATCCCATGTTATGTTGAAACTTTTTATTCCACTTATTAATTTCACATTATAATCAGAAATTCTAGGTTCTAAAAAAGTAAGAAAATTCTTTAGTTTTTATAATAAATAATTATTTAAATATATGTTTTGGTAAGTATTGTACCGGGAGTATCTTGATTCATAGTGTGAGTAGTATTTTAATGATTTTGGATAGGAATTATAGAATTTCAGAAGAATAAAATAAAACGTGTGTATATATATATATATATATATATATACACGTGTACTATATATTATTTACATGTACAATTTAAAAATGTGTTATTATTTATTTTTATCAAAATAAACTGATCCACCTGACTTCTTTCACTTAAATTTTTTGTTTTCGAAGGCAATGATGCCTATATAGGTTAATAAAGCTATATGACCCAAACCTGTAATATACCTTACTGTCGATTCAACCCCAAGCTATGAGCCTCCATATTTCTAAAATATTTTTTAACACAAATGCATATCATACATTTACAGACACAGACACAGACACACAATCATACTTGATAATAGTGCCCACAATAATGTGTAAATAATATAATTACTTAAACTTTTAAAATATGTTAATACACAAATAAATATAAAAAGTTGGCATTCATAGAACATTGTTTTAATTTAAAAATCTTACTAGGTATAAATTGATTATAATTAAAAAGATGGGTAAAGTATGTATATAAAAAAAATTATGTATGTATAGATATTTATATTATTTCACTATTCATTGATAATAGGCATATCTCTCAGAAATTATTTTGCATTTCTGTTTGCACGCAACTAAATTTGCTATTTATTTACTGTCTTTACTGTATATACTTACTTAAACATGATGTAATATATTGACCGTATATAATGTCTTGATCATTAAAATTTCCATCATCTGTTACCAGGAGAGCACCAATTTCATAAGTGGTACCCGATTCCAAGTCACTTAATGTGCTCGTAATTTCAGTATCATTTAAAATTAAATACAATTCTGATGTGTTGTAAGATTTTTCGCCTAGTATCTATAAACATAAACTATTACGTGAATATGTAAATACCATTAATTAAGGCATACGTCAAACAAAGTAAAACATATGATTATATTATTGTATTATAATTATTACATTATGCGTTAATATTACCTTATAAAATAATTGATAATATTTCAGCTTTATGTTTGAGTGTCCTTCTTTTAAATTTGTTGAATTTAAATTCAATTTAATGTGCAATGTTTCAAATTGGCTTGAAAGCAGTTCAGGTGGATTAATGAGGTATGGATATTCTAAATTAATAAACACATGTTCATATATTTAATTAGTTCGTTAGTATTTAAGCATAATAATATGCGAATGTCTAATTGTAAAATTTATTAATCATTGATAACATTTTATTTTTATTTTAGTTTAATATTATTGTGAATTGAGAAAAATTATAGCTTTAAGCAAATGGAAAACATGTTTAATGTTAAGTATGTTAGTATTATGTTCAGTTACTCAATTTTCAACTTTTTAGATTGTAAAATAACTTTTGAAATATATTTTCGTTGACAATAATTGGTTAAAATTCATATTTTAGATCCTGAACGGAGTGATGGAATCTATTGGTTTTACAATGATGTTTTTTTTTGTGTTCGACAACACTTTTTTTGGCAGTAAAAATGATTCGAATTTTTTGAACAGCAACTTTTCTAAAAGGAAAGTGAATGTAGATGGTACTCGAGACATTCAAAAATCCAACTTTTTTAATACTTTTTGTAAAAATCGAAAAAAACGTTAAAAAAATTACGAAAAAATGGAAAATTTTACGCAAAATCACGTTTTTAAAATGCTCTAACACAAAAACAAAAAACCGCAACAACTTAGAATTTTCACCAAATTTTTATATTGGTGTTCTCTATACATGGTTATATTTTCAAAGTATTTTGACATATTTTGACTTATTTATAGACAATTTAAATTTTCGATTTTTGTAAATTTATTTTTTTAAACACCTATAAAATTTAATTGGCTGGCCGAAAACTCTCGAAAATTTAATACAAGGTTTATATTAAGCATAACATATCTTCACTAGAAAATATTGGTGATCGTTTCACTCAAATTTTTTTTATAAGCTCATAAAGCTCAAATTTGTATAAAATGTGTCAAAATGACAATAATTTGCAAGTTATTTTGTAGATAAAAATTCATAAAATTTTTTCTGTTTATACTTAAGGTTCAAAATTTTGACACTAGTTTGTCCATAAGTTAATCTTCAAAAATATATAAAAAAATTTCTACCGGACCAAAAGGAAAAAATTTTATGACCGTTTGAAATTTGAATTTTTACGAAATTGCATAAAATAGTGATTTATGGTCAAACGATTTTAAATATTTGTTATAATTCAAAAAGTATAAGTCGCAGAAACTTGAAATTTTCACCAGTTGTTAAGATAAGTATTTTCTTAATGTCATATTTTTTTCAAAATATTATATTGATTTTTAAGCCACTTATAGGCATTTGAAAAATTTGAATTTTTTACATTTTTTTCTTATAACCGGTGATAAAAAAAAAATTGACTTATACAATATACTTGAACATTTAATAGAATATTTCATACAAGTAGTTTTTATTGTCATTTAAAAATCATCAAAATCCATAAGCACAATTTTTTTTTATAAGCGTTTGAATAGCAAATATTGACATAAAATTACATGTAAAATATAATATAATATATAAAATTCTAGACTGACAAATCATATCGGTTTTTTAAAATGCTCTGACTCAAAAACGAAAAACCGCAACAACTTGAAATTTTCACCAAATTTTTATATTGGTATTCTCTATACATGGTTAAGTTTTCAAAGTATTTTGACATGTTTTGACTTATTTATAGACAATTTAAATTTTCGATTTTTGTAAGTTTTTTTTTTAAATATCTATACAATTTTTTTGGCTGTCCAAAAACTCTTGAAAATGAATTAAAGGATTAAATATAAGTAATACTAACTGTAACTAAAAAATATCAGAGATTGTTTCACTCAAATTTTTTTTATAAACCCATAAAGTTCAAATTTGAATAAAATATGTTAAAATCGCGATAATTTGCAAGTTATTTTGTAGTTGAAAATTCATAAAATTTTTTCTGTTTATACTTAAGATTCAAAATTTTAACACTAGGTTGTTCATAAGCTTACCTTCAAAAATATATAAAAAAAATTCTACCAGACTTAAGGGGAAAAATTTTATGACTGTTTTAAATTTAAATTTTTACGAAATTGCATTATAATTCAATTTAAATATAAAATACTATATTATTAATACACATTTTAGACAAACATATTAACTCGGTTCAGAATCATTATTCGTATACAATGATATCTATCATTGCATTCAAATTTAACAAATCCATTGTAATAATAACATATCCTATAAACGAGGCACACTCCACCCCCAACTGTACAGCAAAGCGAGGCCCACCCGTTTTTTTAAATTTAAATTTTTTTAAATTTTATTCTGCTTGTAACGGTCGTATTTAATCAATCTATTCTTACTATAGTACCAATATATAGTAGGTGTGCTTGCCTCTCTCGCGTTTTGCGATCGCTGTAATGTGAATCTTACGGAATTGATCAAGGTATACAGGTATACGCACTACATCGTCCGTATTTTTCACGTATTTTTTTTTTACATTTTAACTTAAAACGCAATTTACTTGGAAGTTATTTATATCAGAAGAAAGCCACCTTTGATGGTATCGGTGCTTTGTATACACGGCTCTCAAACGTTCTTCCCCTTCCATCCCCCTTTCATTACGTAATAATATTGCGTATGCGAGGAGTGGACGAGTAAAAAACGATTTTATCAACTGCGCGTACTATGTAGGCTGTATCGATAAAATCCAACTAAATAATAGGCTCGATGTTTGACTGGTTACCGATAGTGAGTATCGCGGTATAATATATACTGGTCGGATTTAAGTTCGTGAAGACTTATTTCGCAAAACGTCATCCGTACCATCCGTTGCAGCGGTCACTGTATAGCGGTGTTGATCGAGGTATACGACGTGACGTACAATCAATGAAGAGAATATTGTCCACGAAGCATAAATTATTGTTACATTGTGAATAAATGCGGAAAATTTTATGTGATCAGCTAAAATAACGTATTTAGGACGTTTAAAACGTTCATTTGACAATTTACGATTTGAATAGGTACTCTTCAAAACGGCATTTGATAAGTTCTGATACGAAACAATATAGTAGCAGTAGTTAGTTACATACATATTATGATCATGTAAGTTCTGACACGAATAAAAATGTACCGTTACTTATGTAAGTTTCTACACGAATAATAATTAATGATACGAATATGAATATCCTATACGTGCGGCGATAAAATTGAATTCATTATTTTTGAACTGCACAAACAACTGTACTGACAGAATCGGTTAGGTTAGGTTAACATTGAATTAGATGTTACAATTTTTTTATGAAACAAAAAAAAAAAAATAAATTACCACACAAAGTACATTAATTAATATCTATCCATTGTCATAATTTGGTAAGAAATTGAAAAGGAAATTTGTATTAGTTCTATTTTTATTCGTATAGGAACTTAAATAATACCAGATTTATTTTTTTCGTGTCGGAACTCAAGTACCTGTATACTTTTTTCGTTCTCGAAATTATACGTTTAGGTATATTCATGTACACTTTGTACTGTCTGTTATTTATTTTGTAAACCATTTTGTACGATAACAATTACACGATATGATAAAAATTATGATAAATTAATAACTAAATTGATACTATTTCAATCGCAATTTTGATCAACTTTGTTGGCCAACCGATTAGTATGAATTTGGTAAAAACTTGGAGATCATCATTGTTTTAAAAACTACTAAGAAAGGCCAAAACTTATTAAAAATGAATATGAATTTATGGTTTTACATAAGATTAATAACATAAATTATTATTCGTTGGAAGTATTCAGAAATAACTTGTTTTGATAGAGTAACAACGAATATTAATTAATCGTTAAGTTTTATTGATGTTTCAGTAAAACCTCATTAATCCGAACTAATTGGGGCTTTATAGGTTTTCCAAATTAATGAAAATCCGAGCTATACAAAATAACCGAAAATCGTAAATTATAAATTTTAGAAAATTGTATTGGATATTTTATTATAACAAATTTTAATCTAATACATATATTATCTAACAATATTAAACCTAAAAAAATAGTACATGACTTTGTTATGGGGGAATGTGGTTTATGTTTTAATATACAATTTTTTTCACAAATATTTGTCAAAATTTGTAATATTAATTATTGAAAAAAGGTCATGGGGTGGTGCTATTCTCTCAATCCTCCCTCACCTCGTTTGACCATCACTGATATTATTTACACACATAGGTGATGTTTACCTGCTGAATATCGCTTAGGAACTTGATCATTTGCCATTCAGATTAGTAGTTGTTTACACCCATGTCGTTGTACGGTGAGCTGCAACTATGTAATACGTCTAAAATATACGATCATCCACGAAAATGCGATTTGTGATTCTAATATTATAATATACGTTCGAAATTGCCCGTTTGAATGTAAATATATTGTAGGCGGAACGGACTTGTGCGCAAATAGCACTTAATCAATGTTGTAAGACCGTCGTTCAATTTTCACAGGATGATTTTGCAAATTCGGTACGTAATATTATGTCAATACAATTATTTCGACCAACCAACGTGTGGATATGAGTTTAACCGTAGATGAAATCCATAAATAGTTTAATAAATGGGGGTCAGCCCGTGAACGTGCACATTTAATATTTAATTATTAACATTTAACCGGGGCAAACTGTGTATGGAAAGAAAACACAAGAACATAATCTTTTATATTAATATTAATATTTATATAATTGATATTTTATATTTATATACAGGTATCGTATAATTTATGCAAAAAAAGTTGAAAATATTCGTTTTTTATTTTTTTTTTCTGTCGTTCAATCACTGCATATTATATATTTAGAATAAAACATCACCTATAGTATTAAGCAAACGCTTCTAACTCGATTTATTATTTCTGCAGCTCTTAATAATAATTGCCATAAAGCGTATCTATGTACATAATAATATAATATATCAAATCGATAAATATATGCTGCGATTACTAGGAGAAAAGTTATATCTAAAAGTTATATATACAGCAAAATGATATACCTACATACGTCGTCGTGCATTGTCATTTTAGGATAATAAAAATAAAGGAAAAAGTTCACCAATTTGGCGCACTTCAGTTGGCTATGTCTTATTTGTAATTTATAAAACAAAAATGTATGGAATTTTTCAGTTATTCATCGTATATTATACAACAGTACACACTGCACGGTGCGTTGAGTACACATTCAGCCGGTAATAAATTTACGTTTATCACGCGCGTATATTATAACGAGAAACAATATACACGCGTACACTGTATGGATTCCGTATGGAACGCGGAAAAAAGTTAAATCTATCCCTCTCTCTCCCCCCCCCTCCCGAGCGAACACTACGTAGTTTTGTTTTGCGAGGTTCAACTTGTAAAAGTGATTTATTTGCACTGGTAAACAGTACGGAGGATTCAGACGCGCAATGACGGTATATCGATTTTCAAAAAATACTTTCGACCGCGGCTGTCCTCGTGTAACTGCAGCAATGTATATTTTATAAACCTAAAATAGTAAAATCTCGTTGCTTACAGTAACCTCGGTCGAGCACGATTAGTATGATGAAAAAAAAATAATAATATTGACCCCCGCAAACGGATATAATATGTTATACGACGCCAAAAACAACAGAGAAACAGAGCTATGGAAAGAGAAACAGAGGGAGAGAAATATAGAATACAACGTTTATATTATTATTACGACACGTTTCAAAGTTTTGACCGCAGAACATGGCAGTGGTCGTGTATATTGTCACACGAGACGGCAGGGTTATTACGGTTGAGGCTTGTTACGAGACGGTTTCGAAAATACTTTCACACGCATCCCTTGGAATCCTGTTTTATAGAATAAAATAATCATTTAGTAGTATATAGTAGCAGCGAAAAAAAAAAACAGTTTACTCCGGGTTATTTTGAAATTTTCATCTGTAACACGACCCCGACAGTAGCAGTACACGTATCTTTATCTAAAATTCCACTAAAAAAAAAAAAATGGTTAAACCGTGAAAACGTCTCGTTCCCACGATTTAATACCCTCACTTATTATTAGTTGACATTAGTTATTGTACAGGCGTGAAAGCAATACACTGCGAAATGTGTTCGAAAACCGTTTAAAAAATGTTACAAAGGTCACGACGAGCGTGGCCGAAAAGCCGATAATCTTAGTTTTCACCCATAAGTTTTAATAGAAAATGTAGATATTTCAATAATTGTCATTT
Organism: Chaitophorus viminalis; assembly: GCA_025469195.1. Lineage (NCBI taxonomy): Eukaryota > Metazoa > Arthropoda > Insecta > Hemiptera > Aphididae > Chaitophorus > Chaitophorus viminalis. The sequence continues at coordinate 18,227 of JAIPRK010000121.1, forward strand.
GTCAAATATCTATCGAATACAATTTTGTCGCAGAACAGATATTTTATATGACATTTTCGTAGTTCGTATATTATATATTTTGTACCATTTTACGCACCACGCATCACACTTGGGCCTTACCGCGACACAGACCATGGTTGAAAAACACCGACTATCGCAACTACTCTGGGTGTTCATGGTCTCGGACGGATCCGGTCCGACGCCACTGAAAAATACGTTCGACGCAAATAATTAATATGCGATTATACTGCAGTTACGATTACTTAACCGATAGTTTTCTCCGTTGCCATACATTTCGACTGTTTTTGCTTTTACTGTTGTTTGCTGTCAACGACGCGTGACGCTATCGATGAAACATCGCTATGAGCATATACCTACGCCGCAAAGCGTGAATGTTTTTAAGAATATTAAAGACCACACGTAGAACGTGTATTGGATTCGGTCAGATTTGGTGGGTTTCGATGGGCAACGAAAACGCAGTCGATGTATAATAATATTACAACGTCACCGTTTCCTGAGCAAGGAATGGTTAGGGGTTAGTGGGTAAGCACAGGAGGCAGGCCGTGGAGGACGGGAAGGGCGAGGAGCGTGCAGTGGCTTATATAGTCGTCCAATTCCGGAAGTGGACCCATAAATTTCAACGCTATTTAAGTTTCACGTGGTAAGTTAAATTTAGTTGATTTACTTATCCACGTGTCAATATCGCGACAAAAATATGCCATATTAATTCGTCGTTCTGGCGCAATTCGAAACGTATGGCGTATCAAGTGAAATAAAAAATGTAATATTATACGTACATATCCGCAGCTAATTTAGCTGCAGCGACTTCTGTCGATATCTCATACATTTCGTCATGGAGTAGGCGGCATGGTTTTGAATAGATTTAATGAATTTCTATGGCCACTATACAAGTGATGGACAGATCACAATTTATTAGAAACGGTCGGGTGATGTATATTTAAGTGCTATGTCCTGTTCGACGCGCACGCAAAAGCTCGTTTTGTTGGGCACCAATCATCATCGTTTAAGAAACAGCTACATTTTCAGATATCGTGTTGAGTGCGATAATAGGTTTGCTAGGCCAACTAGTTTGCCCTTCATCGGTCTATTATTTTGGAAAGATTACTGATTCGTTTTCCTGCGAATTTTCGTGATTTAGGTTCTTAAGTATGTGCACTACAGTCTTTGTATACGAAAATAAGTATTCCTAAGTGCAGCGTAGAAGCGTGCCATATTATATTGGGCGAGCTCCAAGGGTTATGTCATTGGTTAATAAATATATAATATGCATTTATTTTTCAACTAGTGGTAGATTTTACAAAAATATGATTATACAAATGTACAAATGTAATAAAAGTTTGCCGCACATTATAGCTGACGGTACCTATTATTGTACTAAACTAACTAAAAACACCGTGATCAATTGGCCAATTGCTAAATAAATAGATATCGTTACAGTGGCGGTTTTAAAGAATAAATTATTGATGTAATGTTATACAAAAAGAAAGAAAACTATTACGGTGAGGGAATTGCTCTATCGGAGGAGAGTCAATGGCGATCAGACGGGGTTCCAGTATTCTACATGATATTCAACAATCGATGTCGGGTTAATTAGCTGTATTAATTAATATATATTGAAAAGATTACAGTATTTAGACATCAGCTGATGACTAAAATCCGGTATTGCAAAACTGTCAGAATCGGGGGGAGCCGGTATGGGTTGGTCGCGATCGTTGTTTGTATTTCCTCCGTCGACGCATGCACGGAATTACTACGATTTTACTGGATGTCGAACACGTCGTTAGAAACGAATTTCGACAGATTTCCACGCTGTGCGTAGGTAGTCAAAACTGCCGTAACACCATATAATAATAATGCACTAACCGAATGTTTCAAATATCATTACAGCCGCACCGGAGACGGTTCAAGGCTTCAGAAGCAACAAATCGAATTCACGTCACCTGCATGGCTGCACTCGAGCGGCTGGGACCGTTCGCTGCACACGGTGCTGATCGTGCACGGTTACGGCGGAACAACAGAAGACTATTTACCGAGCTCCGTACTCAGAGACGGTAAGCGTATTATAGATTATAGTGGTAATGTGTACTTTAAATCGATACAAATCTCTTTCTTCACGACCATTCGAAGCCCGAAAACCATTACTACGGTTGTATTATAGCAATATAGCGTATACAGCACGTTTTCGAGTGGTGAACGTTCGAGAATATTTCATATCATTATAACACCGCACAAGTATAATATAATAATATTTTATTGACGTGCCAAACGGAATACATTATCCGCTGTACTATTTGTCACGAATTTATCGTTTTCGGTTCCGTTAAAAGGTCACAAACATTTGTAGTATCGTAAACATTATAATATATTATGATAAGCGTTAAGGGCTTAATATATATATATATATGTGTGTGTGTGTGTATATCGCATAAGCAATTTATTTATTTAACTATAATATACACTCAAATCAATTTGCAGTATATTTTTTTTATTATAAAATAATAAATATTATGGAAAGGTCATCGAGTACAAGTTAGTGGTTAACTTTAGCCTATTTAGCCTCCCCCCCCAAGAGGACTGCACTTTAATGCGCCACTCTCAATCTAGCCTCGCTAGTGAAGGTTTGTGTTATAGATGTTGCGGTGGGTGGCAAATTTAACATTGGTCACCACATAAATATCACAACACTTTTACTGTTACTCTTTTTTTTTATTTTTGTATTACAATAATAGTGTCACAGCAAGACGAGTAATCATTTATACATATATTTTTTATTATAGAGAGAGATGATAAGATTAGTACACTAATTATATATAAACTATAAAAATTACGTTTACAATGGTAGTGACGGCCTCGGGACTAGTATGTCGATCACGCACGTAGATACCTACACATCGAATAATGCGGATATAATCGCCAATTCGGAACGTCTTCATAATATATTCGAGATTCGACAATCATTAAAATATTTTCGAATACGATAGCGAAAGCCTCGGCCAAAGGAATGATTGTGCAATTGCTATATTTGTATTGTCTGGATATTAATTAATGATTAATAAGAGAATAAGATATTCTCATCCGTGATTGTCACGAGACCGGACAGGACGGTTGATAATTATGAGATTTTCTGCTCATTATGTGAAAGACCCGTATTCATATAATATTTAAATATTGAGAATTTTATGTGGATTGAAATTTTCGTGGGTGGCGTTGTTGTCCTCGGATATCCACTCGGCGTTCCCTGATTGGATGTGATGATGATCTTAAAGTTGATGTACGTGCTTCGGGTCGCAGGTATGGTTAAAGTTATGCAGTTGGGATGTTTTCTTTTTAATCGTTAAGTACTAACAATTATCAGGACGATAGAAAGGAATTTGATGATTTTCGAGTACTCACGAGTATTCTGCGTTATTAGTTGTTACGTTGTTCCCGGTCATGGCTTCTTGCAGCTATTAGGAAGTTAATGGAATACTCTTAGGGCTATTCTAACAATGTCCGGTTAACCGAACATTTTAAGAACGGCCCTTAGTGTTTATATATGTAGTTATATATGTTTTATATATGTTGTATTCGAAGCAATATCTTAATGTCAAATATTCGCCAGCTAGAATGTTATTGGTCAGTTTATGTGTTTATTAGGTGTAATGGTTTTCCGTTTTTAGATTTTGGAAAAATGAGTGAAGAAACAGTTAGAAGTAGCTTGAATACGAGACCTACGTTATCGAAAGCCTTTCCGACATCCAGTAAGGCTGTGGCTTTTCGAGTTTGTCCGCACCTGTTTTATATATTAATTATTGAATTGCGGTAGATTGACTTGAATTATTGGCCTATTGATAACGGCAGTTTTAATCGGTTAATTCATTACAACGTACTTTTAGGAGTGGATTCATATTCGGTACGGGTAATTTGAGTAAGATTGTTGTGCATGTGTTTAATTAAATATACACTGCGCGGGGTGTTTATGTAGACGAAAGCATTAAACGAATTTTACGAAATGTTCGTACAATTCCTGCGGCTTATTTTTACGACTGCATGGTTTCTTCGAAGAATTTATTATCATCTCTCTAATGAACGATATTGCAGTGAAATACACATAGTAATTTCATTTAAAATTTATATATTATTAAATACGTCGTTTGGCAGCTCTATTGCTTTCCGGTACAACAGTCGTTAGACGAGAACGCATGTAAAATACTAAAATAATCCTCATCGCTAAGGTATTTAAGTAGCATTTAACGCATTTGTCAACTCGCTCTTTGTCTAAGAGCAGTATGATATATACATCATTAAACGTAGTAACGGTGGACGATAATAATAATAATAAAGGATTATTTCGTAGATTCGTATTTTATTTTATGCTAAGTATACTACAACAATAAAATCGGTATATCGTGTATTTTGGGAAATTCTAAATGTCCTTAACTGTAATACAATATTAACTCGGTATTGTAGTGGATATAACATTTGTATATACCTATATATTATTTAAATAAGATGTCCGATATATTCATTCATCAATAATCTCAGCAAACCGCTGCACCTATAGAGACATTTTGGTGGTATATACTTCTGGACGTAACAGGTTTGGATCTCAATATGTATGGACGCACAACTATTACTGATAAAATTATAAATATCCAAGAACTTAATGGTTTGATTTTACTTTTTTATTTCATGTTTTGTAATTAAGTACCAATTTGAAACTATGCAACTAAAAACGCAATTTCCACCTCTTAAAATTTACACTGAACAGCTATTATCATGTTCATAAGAACCATTATAATGACTCGAAATCTTTTCATTCAAAATTATGACCAATAATTTCATAAATAACATCAAAATTATTAAAATGTTAATGTATATTGATTGAAATTTAAGCATAGACCAATAATTTAAATTCTTCAATATAGCCATTTTACCGGCAGAATTTTATTCATCAGCAATAGAAGTGGGTGTTATAACATTTTTTTCCCCATATCCTCGAGTTATGGAAACTTCGATGTCGCGACCGCCTTTTGAACAAACAATTCGAGCAGATTTCAATTGAGACTTGACGCGGTGTACTGGTGGAACTGCTGAGGGAAAAATAGTAGAAACACTTAAATCGTGCGATTAAAATATATTGTGCAACATAATATTATCTATTTATTTATTCTATGGCTACCATAACTATTAGAATTATGAAACATTTTACATCGTATAATATTAATACAATATAATAACATGTATTTCTCGCGAAAACGAATAAATACCCGTGCAGTCGCCTGCAAGTCTTCGATGCATGGCTTTTGAAATCCCATGTTGTGCAAGATGAACTGACGGTAAATAATGACGCCTAGAAGTGCGAGAATGGACACAATAATGTATTATTAGTATTAACATAACATGTTACATGGCCATCAGCGAGCTATCGATGTGTATACGGACGAAAGAATATAATTTTTTAATAAATCTTACCTGGACACCGTTTTACATAATATTTCGTACGCAGCTGCTTTATCAAGTTCTCGGATCGCTTCGTCACATCGTCGGCAACATCAGGAGCAGGATTGACTACGCTGGTGCAGTTGATCTCACAGCTTTCCTGCACCGTTTCTTGCTGCTGCGAGTCTGATGTCGTAGTGTTCTGGGGTACACATGAAAGACAAGGGATGATTTTAAGAGATTTTAACGTCCGAAGCTGTTACACGTATTATATGTATTGACTGTTACTTTTAACGCTCACGAAAGTCATGCGTTAAAAGTCATAACATTAAAAAAGACTGTAGTCAAATAAACATGCTTCGTCGTAGGCATAAAATACGCTGTTTATTTTGATGTATATACAAACGGAACACCCAAGTGAAAACTATAATGCTATCGGACCCTTTATTAAACATGCACGTTATTCGATGATGAATGATTTTACGTCTACTACCAAAAACCTCTTTTTGTCTTGCGGTCTTATAACATATCACAGCCTCATATTTGTGATAAGAGATGGAGGGTGGTCATTTTTTAATTTCTTATTTATTTTCTTAGTAAACTTCTAATTATGAGACCGGAGTAGTGACACTTGCGTCGTACCCCATCATGGTTGGGATACGAATATTTTACTCGGTACCGGAAGTGTAACTGTCTATATAAAAACACTGGCAAAACGGTCGACAGATAACGGGATTGGTTCACAAAAAATATATTATATAAATGTACTAGTAGTGTCGTCGAGTCTACGTGGCATGTCTTCATATCTGGTCCTATGCACTTCCTGTGACAGTAACTCTTACAGGCAGTGCATTTCGCTATCGGGGTCCATAGTAATCTTCTGCGGCACCCAAAACACTTGTTGAACCACTTGTGGATCGGCTTATTCACGAATGTGTGTTGTAAACGTTGATCCATATTGCGTTTTGCGATCGAAAGGGAAATGGGAGAAAAAGTTTACCAAAGCGATTGAAAATTAACACTTTGTTTTCTTCTTGTGCATTCAAACATTTCCTTACCTATAGCAATGTTATAAATAAACAGTTTGTTTCTATCAGCCGATTATCGAGTAATATTAATTTTCCGTCGTGTTGACATTAACACTTCTACCCGTGTATACCTCGTACTTTTACACACTCACACACATACACACACAAAACGCACAGTCAAACCTGTAAATATACTCCGTAAGGTAAGGTATGATGCATACCATCAATGGCATTGGGTGGTGAACTCAAATATTTTCAGAGGCAAGTATATTTTTCAATATTTTTTGAAAAAATAAAAAAAAATATTGATTGGTTTGAGAGGAGGGGGTGATTGCTTTTTGCAGACTATTTTTAAACTATATAGATAATTATAAGATTAGAATTTAAATATGATGACCCTGCCAATATATCAATTGCTTCATTACGATCAATTATTGTGTATGTATCTATTGTATATATTATAATAATATTTTTTTCTAAATTCATAATTATGATTTTATATTATTACCCTCCAACTTACCGAAAAAATCTGAGAGGCGATTGCCTCTCGATTACCCTCATTGCCACGCCACTGCGGCATGGAGCGTCAATGGCGTATTGAACATTTTTCGCACTAGTGGCAATGTAGGTATAATAGTATACGATTTGACCGCATTCACCATCGTTACTTTAGAGTGCAATACCGAACGTGTGCAGGGACCCTTTACGTTTCGTGCACCGATCACTTCATAACATTTTCCGGTGCTCCCTGCTCATTATAACCTCTGTTATTGCAGCGTACCTGAACGACGGCAAGTACAACGTGTTCGTGGTGGACTGGGGCAAGCTGTCGGCTATCCCGTGCTACGCGGCGGCCGTGCACAACCTGAAGCCCGTGGCCAAGTGCATGGCGATCGCGTTGACGCACCTGCGCACCGCCGGCCTGGACGTGAACCAGCTGACCTGCGTCGGTCACAGTTTGGGCGCTCACCTGTGCGGCATGATGGCCAATTACCTGCCGTTCAGGATGCACCGTATCATCGGTAAGTCATGGGCGGTATTGTTGTACATACCGGTGCACCCCGTTTGCGTTTTAGTTTGGTAGAAATCTCACCGCGCCGAATTTTCTAAAACAGCGGAACCAAAATAGCGGCGAAACCGAAACGAATAAAGCAAATGTCGTGCGGAACACGCTCTATACGTAATTCCTATACCGTTCTAGATGCGAACATTTAATATTTATTTACGAATATTTCTGGATTAGGATTTTCGACGCAGATCGCATGCCCGCACTGAACAGAAAATTAGGCAACTTCCAACGTGCTACAAGAGTTATTGAACCATACGATATTTTACTCCCGCAACTGCGTATTATGGAGTTGTACCGAATATTTTTTCTAAATATTTTTATGAAACGTTTTTAAACTCAAAGTTTAAGTTTTCTTCGTCCAGTCGTTTTGAAAATTTGACATTTGTGAATACATAAGCCGGGAATTGGTTAATATATTTCTAGCAATATAATATTACGTAGTTTTCGTATTTTGCGATTATTTACAAACTATGATTTGATTTAATCTCTTCTTTGATCTGGGTCTCTCGATTTTTCGATTAAATACCTGAAGCCCCGCAGTGGGAACGGAACGTTTTTGAAATCGAGATGGTGGGCTACGCGCTGCAGGGAAGAGAACTGAGAAGAGTATACAACGCACATTTTATCAACGACTGCGGTAATATTTTACTAATAATGTTACGTGAATATAACAGATTTATAGTTAAACTTGTATTATTGAGCACACTGCGGCGGGGGTTCGGGTATAACGGGAGATGTACGGAATGATAGTAAACGGAAACGGAGATATAGGTCGTTATAAGTTTTCCAGTGCGATTGTTGGGCGCGCAAGTATATAGTCGCTGCTGCGTGAAAGTTGTTTTGCAATATTAGTTATGTATTATATTATAACATGTTTAACTTCGGAAATCGATAAATCACTAAGAGCCATATTATTCATCTGCAAAATGTTGTTGTATTGTTTGAAACGGACAAAAGTAATAATCATTATAATGTTACATAAAATATATATATATATATATATATATATATATAGGTTTACAATATATACGGTAGAAGACGTGGTTTGTACCATAAAATTATAACGACTCCGTAATGAGCAATGTCTGCATTGAACGTGGTACGACAAAGTCAATATTTATTTATTATCCTCCGAAAAACCTTATTTCTACGAATTGATGCGTCGGGTTGTTATTATTTAATATTTTAATTACCTATGTACTTGGTGAAAAATTCCACTTTTTTCAATTAATAATAACTCAAAAAATTAATCGTTATATAATAATATTCTTCTACTTAGTATTCATATTCAACCATTCGTATCACAAATCAACTATTATTTTATATGCATATAACACATTTTTACACCTGCCATTAAACACACCGTGTACTTATAATGGCTATAAAATAACACTTTACATCGCGTATACGCATTTCTTTACAAATTTTGTTATATGTATTCGGTTTAAACCTCTGTATACCATCAAATACATTTCTGCATATGAATAGTTGAACAAGATAGTCACTCGACCGAATACATGAGTTTCGCTGCTCGAGCGTTGTTCTTACGCGCATGGTATTGTGGAGTTTCTGAAAACACTATGTTTCGATCGCACTGCTACGGGAAATAATGTTTTTACAGGTCTTACATATACGGTCGGCCGTAATATTTTTCGGCAGTTGTATTCGTCAATTGTTTCTATACTAATCTATACTAATATTATAAAGAAGAAAAATTTGATTGTTTGTATTGAATAAGCTCCAAAATTACTGCACCAATTTAAATGAAATTTAGTACATATATAGTTTAGACACTGAGAAAAAACATATGTTCTCATTTTGTGACAACATTTCAATACGTTTTCATTTATAGTTTTTTTTTTTGTATTTACTTGCCAATCACATCAAACGATAGAAATTTAAATAAAAAATTCCACATATCATCATCCGAAGGCAAAATAATGGTATAGTAACAAAATAGTGACGGGTCGGCTTGTATAATACATGTTTGACGGCTGAAATGTATCATCGGTTGTAATAATTACATTTTTCGGATCAAATATACTGGTGGTTGAAAAATATTGTTGGCTAAATAATTATACAGTATCAGCTAATGGTACCACATTTTTTTATTCAATATTTTCATAGACTAATCAAACAATAATTGTTACTAATTATTAGTAGAAAAAATTATTAATAACTTAAACACGTCTTATGTGAATGTTATATCATAACATATAGGTTTGATAATACTAAGAGAAATAATGATAATATTGATAATATGGGCCTCATAATAAGCGATGTGAACTCGTTGACGAAAAATATTATAATAACGTTTCAAAGTAAAAATATTAGAGATAGTTTTTCCATACGAAATTGTCCGTATATGGGATAGGTTACCGGAAGTGGCGTTAAGACAACCATACCGAGTTATGCCGACGTTCATACGAGTATACAGTGGTAGATTTACGATAGGGGGGGGGGGGTTCACTGTATTTAGACCCCCCCTTAGATGCCGATACAATCTTATATATTTGAAATTTTTAATATTAATTATGTGTTAAGGAATACATATAATTTTTCAGGACACTACCTAAGAAAATGTTGAAAATTCGCCACTGTTCATATATACGCAAGAAGGGGTTGTGGCTTTTATATTACCTACATATTACGATTTTTATTTCGCCTTTGCATGTTTTTTGTATTGTACAGGCGTGGACCCAGCCAAACCATTGATCCGGAACCGGGCTTCCGGCCGTCTGGATCCTGGGGACGCGGACGTCGTGCAGATCATACACACCACTGCCAAGTACGGAGACCTAAAGCGTATGGGGCACGTGGATTTCTGCGTGAACGGAGGACGTGCGCAACCATTCTGCCTAAACACGTCCAGTGAGTAATAAACTACATAAACGATTAAACGATCGAAAACAGCGTGATACGTACATGCAGGAGTGCACGATTTTACTCGCATTTTTTCCGCGAAACAATAGTTGTTATGGAGCAGAGGTGTTACCAAACGTGTTTCATTTACAACGCAGCCTCCCTAAAAATAAATATAAAATTATCGAACGTGTGTATAAACGTGTAACGAAAACGTGTTTATTAATACTATAAATATAAGGCATGGGTAATAATATAGTAAAAATAATTTGACACTATTATAGTTATATGTTAAAAGTGATCACTATCGTATAAGGAATTTTCAACATGTGGAGGTTGGTTTCGCACTGTCGGTCGTCTTGGGTGATGTACACGTCTATGGCTGGTGACAGCGATGGTGTGAAACAGCTGCAAGACATTCGTGCATCGCAAAGTGGTTCAAAATGAAAGCGTGTAGTGTCAAAAGAGAGCTGAACGTTCATTTTTAATAGCATTAATATAATATACACCGAAATGATTATTGCACGTAGTTGACGGCAAATGTATATTATAATATCGTATTATCATGTCTGTTGCACGTTTTTCGGTTATCTCGTGAACGGCAACGAACATACAATATTATAATTTAATACATAATTATAATACAGTGGTCGATACGAATAACGTTATTATTATTTAATATTAGTTTCGCTAAGCTTTCTTCTTTGGACCACCACACGCGTGACCACATGATATTGTCACTTCCAATATATAATTATTATTGTGTCGTTGCGCAGACACGGAACTATGTAGCCACGTGCGCAGTGTATGTTACCTGGCAGAGAGTTTGGACGAGGACGCGGCCCGAAGAGCGGAACCGTGCTCGAGGCGATGTTTGCAAGGCGACCGAGGAAGTTCGTCGGTCGTCAACTCGTTCGGACAAACGCCGTACGTCGTTCTGGGCCAACACACGCCGGATGAGTAAGTAATGTTTTTTTCAGCAATACATAATTATAATCTAATTATTATCACTGTATGTAGTGCTACCTTATACTAGTTTCATACCAGCCCCGGTAAGTGCCGCGGGCGACAGGGCCACGCGGACATTCATTATAGTTATTTAGTTTTCAGTTTATTCCCGCATATCATCGTAATAATATCGTATAAATTATAATCGTTTCGCTTGCATGGCAGTTCTTGTAGAATATACGAAATACGAGGCCGTACAATTCCTGAAATATACGAGCAATGAGATGAACGGTCGATGATGATGTAGGTATCGTTCGGTTGGCAGTACAAATTTTATTCTTTTTGTTTGTTTCTTATAATAATATTACAGATTGTTTATTTAAAAATCACACAACAATATACTATCTATCTACACAGATTATCTACTCACAAGACAGTCGGCTTGTAGTATATTTTTAATGATGCTATCACACAATTTCCGAGTACGACCGAGATTATCAAACTCGATGTGATGAAAATTGAAATTTCGGTAAGACTATTTAATAATATAATGTACGCGTAAAATCATTAAGCAGGTGATAAAAACCCACTCTTTCCGTTTGTATAAAATAATATTTAAAATTCTGATGTATAGAAAAAAAAAAATACAATATGCAAATAGGTCGGCATGGCACTGAAAAAATATGAGTTTGAGACAATGAGTAGAGAGCTATTCAGTGATAGGTCCCTTTTGACGTGATTCGGCTATAATTTTGTATAATTACTACATAGTTTCAATCAAAAAGATCACACAGAACGCCAACAACGTCTCTTAAGACAGCAAGGGGGTTGTTGGGAGCGTGGCTGGTCTGAGATCAAAGGATTTGAGTGGTTAAGTTGTAACTTTATAGAATTAGAGTTACGTTTAGAGATGGATCGAAGACCTACGTGTGGCTACATACATTACTTCTATTGTCCTGTGAACATAATATTAACTGTGGACGATGAACACGTAATTATCACAATGCATAACCTCTCCGACTAATTTAGCGACAATATCATAATTATTGATATATCATTATAATAGAAATATTGGCCAGATCTCAAACTTGTCTGAACTCAAAATAATTTTATATTATTTTTTTCTCACGGAGTTTTTGTTTACCGTAAGTTGACGACATGTATACGAGTGAACGCACGGTTCTGACGTCCGTATGGGCGACTCACAGGTACACGTGGAGGAGTCGAGTAAGGTTCAGTTTAAAAAATAATAACGATATATAAATTTAAAATAATTCATTGAAATCGAATATTGTACTAAATATTTATAAAATCAATCTATTTGATTTTATTTTGATATGTGTCCACCGATCGCCATAGGCATCAGATTATCACATCACCCCTCAAATGAGATTATAATATTTTGTTATATACTAATTATTAATTAATTATATATTTATATCAAGAGAGTAATTATAAAATACCTATCACCCTCGTTGGTGTTATACTGTTGTATTAACTTTATCATTCTTGTTTTTTTATTCTGTCCAAGTTTTACATGCTGATCGATATCCAAATTAATTAATTTTTTCATATCATTAATAAATCACATTCGTCTTTCGAACAACGGTACATCTTGCTATACTAAAAATCTCGGATGCTCCGGTAAATACTTCGGTCGTGAGTTGACGACCCTATAATCTAGATCAGTTATATACTACATGACATTCCACCGGAAAATATCACGATAAAAGTACGAAACGTCACAAAATAAATACTTGAGCGGAACTTTTTATTGATAGTTTAGACTAGGTACATTTACACGACTGACTCAGCTTGTAAGACGTCTTTGTGTAGAGAGTGATTGGAAACACGCGTAACAAGGAGCTGGTGCGATTATAGGGGAGGGAATATATCTATTACTTAAAATATGTTCGACGTTAGGTTATTATATATGGGCGCGAGTTTGTGCTCGTCAATTTTCACTTAAATTGTTTTCCGTGTCGATACAGGGTCAAAGGCGTGTACTGCGTGACGAACTTGGACGCGCCGTACTGTTCGAAGACGAACCCGAAAGGAAGCCCGTACTGCTGTCCACCACCTTTGCCGGGCGAAGAAAATTTGTTAGACCTGACGGATCAAATAGACACGGAAGAATAAAATAATTGAAAAATATCAATGAAAACGGAAAAATCCTAGTGTTTTTTTTTTTTTAAGAATTGTTTTCACGCTAAATGTACAAATAATAAAACTATAGTTTTACGCACATATATTATAACTTTAAGAATATATTATTAATTTTATACATTTGTTCGTAGACGATATTTATCTTTATTATAATATAGTATAAGTTTTACCTATTTCATAGATGAATTTACGAGCAATTGGACCCAATCTAATGTCTACCAGTTGATCTAGACAAGACGATTCCACGAAAGTTATATTATTACATTCGTATTATTTACATTTCACAGTTTATACTGTTAATAGAAATAAAATACGAATACGAGTAAGAAAATGTTCCCGCACTACAGCAAATATTACCATGATAAACAGTTATTATCACTAAGATTACGTTTGTCCAGTATTCGATACGCAATATTAGATAAGTAGAACGAACGAAATAAATAAAGTTTAGCAAATAAGATTAGAAATAATTTCTAATTCTAGTTAGGATTATTTAAATTTTAGTTTTAACTAACGGAAATATGACAGGGACGACAGTATTATACGGTATTATTAACAATAGTTGATTACTCTTCACGTGTTTTTTTATACGGGTTGGTTGATGATCGAAGGATTGCTTGGTTGCTACACACATCTACTCAGGCCGGAGTGTCCACGACGTATCGGACGGCCGTCAAGGTTTTCTAGTGCGTAAGTTCACCTGGGTAGGTTTTAACACCTTAGAAATATATCCGAAGACGATCGCACGACGTTTACGTATAACATTATTAGTGATAATACGTTTTAGCGGAGTTATATATGTTGTGCTGTAATAGGCCCTGTCAAAGTATATTTTTAACGTTTTATTTTCAACCATAGAACCAAAAAAGTGCTACGTGATATAAATATAAAAGAAAACAAATAATGAGAAATACACACTGCAAACTGATTATGTTGTTTGTGTAATATAAATTAGTAATATAATTTTAATATGTGATTGGGCTTTTTTTAAGTTATTATCATTGTTCACTTAAACGGTGTAGCTTTTATCGTTTTCGGTCCTTAGGTACGATTATAAAACGAACATTATGTAGCACTTAATATACTATATAATATACACTGCGCATAGTGTTCGGACCGATCGAAGGCATAAATTAATAAATTCTACTTTGGATTTTTACATTTTTCGTTTTACGAGATTATTTAAACACATAAATGCAATAACAATTTAGTCCATGCATTTGATGTTAAAAAAAACCGTTGCAAGATGGAGTTAAGTATATAATATTATAATAATGTATTACCTACTCGTATTTCTTACGGCTTATCATCATACGACTCAGAGGATTCTTCGAAATGTTTAATATTTCTCTAATTACCGTTATTGTAGTTGAGTACAATAATACACATTTTAATTCCACTTATAATTGCATTATTATTATTATTATTATAATTACGTCATAAACAGCTTCACTTTTCGAAATGACAGTCGTTATTAGGCGAGAATATCTGAATAGTGAATAGGTATGCAAAACAATCCTCACGCAGCAAAGGTACTTGACTTTTATACGCGTAAACCAGGAGTCTCCAACCTACGGCTAAGCTAAATTTGCTAACTATCATTTGAAAATATTATAAAAATATATTGATACTTTTTAAAAAATAAGCTATTAAGTCATAAATAAATAGAATAAAAGTTGTTTCTTCATGTGTTGTTCTTAACAACTTACCAATAATAATATTTATATAATAAAAAATTATATTATAATTATTAAAAAATAATTCTTGTCCATTTTCGATTAAATTTTCTATCTATGTGTCTTTATGTAATTTTGACCCGCGATTACCAAACAAATAGTGAAAAAAGAACCTTAGTGTATGCTATCATCTTTGGCTTTCCCGGAGTACTATTAAGAACAAAATGGACATAACAAAACAGCATGCGATAATGGACGTTGGTAATATAATTCTATTGCACAGAATAGGTTTATTTTTTAGTGATTATTATTAAACCGCCGCAGCGCAAGAGAACAATAAAGGAAAGGGAAGCTGCACAAAAATGTCGGTATCAAGTCGAGCCTTTTTAGCTGATAGAACGTATCGAACAATTTAATTTTAAAGGGTTTTCCGTCGATTGTTCGACGCGTACACTTTCAATTGGTGGTCCGATTTCTCTATTATTATTATTATTACTATTATTATTATCATCGTAGTGTTTGGAGTGATCTCATTTTTCAACAATATAAAATAGCTTTTTCAAAAGTTATCCACTTTGGTAACATAAACCTGTAAACGCTCAAAGGCCTCGAACACGCGTTCATTAATACAATGTAAACCGATCCAAAACTGTGAGGACAGTGAGCGGGTATCAAGTTTCTTGTATGAGCTTCTACAGACAAAGTAAAAGTTATAACACGATGTTTGAAAGTTTCCTTTGAAGTTTTCTTTTATATTTTTGTTTGTGAAAAGCATTGATAACATGGAACATGAAAATTACTCTCATATGGGTACGGTAGATTTCTTCGGTTGGGTTAATCGCGGATGAGGCGGATACGTTCGAGGTATTCTAGAGGTACCTATAGTGGAGTATTATTATTATTTACTGAAAAATAAATTATTGGTCTTTGAATAACATACGATAACGTGTCGGAAAACGATGAAAAATTCTTATAGACTATTGATGATATGGATAAATCGCTTATCGCAGGATTTTATGATAAAATGTTATCCAAAAGGTCACGTCGGATGTAACATTTATTGGGCTAAGAGTATAAATGATTCAACCTCCCTGTTTCCCTAACAATGATTTAATATTTTCATAGTATTATTATTTCTTTTTTTATATTTTTTTTTTAATTTAATTTTTATATTTTTCAGAGTAAATTCATGGTAAAATTACAGTCAAAATCATAGAATCAACCTATTCTGGTTTTTTGTTTTTAGATTCTGAACGGTGTAATAGAATCTATTGATTTTACAATGATGTGTGTTTTTTTTTTTTTTGTGTCTGACGACACCTTTTTTGGCAGTAAAATGCTTCGATTTGCTTAAACAGCAACTTTTCTGAAAGGAAAATGAATTTAGATAGTACTTGGGCATGTCAAAAATTCAACTTTTTCAATATTTTTTAAAAAAATTGGAAAAAACGATAAAAAAATTACAAAAAAACGGGAAATTTTACGCAAAATCAAGTTCTTACAAACTACATTTTTTTAAAATGCTCTAACTTAAAAATCAAAAACTGCAACAACTTGAAATTTTCACCAAATCTTTATATTGGCGTCCTAAATACATAGTTCAGTTTTCAAAGTTTTGACATATTTTGAAATATTTATAGACAATTTAAATTATCGACTTTTGTAATTTTTTTTTTTTTTAAACATCTATTAAATTTAATTGGCTGACTGAAAACTCTTGAAAATGTAATACAAGGTTTAAAATATATTAAAATTATCGTCACTAAAAAATGTCAGAGATCATTTCACACAAATTTTTTTTATAAGCCCATAAAGCTCAAATTTGTACAAAATATGTTAAAATCGCGATAATTTGCAAGTTATTTTGTAGTTGAAAACTCATACAATTTTTTTCTGTTTATACTTAAGATTTAAAATTTTAACACTAGATTGTCTATAAGCTCACCTTCAAAAATATATAAAAAAATTTCTACCAGACTCAAAAGAAAAAATTTTATGACTGTTTTAAATTTAAATTTTTACGAAATTGCATTATAATTCAATTTAAATATAAAATATTATATATTTATATAAACATTTTAGACAAACATATTAACTCCGTTCAGAATCGTTATTCGTATACAATGATATCTATCATTGCATTCAAATTTAACAAATCTATTGTAATAATGACCTATCCTATAAACGAGGTACACTCCACCCCCAACTGTACAGCAAAGCGAGGCTCACCCGTTCTTTTTATCATTGATATTAAATACACCTTGGTCTGCATAGTATAATAAACAATATGTGAGGTTTAAATTTTTAGAAATTTATAGATTTTTATACTTAAGTATATACCTAATATTCAGATTTTTTTTGGAAATTAAATTATAGGTTCTTTGTATCTTGTGGGTTTGATCTTAGAGCTTGTCAGATTTGTTTGAAGACATGTGGAAAAGGTTGCGGTGTAGTTTCTAAATATACTTTTAAAATTCGGTGATGACATAGTTGACCGTTAATGGAAACGCTGCATGTGTCGCATAATGAGGTTTCATCATGGCTCATGAAGAAGCTGAACGTTAGGTGTGAGTGTATCCACCAATTCGAAGTCGGTTAATTATTGTTTTTTTCCTATATTAAGTTCGAGATTTAGCCATATAGATTGGTTTTTATTTCGCTGAGTTTGCTGTTAAAATTTCTCCAGTGAGAGAGACATTCATTATTTATGTGGTAATTGAGTATACGTTCTTCGTACATGTTCATTAGTATGTGGTGCTATTGAGGCAATTGCTTGAGTGTGTTCCATGATCTGATCTTTCGTTTCCTGGAATGCAAATTAATTGGATATGTTTCCATTTTTTTGTGCTAAAAATGTTTCTTCTTGAATAAAAGTTTTGTGATGTTGGTTGTATTTATCGCGTATTTGTGATGACGATTAACTTGCTGCAGAGCTAGTCACTAAGTATTATAAATTCTGTTTTGATAATTGAATATTATATTCAGTGTGAATGTATTTAACGATTTTGTATATTGCTATCGTTTTTCACTGTGTGTATTGAGGTTTGTAAGAGAAGTTTGCATGTTACCGTTTGAATATTTATTATAACTGCGAGTCTTACTCCATTATTTATTTTAGAGGCTTCAATGTATAATATGTGTTCGTTGATAGGACGCTCTTGCTGTATGTTTTTGGGCAAGTTTATATTTTGTTTTTATTAAAATATTTATACGTCACGTTTACTATGATTTTGACTTTGACAACCAAATCGGCGTTGAATGAAAACGGTTCCTTTTTGTCATTTATGTCGTATAATGTGCATGACGATCATGTCTACATATACATATATTTATGTCAATGTAGCCGCGTATAATCTACATTTAGGCTCGCATAATACAATAAAATATAATGATAATATGATGTTTGTAAATAATGCGTTTATTGATGGATTCGGTGTGCTCCCGACGAGTTCAACTGGGCCGGTCGGTCGTTAGGAATGAGAGAACAATCTGGAGTGCTGTTGTTTCATAACGTACAGTGTACTATTGTACACGTATACGTATTTAAGACAAACTTAAAGCGAATGCTTTCCGAATAATACCTACGTTTGTACCAAAGTTTGTGGCAATGGTTTTTGGTTTCGTACCCCACAACGCACCGATTAAACATATACTGTTATGTATTATTTCACTAATAATATAATGTTGTTCTCCGAAATATCTGCCGGAGTTTTCGTTACGATATATGACACTGTTTGTGTTGAATCACCAAACGCGCGCGGCTCAAACAGTTTCGCAGAAATATAATGATAATATAATATATATTGTATATTTCTACCGACGGATCTTCGTGTTATTACACGTGTATTATAATATAGGATAGTAGTTGGTGTAAGCATACCTACGTGTTTATATGTACGAGCATTTGTCGTGGAATACGGACCAACGTAGTCATAATAATAATAATAATAAATAAGGTCTAAATAAATAGGAGGGACCTTGCGAAACGTCGGCCGTCGTGGTGGGGAATAACATTATATACCTTTACGTATTATAGGTACCCGCTCTTTATATTTACTTTCGCGCGAGCAAACACACAACCGTAAAACGGTTATATTTCCTGTTGTACTCGGGCTTTGAGCTCGGCTCACGAACGGCCGTTTAATATAATATACACACGTGCCTACCGGCGGATATAGGCGACTCAGGAATTATTTTTATCTTCCGCACGTACAAAATGCATGCACACACACTACGAGGATAATATTTCGCGTGCGCACACATATATACATATTATACGTGTAATAATAATAATACTATAATAGTGTAATATTATGAATGTAGAACCCACGATCGTACTGTACAGCGGCTGCTCCAAATGCGATTGCGCAGGTGCGCACGCCGACCCATAATATTTGAGGCTTTAGTTTTTTATGTGCTACGTCGTTATACGATAACAAGAATACAATAACAATAATAATTATTGACAAATAACAAAGAACAACAGACAATTTGATCAAATATCTTTTGAAAGGACAAAAACTACCGATAGTTGAGATTGTTTATGAACATTATAATATAGATTATCTTAAAACGTCCATAAGGAGGAGGTTTGTCCTCGTACGCTTCCACGAGTGTGTGTGTACGCATGGACTCGTGTTGCATCTGTAGTGCTTACAACGATGATTATTCCGCGAAAATACACAAAGCCTATATTACAGTGTATATAAATATATACATGTAGGTACACTATAAAAAGTTCAAACTCAAGTTCAAAAATGGGTTTTTTTCGAAACGAATCAAATCTAAACACGAAAATATTTGTCCACATAAATGCTTTAGTCACTAATTTATTTCCAAATTTACTAATTATTATACATTCCTTCATAAACGGTATTGTTTCATTTATGTCCACCATTTTTGTTAGAAAAAAGTATACAGTTTCGATTCGGAGATAACTATATGTACAACAATATAAAAATTTTGAAAAACCTAGTTTATTTATCTAAAAACGTTGAAGACATTGGACAAAAAATCAAAATCAAACTAATGTTTTAAAAAATATACCTTTTTTAAATTAAAATGGATAACAAAACGTTTATTAACTTTGATATTGTAGTCTTTTAGATTTTAATATTGTGCACTACATCCGGATCATACCAAATGTTCATACGTGTTGAGTCTTTTGCAACTGAATTCTTATGTTCTATGATACAATTTAAAGTACTATTATTGAGATACTCTGAAAATAAAAAACGTCGACAATGGAGGCTACCTTATAGGCAATCACAAAACGTTTTATATATTATTGCACAAGAAAAATCACCTTAGAGAAGAGTTAATAATTATTATAACAATAGTTGAGGATATACCTATTATATTAATGTATGTATTAATATAATAATTAACAAAACTATATTCGAATTTACTATGATCAAAACATGAAATATTAAACCATAATATAATATTTTCATAAAACTGTTCTATTCAAAAACACTGATATAAACAATTATCGTAAAATTGATTTGTATAGAAAATCTACAGCACAATAATAATATAATTATATTTTTCATAAAAAAAATATTTCCGTATGATACATACAGTATTATTTAAATCCGTTTCCTGAAAGTTCAGGCTAATATTTAACTGTAAATCACATCACAGGCTACAAACATTAATTAATTATTAATAATACATATTGTTTTTACAAATTTTAGGCCCTGACAATACGCGAATATAATTTCCGTACCGGAAATACCAGGTATATTATTATTATTAATATTATGCGTGTCGAACAATACGCTGTTGATTGCGTGCGCGAGTTGATAAAACGAATTTAAAACGTTCTGCGCGTCGTAGTACATACAGATATTATACGTGATCCGAGTGCGGTTAGCGGTTGCTAACTGTGACTTTCTAAGAAGCTATGCCGGCACCAAGCCATTCCATATTGTTTTATCGTATAATTATAATAATAAGGATAATGCAACAAAAATATGAGCCCAGACGCACACGAGTGGCGTGCATTTATTTCATACGCATCGATATTATGAGATAGGATTCTTATATGTTGATATGTATAATTACCGATTAGTTATTTCATCAATGTGCATGTGAGGCTGCAGAGTGTTTTTAGATTAATTTCTCCGATCACAAAATGCCGTTAGAAAAACATTTAAAGCATTTAAAGTCGATCGACAGCAACGTTTTAGATGAGTGTTGTTAATATTGCGGGACAACAACGACCAATAAGACCACTGCAAGATCGTGTTGGTGTACCCACGCCACCAGTTGTGGTCAACGTCTATTAGGATATAGACATTTTACCTATTATTAGCTCTCAAGTACAACGAGCTCGTAGTTTAGAGACGTTATCAATGGTTATGCACTAGCGAATCTCAACCGGGGATACGCCAAGGAAAATACGGTAATAGATATTTTAGTGACAACTAAAAAGCAAAAGAAAAAAATCATACTATGAATTCCATTGCTCGGTTAGGTTTGGTCTGATTTCGAATATATATTTATTTAAAGCGAAAATTGTTTAAATTTCGAAACAAGAAATTACGTACAGCGTTTCGAAAGTTCGCCAAGTGGTCAATGTCTATAGTGTCAAAATAGTTAGAAACCACTGATCCATAGTATCTATATAGTGTCTACAATAGTGACCTCATATAAGTTTTATGTACTTGTATTTTATAACCCGATTTTTTTAAAACTATTTTGAATTGTAAACTCATTTTTAGGCATTTATTTTACTAGTTTTAAATTAATTTATGACAATAGCAATGTTTAAATAGATTCCATCACTCCGTTCAGAATATAAAATGTTAATTTAAATTGTGTTTTAATTTAGACATTGCACGCAAAAAAAAATGTGAAGACTCATATAATATGAGTCATATTATACGGATATAACAGATACACTTTTGTACAACCATAACTCTTTGAAAAAATAATTTTGAAAATTTACATTTTTCAAACAGGACACTGATTGAGTAAGCACACCCCGCCGATCCGTTATCAATAATAAGGTAATCAGTAATCATTTATGATTTAAAAACACGTTATTTTATACTGATTATATGTTAGGTATCCATATGTTGTCATTAACCTTACAATAATTTACACAGAATTTGAATTTCGTAATAATTTTCGTTGCAATGATTAGTTGTTTAGTTTTAACGTTTCCTCGCTCATATCTGCAGATAGCGAAATGTATTCAATATAGTCTAGCTTGTCCGGTTCCTCGGACTCTGTGTGTGAATCTGCATGCGTTTCATTTTTCACCGGATCACTTAGGTCAGGTGCGGCCACGACTTTACTGTAAGCCTCGATCGACCGCGTATCTATTAAATATATAATATACAAAAAAAAAAAGAAAGTATATGTAATCAAAGAAACGCATCTCTGCACTATGGCCGCGATGCATCGCGTTACGTTAAATCTTTTAAATAATCATATTATATAATTGTAATGCGCAGACGCATTGTATA
Organism: Chaitophorus viminalis; assembly: GCA_025469195.1. Lineage (NCBI taxonomy): Eukaryota > Metazoa > Arthropoda > Insecta > Hemiptera > Aphididae > Chaitophorus > Chaitophorus viminalis. The sequence continues at coordinate 40,893 of JAIPRK010000121.1, forward strand.
CGTTACGACAACCCTAAAACACTGTTATAATGAAAATCAAACAAATAATAATATAATCTAACCCTGAACACGGTGCAGCACCGCAGAAGTTTTGGACCTCTTGCTGGATTCGACCGTCGTAGTAGGCACGTTATGCGGCGCCCGTTGCAACAGGTCATGCAGCAGCTGGTCATCGTCGTGGTCTGACGTTGCAACGTTGCTGCACTCGGCCGTAATCTGGTCGACAGTAGCAGGTTTCGGGCTGTCATCGGCTGCCTCAGCTACATCATTAGCCGACGGAATGCACCGATAGTGTTCGATTTTGCGATCGACAGCGTTGTCCTGCGGGTCCAGCAGACGTGACATCGCGAAGTCGACATTGTTTTTTGACTTGTTCGTCGGTGAATTCCCAACAGCGATGGCCTCTCGGACCGCCCAACCCGTTATCGTCAACTCACCGGACGTGTGAGACAAGTCTTCGTCGCTGAAATGCATCAGGTCGAATTCACCGGCTGCGGTGGTCACGTTGTCATCCTGCGACGAGGTCTGCACGTTAGTTTCGCGTTGGGTCGCGCGCAACAGGCAGATGAGCCTGGTGCATAACAATCGGGCGGCTCGCAACTGTCGTTTGAACGCGGTTGACACCGAATGGTCGGGATCCTGTTGCGCCTCTGGCCGACCGTCACTGTTACCGTCACTGTCCATCATAATAGTTCTCTGGCGCAGACCGGTTAGATCGTATCCTGCGCGTTAGACGGAACGGATTATAACGGGATCGTGTGTGTATCGCGTTCGTGTTGGAGCTTGGAAAAAGTCCACTTTTTAGTTATAGTCCTGCACGAAAAAGATACACATGGATTGCGTCCTCCCATGTAGTCAAAGTATAATTATATCTGTTATTTTTGGGTGTTCTGGGTATCCAGTTCGTAAACATATTATGTTTTATCTACTTGAGTACTGCACAATAAAGATTAAACGAGTATCTACTGTATTTAATAAATAATAAACATTATCTACTTATAATTATATAATAGTATTATATATATTTTAGTTTATTAATTAACATTTATGTACATGCTATATTTGTCATAACTTTTTTCGTTTTAAAATTTTAAAATTATATTTCATTACATAACTCAAAGTTTTGATTTAATTTTGATAAGCTCGAGTTTAGTTAGGTATTTCGAAGTGAATTTTCAACTTTGAGTGATCACAATGTGACTATATCATTTTTTTTACATTTTTTTTACAGGTTTCATGGGGTGTTCTCTATTTCAATATATATATATATACAGACAGTATACAGTTGATTTTGTTCCCGATTCCAGATTGATAAGCAATAATAATCATATGTATTGTCTTTTATCGTTATAACAGCTAGTAAAAACTATACTATATAATACTCTGAAAACTTGAACGGCCTCGCGTTGTCTTTCATCGCTGATTACTATCCTATCACATTTGCCTTACAGTTCATATTTTATCTTATTCCTAATAATTTTTTCATTTGCTCCGACTCACAATCATGCCTCCTTACTATATTCTTTAATTCATTTAGTTCTTGCCTCTCCCCTCTTGTGCCCATTACAAAAAACCTAACTTTCCGTCTTGGTCTTGTCAATAAAACTATGAAACTATTTCGGGTTTCCAGTCACGTTATTGGTATCGCCAGCAACGAGCGTATCGACCATCTAGCATATTCAACAAAATTTTCTTTACGGATTCCCAACTCCAAACTACTCGTATCTGCCTCAGACCTCTTATCAATTCACCACAATCTTCTACGCAACGCTTGACAATCGAAATGGTCTTCTCTTTCCCTTTATTTTGCCTCCTAGCACAGATCAATTTCCATTTCAATTTCCAACTCCTCCTGGTTCCGAGATCTGGATTTATCCCGATCCGCAATCGTCTCCTTCTCCTTATTAATTTCTTCTATCACTTAATTCTCCTCTTTACACTCTTCACGGTTACGAAGTCATTTGTGACTTTCACCATATTCTTGTCTCTTGTCTTTCTCTTACTCATCTCCGCGTTTCATTTCTCTCACAACTCTCTTTCTTAGGTTACTCCCATCCCAATATAGTTCTTCTCCTCAATTCTTGATCTCCGTCCGTCATTTCCCTTATCATTAATTTTATTTCCAAAGCTTGCTTCCACATTTAAATAATAAAAAAAAAATTATATTAATCATCTTTAACCATGTATTTTTAATTTTATTATTTTTAACTGCTGTAACTGCCATGCTATAATTTTCTTGTAAATAAAAGCACTTAAAAAAAAATAATAATAATATCAGTTATGTTTATAATATATAGATAGCATTTTGTATATAGAATATTGTATCATAGCTGATATCATAACCTACTATTAATAATGTTTAATACATCTTTTCTGTTCAGTCTTTGTTCATATTCTCAATTTTTGGTACACGTGATTTATGTGCGACAGTTGATTTATGGTTTATGTTTAAATTGTTGGTGGTCATAAGTTTTGTTTTTAAAAATATTTGGTTAATAAATATTAAACGTTGGAAATGTACCACGAAAACGTGTAAAGCATATTTATCAATCAATGAAAATGATAATATTATTATCAACGTCAGTGATACTTCCTACGATCCCACGATGACGCATTATTGCAAAATATTAAGCGAAATTTCGACCGTTTACTCAGCGTTAAATTAAACGAAAATAAATCACTATATTGTTTTTGAATTATTTTATTAATGATATTGTTATGTTTACGTGCAAAAAAATTTAAGCGTTTTTAATTAAAATAAAAACAGTGTATCTATGTCGATGGTTATGTTTGAATACCGTAGGAAATTACGAATGCCTGATTTGAGTACACGGGACGCAATTCAAGTAAACCGCCTGTTTTCTACGGGACGCAACTCGTGTATTCCCAATTTATCAAGGTATGGAATTATATTAATTTTTATTTTATCACGAATATACTTGTCCTTTTTGTACGATTAACAATAATAAAATTGTATTTTATTCATTATTGTTTGGCATTAAATAGTATTGAGATATTGATAGATAATATCGTGTTTCTTTACCTGCGATACTCGCTAACGTATCGTTTGACCTCCGTAGTTCTACCACGGGATTCTTCCAGTTATCGGCTGTAGTGTTGTGCCGCGATTCTGTGCGCCACGAAGTTGACGGCCGTAGCGTGTTACCGTTGAACGTGGATACGTCGTCCTGACGGTTGAAATGTGCATTATTAAGAGGTTGTAATGAAAACACGTTTTACGTGGCACAAAAACGATCAGTGCTAGAGAAGAACGTTATCCGCAATGTTGTGTTATTATTATTTTTTTTTTTTTGACTAACAGAAACTTATTCAAGATAATGTAATATATGTAATATAATATCCTACAACAAGATTTCCAATCTACAAATATATTTCAAGTACTCTATATAGTAACTAGACAATTATTTTGGTGCAGTTTTTTCATTTTTTCGTAAGCAAGAAAATTAAAAAAATTATTTAACGATTCGATTTGAATTCCAACTATATCAATTGTACGATAATATTCATGAAGTAGCTTTTGTTTTATGAATACAACTTAGAGTTCAGATTCTAAAATATAATAAAAACGATACTTTTTTATTGTTAATCACAGAATATTTTAAATTAATTAATTAATTAATTTTAAATATTTCAAGTACAAGGTATTACATTTTCTTGTCAAAAATCAATTAAATTACTACATTGTTTTTGGTCATCATCCAACTGTACACTGGAATGACCCAACATCATTATCTAGCTAAGATATTAATATTAATCGAGTGTAATATGGATTAAAAAAGCAATTCATTAAAATATATTACCTATAATATGTTTAATAATTGTAAATTTTTGACGTTTTTATAGACACAATTTTTATGAAATCTGGTGGAATAACATTTTATTGTTCAATTATAGGAGCCAAGTAAAGTTAGGTGATAAACTTAATACTGAATTAATTATAAAAAAAGGATAAAAATACTATATTCACTGTAAATTGCAATCGTAGTATTCACGGCTTAGTTAGAAAGCTGTTTTTTTCTTAAATCTATTTAAACGTACAAGTTAAAACGACAAAGAATGAGATTTCTAAGACTGTTATGAAATAATGAAAATTTCATTTTAATTTGACACAATAAACTATTTAAAGTTCAAAAACCACTAATAGTATATGGGAGTGTAGATTGTGAAATTACTATACCAACTCATTTGAAATTTCGATGGAAAGTACTAATGACTATTGCATAATCGCACTAAATATAAAATGTTAAGAGTTGGAACCGTTTTGGGTTGGATTTATATACATATACGAGTTTTTATTAAGTTATTTAGTGTTATAATCGATTATAATACCGTAAATGTAGTGAGAAAATAGACAACAGTCGTAAAATAAATGTACCTGTGCTGCAGCACCCATTCGGCAAACGTTGTTTAGATGTATGCATCTCCGGTGATTGTAGCTCTTACAACCCATGCATTTGGCCATCGGTGTCCATAAGGACCTTTGATTGCATTCGGAACACTTGTGGAACCACTTGTAGAATGGTTTGTTCACGAACGTGTGTGACAGTTGATTTTCCATCTCGTGTGCGTTTGTCGATGTTATTTTTGTACTGGTGTTTGTTGATTGGAGTGCGTAGGTGTGCGTGCGTGTGTGTGTGATCGAAAACGTATGCAAGTATTAATAGTTGACTTTGTACGTTTATTTACGTATTACAATATACCGTTCGGTTGTGAAATATTTGCCTAGTGATATTCGATGATCATATTATATTGTTTATATATCAGCCGATATATTATATGATATGCGTATTATTTTCAAAACCATTGCGTCCAATAACAACAGTAAAAATAGTGACACCTCAATATGTTCCGTACCACTCATTTCTCAAAACGACGTTTCCAGCTCTAACTCAAAACTAAAAGTATCATGTGGCCAGAATTGCAGCCAATTGCTCTACTCAATACATTTTTATTTCATATCATTCTTACACCATAAGAAACAAACCCGACAATCATCTATCATTGTATTTGCATTATAAATTATGTCATTATTATCAAACGTATTGTACAATTTTATTATTAATTATAACATATAATAACTTATATAATAACATATCCTAATAGCATATACTTAACTTCTAATAACGTAGTTCAATTTATCATTTTAACAGTATAATTTTTATTTTATTATTATTATTGCACATAATATGTCTTTATCAAAACGTAACTATATATTGTTTAATATTCTCATTCAATTTAAAATTTTGTTTTTCGTACTACTGTAGATTTATAAAGTTATTTTGTTGTAATTGTTGATTAGTAAAACTTCATGTACTTCAATGTACAGATTCATTAGCTAATCACATATTAATGGTACAGTTTTCGATACTATAATCCGTTAACAGCTTTAAGATTTAAGACTAATTCCATATTATAGGTAGTTACCGTGTAGATACTTTAAATGTCAGCAACGATGTTTTGTCCTAATCGAATTCTATACCGCGTTTGACTAATTTTATTTTATTTTTTTTTTTTTGTCACCGACCGAATGTCGTTCCATAGTAATATTGTGATTGATTTCATAATCATTCGACGAAACCATCTTAATATTGACACCGATTAGTTGCGACAAATTACACTGTTAGATAGATCGCATACACTGCCGAATAATTACTGTGTAACGCAGCGTATATTTCATCCAGAACTAATTGACGGGATGAGGAGGAGGGAGCAAAATCTATGACACGACCGTGTCCGTGGTACTTCGACAGTTCGACACGATTTCCATGCCACAGCTTCGTTTCAAAACATGTTTACGCACCATGAATATGCATTGAAAACAAAAGTTCTCTCAAAAAATCAATTTAAAATGTTGATATTCAATATTATTTTCACCTGAGACGACACGAACGATTAAAATCGAATAAACAGAGTATGATACATTGATACGACGTTATTATATTATATTTAATAATCATACGGACCAGCAATAGCTTTCCCAACCGACCGACCTTCCAATAATCTTTTGGACCCGAAAAAAGCGTAACACCCATTAATTTTATACATTATAAAGTAGTTTATTGGTTTATTTTTTTTTACCGCCAATGACAGAAGGGTAGCGAGTGCTTTTGATTATTATGCACCTGCGACCTCTAAATTACTAAATCCTCTAAATTAGCATCACCAACAACTTAATATAATCATATATAAAATTGTGGTAATCCTGATATGAGCGCGTAGTGCGGCCTAGAGATTTGAGCCTACCTATATCTATAAACTGTACTGTTGCAGGACGGTATTCAACTATATTAAGCGCTGGACGCATTTTCCGGACCGCACAATTATTGCAGTCCGTATCGTACGGTCGTTAAAAATAATATGTGCCACATTATATTATTGTAGTGTTTGTACGTATAAAAGCAGTACTATAGTACGTATATAATAATTAATATAGAAAATTGAATTTTAAATTTGCCCGATAGTATGGTCCAAGGTTACTTATTTTTTATTTATTTATTTTTTGTTATGGAGATTTGGGCATTATGGCCATTATATCACAATGATTATTTTTATGAAGACTCAATTACGTGTTATAGTTTAGGAGGGGGAGGTAGCGGCATCTTCTCACCGGACGGCTGTATCGCCCGGATTCGAACCGGTGACCGTACGATTACGCACAGCCGCCTTATGCCGCTAGGCTATGACAGTACTTCAACAAGGTTACTTAATTTTATCAAATTTGTTGATGTATCTCATAATATTATAGAGTGTAAGACTCTAATTGTACCTGTTCTACCTGCTACGCATTAATACTGCTTCTAAAACTCGAAATCATTGTTTTTTTAGCTGCTTTATTTTTATTTTCTATTATATCGGATATGGATGAAACATTTAGTTGCGATCTGAGATGGTACTCTGATCAGCTATGCAGTTTGGCTTTTATATATATTCATCGTGAAATAGATACATCAGTTAATGATTATGCTGATTACCAACTTGGCAACCACTTTGATTGCATAATATTTCAATAAACAAACGTTAAGTACCGGAATTTGTGTATTTTGGGATTATGCTTAAAAATTATATTAACAATATGTCAATATGTATATATTCCTTTTCCCAACTATACTTCATATTGTATAGTAAAAAATGTAATTTTACGTTTTTCAAGTCTCAAACTTTTTGAAATAAGTTAATCCCCTCCCTCTAAAAATAAGTACCAAAATACGTGCCTGGGACTTTGTGCCATTAAACACTTTGTATTTAAACGACGAACCTGAACACGAAGGAGGATAATAATTTGTCGGGATTTCAAACCAGTAAATACACGCAATAAACCGCAATATTGCTATCTCTCAAATACCCGCCAGTTCATCAAAATAACTAATTTTCATACCATATACCATATGTTATTGTGATAATTTACATTAACGGAAGAGACTCCCAAGTCAGGTGAGACTTGACGGTAGAGAGCGAGAGTACAGGGAGCATTGGTGTATTGGTGTTTTAACCTTGAAACGAATTAAAAAAATTGAAAATTCCATTCATCTCGAAAAAACGATTCTGTTTGAAAACGTGCACATCATCATGGTATAATTGATGAATTTTGTGTTGCACTAGGAACCTAAGAAAAAATAAAATGTTATATTTTACTGCGCAAAATAAGTAATTATAGACACATTGTCATTTGAAACCCTATCTCTTATGTACAATTATATAATATTTATCATAAGTTTTCCTGTAAGTTTTGTTTATTTTATACATTGATAGTACTAATAAATATGAACAATACCCCGAGTGACATGTCTGTGCAGTTGCGACTATCTTGGAATATCCATAGGAAACCGCAACAAAATGCAGAGTAGAAAATACGAAAGAAAAAAAAATAACCAAATAAAATAAACACAAAAAACGAAAAATCGTAACGTCTTAATTTTTATTGTCTTTACACGAAATGTACAAAATATCATTGTATACACGCATACATAGTATATACATAATATATATATATATGTATAGATTATAATAATAATATAATCATGCATAATATCATATATGTTATAATAAACTTATAATATAATTTCATCATTGAGTATAATAATGTACAATACGAATTACAATGCGCGTCGACTTACATGCATACATAATATTATTATAATAGTACGCAGTACACAGTTTTCTTATAAAAATATTTAAAATTATGAAAATGTCGTGCACAGACATTTTTCTATAGCGCGCGCGCACTCATTGTCTCATTGTAGTCTCATGGTGTGTCGTAACGCCGGGCAGTATATGTATAATAAAAAAAAAAAAATCGGTTTTCGGAACCATGATATCGAACAAGATGTATGTTATTTTACTCGGTGATGACGGTGCATTTTGTACCGGTCCGAGAAAAACTACTACTACGTTCCATATGACGTGTCGAAAATCGGTTAGGTTAAGTAAATCCAAGGCAATCACACCCGCCGTGGTTCGGTCCGTTGAACGTACACCGCGGTTAGGTTTATTTTCAATTTATTATTATTATTATTATTTATTATTTCCAAGTTCCTTCGTACGTATCGTGTAGTCACGTTTCACCTTGTATACACAGCGGTGAGCACGCGCGTCACGTTACAGGTTTCCAGTGGCGCCGAATCCCATTAACAAGTGTTGTTAAAACAATAGCTTAAATGGGGTGGATGGTCCTAGGTATTAAGTCCCTAATGGTCATAGAGACCTACAGTAGCTAGGACCTAGGAATATTAATTACCATGGTAAATGATATGATAGATACAAGCCAATAGGGCAAAAAAGACTGCAAAAGGCTGCTCATAATATAGAGTAGGTAGTATAATAATAAATAAAGTAATAATTTAGTAATCATTTTAGTTTAGTAGGGAAATATTTGGTGGGTGGTACTTTCTGAAAATAAATTTGGCAATAGCACTTTTTTTAGAGCTCGGCGCCACTGCAAGTTTCTGTGGTGGCGAAAAAAATATATCATTGGTAAAATAAATATCGAAAAAATACCAGACGACATCATAACATACTGTCCGTATTATTTTAGTTTAAAATACCTTGTGGAACGTATTACGGCGGCTACGGACGATGGAGTAGTATATGCGTCACATCTCACATATACGTTCTTAAGGATTAGTAATAGGAAAAAAAACAAAAAAAATTGGCGAAAAATTGTTAAAATTATCATGCTCTAATGCGAAAAAGCTGTAGATATAATAAGGTTAACTTACGACACACCCGCGCGGAATAACGGGGGGGGAGGGGATTCCTCGATACAAAAATAAAGCCGAATTCGGTGGTAAGCGGTGGCGGCGGCGGTACGAATGTTTGTTTTTAAAAAAGTATTATCGTTTAGGTCAGGTTATTCGGGAACGAATTTTTATTTCGGAAACCGGAGTGCGAGTCGGGTGGCACGATCGTGGGGCGCGGAGGAATTTTTTGATTTATATTTAAACGCACGATGATATGCGCACGACGGTATTAAAAACGTCGGGAAAAATTATTAATGGAGCAAACGTAATGAAATGGGAGGCAGGCTCGTGTAATATATAAAACGGGACGTGTGTGGTTATAGGGTGCGTGGGTCGATGGCGTTGCCATTCTTGTTTTCTACGTAAATGTTCCGTCGTCTCACCGTTTTTCACGCCGCTAAAATAACGAAAAAATAGTCATCACGCGAAACGTTCGGAGGAAGTACGAGCGGCTTAAATGTCATGGCAAATGCGAGAATAATGAATTTTAATCGTACGTGACGATTTCGTCTCATTTTGGTTTTGCCACGCACGTCGATTGCACGCGGTCCACGAATTCTATTCCCCCACACGCTCAACTAACCGACTCGCGTACTGTAAGCACACGTTATTATTCCGCGGCCGTTTGCGATTGATTTAACAACGGTTGTGCCCGGCTACTTCAGTGAGATGTACCGAATGCATATATATATAGTGGGCAAAACGGATCCGAAGTCGTGATTTCTCCGTGTCTTCGTGATCATCATCGCGGTGTCGAATTGCACACGGACAGCAGAATCCGACGGACCATTACGTTACGTTTCGTTTCGGGGAGGCTACGTAGAAACTCATACGAATAGGATTCGGGTACGGAAAATACGGTAAAACGAACAAAACGATGCGGCCGGGCCCTGCATGTCTCCGTTTTCCATTTTTCTTTTCTGCGCAACCCGAAACGACATCGAAAATAAATATTTGTCCAGGGGGAATAGGGGACGCGGTGATATTGTTTTCGTTTAATTCACATTTATAATGCGTATACCTAATAAATCAATTGTTCTTTTATATATGCACACACCCGCATCACGCACGTATATAAAATTCAAATATATAATGTATAGTTTACTCTTGTAATAATACTTCTACCGTCACGTACATTATTATTATTATTATTTTTAATATCATTATGTACACTAAACGTGCATATCGCGTTGTTGTATAAGAATAATATGATACATATTGGATTCTGATATCGCGTAGGCCGTAGGTAATAATATTGTATAATAAATTTCAGGGTATAACACAATCATATATAATATAATATTATTGTTTTATATACAAGTTTAAAAGTTATCAAATATAATGTTATACAATATAATACGTGTTTATATATTATGTAAATAAATAATTGAATAGTATAATCTCGACGGGTATAAAATAGAGAGACACAGAGAGAGAGAGAGAGAGAGAGAGAGAGAGAGAGAGAGAGACAGTTGATAGATAAATATAGAAACAGATATATATGTATATATATACTTATAGAGAAAGATAGAGAGAGAAAAAGAGATGAAATGAAAATGATAATTTGCGCTTTGCTTCTCATCATCACGCCCGGGACCGACGGCGCAACACGTTCCTCAGTTTGTTCAGATTGTCCAATGTGGTCCGGTCGTCCGGTGATATCCTGAGCGCGTTCTGGTAACTAGACAACGCCTCCCGGTGTTTGCCGTTCAAGTGCAACATTGCTCCCAAGTTGCTGTGGCTGCTCGCGTCCTGCAAACAGATACGTAAATATAGACAAATATATTATTATTGTAGTACGAATACCGTGTATTAAGTGGCTGAATTACCCCCGGCCTCACGTGGCAGATATTTGACTACTTTAGAAATTAGAGAGATTACTGTTTCGTAAAAAAATTACGCTAAAAATAGCCCATGACATCATCGTGTAATTTTTTTTTTTTTGAAAATAATTTTATTGTAAAATATAAATAAGAAGTTTACATATTATTATCAAAATGTTTTTACTATAATAATGCCACAATTATTATTTTTGTGTTCTAGCTAAAATCATCGAGAAAAGAAATAATAACAACCTCTGCAATTAGAATACATATAGAGAGATAAAATAATATTTAGTGGACAATAATGGCTTGAAAAAAACGTAGAGACAGAGAAAGCGTCAATTGATGGAACAAACTTTTTACATAAAAAAAGGGATGGTTGAAAAAAAAATTCTAATCACTTTCTCGCACTCGGAAAAACCATTTGATTCAATCAGCGGACAATCATTACTTAGAAAAATTAAAATAATAAGACTTCAATGTCGATATATAAAAATGGTTTATAACTGCATTGAGTACTGTTTGTAATTGAGTAACAGACAACGACTAACCATTTAAGAATCTCATTACAGTAATAATTATTGTACATCAATTATTACATAATATTGTTTTTATTATAATATTAACACTATATATGTATCGATATTAAAAGGAAAATTGTTTATGTTCACTGATAATATAGCTCTATAGTTAATTTCCAAGATTATTGAGAAAAATTAAAACCATCTGCATGTCGGCATTGGTCAAGGTTATATCTATGGTTGGATAAAAAAAAATCTGTTACAGTTTGCATGCCAATGGTTACAATTTGTCCACAATTTCCTGTTGGATACAACTTTATTGTAACGGATAAATGTGAAATTAGTATGACAAATTGCGGTTGTAGACCAATTAAAATAGTTTTATCATTTCAATATTTAGGAATGACAATCGGTTTAAATCTGAAATGGTCGAAAAATGTCCAGAGTGTTAAGAATAAAATAAGGAGTTTAACTGTGTTAATCTACAAAATTCGATTCCTTGATAAATCAATTATAAGACTAGTATACACGACGTTATGCAATTCAATTATATAATATGGCATAACATGTTGCAGGAGTTGCACTAATAGTGAAATAGAACAATAATGCTGTGTAAATTACCCGAAAATGATTGTGATCCGTAGCTCACTTCCTACTCATGAGAGAAATTATTTAACCATACAAATAAATTATCTGTTTATAAATTATACATTAGATAAATCCACACAAAGGCAAATAATTAATACTACAGAAAAGAAGACCAGGCAAATACATGAAATTACCATGTACCTACTTAAAAATAGCTATAATTCGAGAAGCCATACCCCGATTATGTGGAAAATAAAAATAGTCTATAATTCAAATAACGAAATAAAGATCCAAATAAAAAGTCCCGTAATTACATCGAGAATTATAAACAGCGCCGAGCGGCAGTAGAACTTCAAACATGCAAATATTTTCATTGAAATAGCAAAAGATAATAATATTAATATTATGTAAGGATATGGTACGAATAATAAAAAAAAAAACGGCTAAATTGTATGCGAAATAAATAAATTTAATATGAACGCGGTAGATGTTCCAAAACATAATAATGTCTGAAGCAGACCGCGCGAGTATTGTGTATCTGCATATATATATATATATATAATTATTGTTCTTGGAAGCTCCGTCGCCTGGGTTATAATAATTCTATCTCGCGAATACGCGTCGATGTTGATACTCGGCGTGATGAGGAGTAGCTGCTGATTATAATAATAATATTATGTTCATCGAACGATTTTATTCCCGTTGGCTGACGGAAACTTTGTAGTTTCGTCGTCAGTACACGCGGTACGGTCTAACGCACGCAGACGTTTTTCGACAGTTGTTATTCCCCGCAACGGCACGGACGGTGTGAAATCAATTTCTCCGTCTCGGGAGTTGAAAAAAGAAAAAACTAATTAAAACACTGAACGATATTCGTTGCGTGGCCACCGGATCGAATAAAAAACCAACACGCTCGCTATTATTATTAATTTATCATTGCGAGATCGCATTTCCGTCCAGACCAGTTAAATTCTCGAAAGTGTCTTCGTGTGTACATGGGTTTGTATATGTGAGTGTTTGTGCATGCGTGTGTGCGGGTGTGTACGTTTTTATGTGAGTGTGTCTGTGTGCGTTTTTATGTGAGTGTGTCTGTGTGTGCGTTTGTGTGTGCGTGTACAGGAATTCGAAGCATGCTCCTCGTTTTCGCGAAAATGGTCGTCGTTCTTTATTTTTTATTCTGTTAATTTACTTAGCTTTTTAATCAACTGCGTATAATGGACTTTTGATGTCTGCACAAAGAACTACTACACGGCGGCAAAGGCATGCGCGGGAAATCGCACAGGTCACGTAGCCGTTAAGTCTCTCTGTAATATATATAAAATATTATATCTAATACAGACAAGATAGACGGTCTACACCGCTTCCTTCTCACTCATCGTATATATTATAGTTTATCGCCAACTTTTTAGTCGAACAGCAGCACAACAACAACTCGTCAACAGTCAATTTATCATCGCGTACACACGCGTAGCACGTAGTATACACCTAGCGCGGATACGCGTCATAATAATAATGATATTATTATGTACACGGAAATGGTGTTATAATACCACGGAAGGAGATATTATAATGCGCACGGCCGTCCGTGATCGATATATTATTCGTTTGAACCTCATCGTCCGTGAGAAAATAATATTATTTTACCTGCCCGCGTTGTCTACTATTTATATATTATAATATCATGAACAAACGGTTTATACACACGTTTTTGCCGACACGATATCGAAAACGTTATTTTGTTAATAACAGTAATAATTAATAATACATGGTAGTACAATCAAGGGTAGTACGATGTATTGTTTTGTATCGGATATATAGAGGCATAGTGTGGTTCCGTCGAAAAGCGCAAAATATAATACATAAACGTCATCCACAAATTATTATTATTATTACCGTTATTATTATTTGTCCACCGATGGATGTACCTATATGCATGATGTACGCGTTTACAATGTCAAACCGATCGCCATACAGTATACACACGGCAATATCACGTAGAGCGTGATATGTTTATGTATACTGTATACTGTATACGTCATGGTTTTCCAGAAGAACGGGTAAATTTAAAATAACCCTCAGACAGAAAATAAGAAAAAAAAATGTATTTACATAATATTCTTCGGCAAAAAAGAATCTTAATTACAACATAACATGTGAAGAATTCAGAAATTAATAATATCACATCCTAATAATATATTTTTGAAGTACTGTCATAGCCTAGCGGCATAAGGCGGCTGAGCGTAATCGTACGGTCACCGGTTCGAATCCGGGCGGCACAGCCGTCCGATGAGAAGATGCCGCGACCACCCCCTCCTAAGCTATAACACGTAATTGAGTCTTCATAAAAATAATCATTGAGATATAATGGCCATAATGCCCAAATCTTCCTAACAAAAAAAAAAAAAAAAATTAATATATTTGTATTATTCCATTGAAAATGGTCTACGTCAAGGGGATGCTATGTAACTGGTACTATTCAACTTCGTGCTAGAAAGTGTGATACGAAAAGTACCGTGAATAGAAGATCTAACATTAAAATATGGAAATATAATTCTAGCATACGCGGATGATATTGTGATTATAGGAAAAACACAAGAAGAAGTAAAAAGGAGCATGATAGAAATGATGAAAGCAGGGGAAAATATCGGACTAAGAATCAACACGGAAAAAAACGAAATACATGACAATGAACAGAAAATCAGGAACTCTAAGAGACATAACTATAGGTAACAGTCAAATAGAGCAGATAAGAGATTTTAAATATCTAGGAGTGACATTAGACAAGCAAAATAACATGCATGGAGAAATAAATATAAGACTGGCCGCGGCAAACAGATGATACTTTGCCCTAGCAAACCTATTTAGATCAAAATTAATATAAAAATAAAAATAAAAGAACAACTATATATTAGCTATGTAAGACCAGTCCTTTCGTATGCATGTGCCATTTGGGCAACAATGAAAGGTGATGAAGAGAAGCTACTAAGATTCGAAAGAAAGATACTAAGGAAAATATATGGCTCAGTATATAGTCAGGAAGAACAGATATGGAAAATAAGATCAAACAATGAACTAAGGACGCTGTTTAAAAGAGAAAACGTAGTTTAATTCGTTAGGAGCACGAGAATAGAATGGATGGGACATGTTTGCCGAGCAGATGGGAAACTACTGAAGAGAGTCTTCAGTGAAGAAATGGAAGGAACGAGACCACGAGGAGACCACGTCGAAGATGGATGGACAGTGTACGGGAGACAATGATGGAACTAATGCAATCAAAAGAAATAAACTGGGATATAGCAAAGGACAGAGGGAAATGGAAAGATTTAGTTTCAGCAAAAAAAAGCCTGGATAGCTTGTAAAGCTATTTAAAAAACAAAAAAAATATTCGTATTATTTAATATATGATGATGTCCGTTTCTACGAATATATTCCTGGAATGGAAACATTTTTCTTCGGTCATTGACAAGCTGCAGTCAATCAAACTGGGTTTATCTGTACTCTTTTCTATAATTTTTTCACTCAAATTTCATCACATTTGGCTCTGTGGCCCTATGATCATCTCTTGTATTAAAATTTGGATTTTGAAGATGTTGGAAAAAGTGATGTTCACTATATACCTAGTGATAGCGTTCGATTTCAGAATTCATTCAAATTTAAAATACAAATTTCAAACTCCGAATCCTACAGACATTTATAATTCTAAGGTATGATAATTTTAACCTTTAAACTGTAGTTATATATGCAAAAACACTTTACTGTTTATAATTTATAATCAAACATATTGTTCTATCAGTTCCATGATTAATTATTCATAATATACCCTTGTCGAGAACGTGCATGCGCCATAACAATATTATTGATAACTTCATTGTTGACATTTATGCAACAAACGGCAGCGTAACATAAAAAAGAGGGAACTTAAAGGAAGTATATAAGGTGGTCTGATGGCCAAAAGAAAATAAGTCCATTTTTCGATCTCTGTTGACGGCGCGACATCGATCGGCGGACATAGACGTCCGGATAATCGAAGGTAGGATTTTATACAAGTAATATGCATTTGTTGTGCTCTGATGCCGTTTATGTTAATACCGTCAACAAGTGTGTTTGATGTCAAGACCAGACTATAGTCTATATACGGTATGGATTTAAAACTCAACATACAACGTATTAAACTATTGATATGCAATTAAAATGAAGAACACAATTTCAAAATCGAAACCAACATTATATTTCATTCGAAGATAATCATGACAACTCTTAATGGCGTAGGTAGAACGTGAATAATTCGGCTTTGAACAATACAAAATTATGTAAATACATTTTCAGCTTCTGTGAGAATATCATTTCAAATTTTCTCATTTTTCTAAAAGACCCTATTTGTGTTGTATACGTATTATAATAACAATTCGAAAAGACGGTGGTAGTAGTACGCGGTATAATATAATGTAGTCAGTTCCGCGATTGTACCGGGCGGGTCTGGTGATCAAACGCGTATTGTCGTTTACGGGCGTACATCACTTTATCTCACAGTTTACGGGCTTAGACGTCTATAAGATTAAATCCGAGGTAGGCGTGTTTTCAATTAAACGGTCCATCGCCACCGCGGACAAAACAATGTGCGAAATCGAAATCTCCATAATCTTCTTCTGCGCGGCCGTGATTACACCCGCCGTTGTCGCACCTCGCACAGTCGCACGGTTTGATTCGAAATACGATCGGGCCGAAAACGATATTGCAACATACGGATAGCCGATTATGTACGTTGAAAAACATTTTGCGACCGGCAACCCCAGCTCGAGCGGCACTGGAAGTCGAATGGATCAAAACCACAGGTTGGTCGAGCTGCACTCGATTCAAGAAATATATGCGAAATAATAAACCTAATCTTATAGTATAATAGTATCGTTATAGTAAAGTAATTTTATAGTGTTAAACTTTTATTTTAAAATGAAAAATCTAACAATATTGTATATTTGACGATCATAATAAACAATTGTTTCAATCCTGCTTTATAAAAAGGAAATCTTTTTGGTATTTTTTTTTCTAATAGAACGTATGAACACCACTCGTAATACCAGTGACTCCGCATTACCATTTCGAGCACTGCTGCAAATACCTATTGGCTATCATTGTAGATTTATAATAAATGCGTATAGGTATAAGTATCAGTAATATCACATTTTAGAACTATAAATGTAGTTCGACAATTACGTTATGTAACGAGTACAGTTTAACCGTTCTTATTTTAGACGAGATAATTTTTTTTTTTTACTGACTGGGGACTAGTGACTACTGAATAATCACACGTACACGCACACGGGTAAAGACTGGAAAAAAAATAGTGCAATCGAACAACCAACCAAATGCTCGTTTGAAAATTAACGCTTTGTGCAACGTTCGGTGGGCGGGGAAACAATTTCAATCACAATATCAATAATTATATTGTACGGTATTTCATCCTCCACGTGAAACCTATAGTCACGGTGAGGTGGTGAAGGCATTTGGTTCATCAACGAATATAATGATATATCGGCCCGCTAAATTCACAATGTAACATAATTGCGCGATAACGAACCGAGCGCCGTTAAGGGGCGCGGTGAAGCTCTACGGATGTATTCTGTTAATTTATTTTTTCTCCTCTCCTCCGCTAGAAACACTGCCACCATTTTGAAACTGTTTACGGTCTCAATAGTACCATACTCTGGTCGGTCGGTTTATGTCTTTTGCAGCCACCTCACGGTTAGTCTACGTCCGATTATATCTCCATATTTATCGATTACAATAAATTACGCGTCGCCGCCGGATACGGGATGTACAATAATGTAACCATTAATGTTACCATTAATACGTATAATATGATATTATGTTTCCCGCGGAAAGTGTGTTCAATATAATAATAATATAAGGATATAGCGCGGTCGTTGGGTGTTCGGCGGTATATTATACTATACGCAATAATTGATTGCGTTTAAGGTACCGTAATAATAACACTGTTTATCGCGTATAAAATCGTTCTATTTATCATTATCGGTTTCAACGACCTGAAACGTAATCATCTTGATCACGTCACTGCGATAGACGCGCTCACGCTGAATCTATATAAATGCAGGTGGTACTATATAGGTAATTCGAAAATTGTTCATCCGTTTTTCACTCTTTCTCCACTACAATCCTCATAATAGTAGTTAATTTATTTGGATTTTCTTTTTGGAGCATACCTACCGTTCCGAATCACGTATAAATAGACGTCGTGAAAACACTTTCACATACTCGTGTGATTTGCAGAACTGTTATAATATAACGTCTGAGTTATTATTTACCTTCTGTATTGTACATCCCTCTTATTATTTTTATATTCTATATTATTTTATTATTAACCGCAATCGCTGTTTTTGCTTATTTTCAGGAGATTATTATACATGAATATGTGTATTTTGATATACCTCGTATAGTATATATGTGGAACGAATGATGAGGATAGATGTTTATGAAAAACGTTCTATTACGACTTACGATCGGTACTTCACGAGCGTTTTGCTTTTTTTTATGCACGCTTGGGTATTAAAACTTTAATAATACAAATGTCAACAGAGGAATTTAGTAATTTAGAGATTTTGATACGAGTAATAATGCCGAATTATTTATACACCGACTGCGATATTACGCGGTCGTTGTCGCGGGTTGATGTTTGAACATTGCGGGAGTAAGGGAAAATCGATTTTAAACTTTAATTTATTATAATACGAGAACGTGTATATATATAAATTGCGGATTATATTGTAAATATAATATATTTAAACGAGTCTTATAAAAATCTACGAGGAAATCGCACATCGAAAGCGTAATATACTATTCGAAGTCGCTGTGTTTATATATTATAATACGATATGTGATATATACGCAATAAGAGATATTATACATTTATACAAATGTAACGATATTGATGAAGAAGTAATCATATTAACCAAGATGCATATAATAATCCGATCCCAATACCAGCTACTGTTCTGGGTACCCGTTCTTGAGCGTCCCATCCCCCTAGCTTGATCCTCAAATTCGTTTTTGCGATTAATCGGGGACTTAAAACTCTCTAAAGAGAGAGAGAGAGAGAGAGAGAGAGAGAGAGAGAAAGATAGAGCAAAAAAAAAAACCAAATACCCCAAATATTAGAGACATTTTTTTTTGCCTTACTTGTGGTCTGAGTGTAGCTGCTTTTCTGTACATGTCTTCGGCCCTGAGCGACACACCTGCCTGCCTGAGTGCAGTAGCTGCTGTCACTGTCAGATCATAGTCTTCAGGCTCCAACACGACGGCTTCTACCAGTTGGGCGGCCGCCTCGGGATACCGTTCTTGTTCCAACAAAAACACGCCTGTGAGGGTACGAGGAAGAATTCATATAAAAAAAAAAGGAACGAATAAAAACAAAAACCCCAGCAATTTGTTTTGTTTCGTTTTTTCCCCCTTTTGAGAGAGAAACATATTATATATAATAATAATATCGTTCACAATAATATACCGACCGAAATGTTTGTACACCGACGCGTCACCGGGAGCCAATTTTTTCGCTCGTAGAAACCAATTTTCTGCTTCATGAATACGGGTTCTCTGAAACACATTTGTTATGCAAATCACACGACGAACAGAAAAAAAAAGACAATCTAAAAAGTTAAGAAAACAAAGTGTTTTCTCAGCATTATATTATTATGTGTATCGTTATAATCGTCCGTGTTGCACAAGTAATAAGTATACGAGTATTCGGACTGCACAGCGAATACGTCACCTTACACTGTAATATTATTATAAGCTATGCCTATAATAATAAAATGTAAATCGGTAAAACAAATTCGATTTCGAGGTAATCGCCGCGGTGAAGTAATGCACGTGTTATACGATACATTTTGTACGCCGTGTACCGGCGACGCATGTATATAACTGTAATATCATATTCAGTCGTTTTATAAAATGCCTTGACATTACTCATCATCTGTTACTCTAGTCAGCGATCGATACGAAGTCAAAAAAGCGCAAGTGGCGCACGAGATGTGCCAAAGTAAAATCGTAGTTTGTGCTTAATAAAAAAAAAAAATTGTTTTGTAAATCTTATTATTGCTTCCGTAAACCGTCGTATACAGTGTAACTATTATAATCGTGTAAAGTATTCTATTATTAATATAATTTTTTCATTATAATTACGAAAAGAAAACTTTATTTTAATCATAAATATGATTTGTGCCAAAAACATTTTGGAAATTGATATTTTTCTACTCAATATACTAACACGCCTACGCCATACGCATGCATAATATCGATGGACGTTTTTTCAACGATTTCACCATTATTTATTATTTGTGAACCACTTTAATTTAAATTACGCTTTGACCGGTTTTAAATTATTATCCAAGTTATTAGCTTTTGGAAAGTTAAGTGTATATATTAATATTAAATTTTCACCGCTGCACATGAATTGCGTCCCGAAATCCCCTTTCCACATGAATTGCGCCCCAAATATATTTAATGACTACCCGAATTGCGTCCCAACGTAAAAACATTATTTTCCTTCCCATTTCATACAGACTTAGGACTGTCGATAGCAAATAGACTATTGGTAGGTTAACAATATTGTTTTTTATCATTATTATGCAATTAGATGTAAGTAAAATAAAATGTGTTAAAAAAAAGTATTTATAAAAAAAGTTATACCTAATTATAAAATTAAAAAATTGGTAAAAACTTGAATGATACCTTTTTTATATAATCAAGATGGGTTAATTGGCCACTTTCATATTTTGCCATATTTTGTCTTAAATAATTTTTTTTTTCATCCGTCTGTTTTTAATTACATGAATACTTCGTTGTTTAATATAAGTTTCTTTTTGTACATTTTTTAAAAACTCTATAAATTGGAATATATTTGAGAGTGCTGAGTAAAACATACTATTAAACTTGGAGTGAAAGGCTTCACAATTATTCGTATTTCGAATTATAGAACATGAATACATTGTCCACACAGTAAGCGGGAAACTACAATCAGGCTTTATGTATGTAGTGATTCAAAATCACTTGTACTTTATTATTTAATGATTTATTTTTATTTATTTTTACGAAGTCATTTTATAGTGTTTTTAGAATTTAAGTTTTATTTAATTAAACACGAACGTATACACCAACAACACGATCCAAATTAAACTAAAATTATTATCTACTTTAAAGTACGTTCGACGTGTTATTTAGATGAAATGTACACAATTCATGTAGTCGTTTAGACTATGACGGATGTAATTCGTGTAGTCGTTTAGATTATGATGGACGCAATTCGTGTACCTATTTATCAAAGATTTTATTTCGGGACGCAATTCGTATGCAGCCGTTTTCACACGTATCTAGTATTTACAAACATTATGATTTATGAGACATGATTTAAAACTAAAACATAATCCCAGATAATATTTGTTTTGAGTGATATGAGTTTTTGTCATCCAACGTGATATGAATATGCAATAGCGTGGTCATTAAATATTATAAAACGCAGCATATAATTAGTATATAAAGTACATTGACAGTAGCAATAAGTACAATATTAATAAGTACCTATTATATAATGAATATCGAATCATAATTTAATTAAAAAAAATCGTGTATTTTTGTGAAAAAATCAAACTTTTTTTCATTATTATTTTGGTTTGTATAGTAAGTCCTAGAACTAGATATATAATTTAATGAATTATTCAATGTTAATGCGCCGACGAATACAAATCGAATTATTTCTATTTATCAGATTTACAAACAGCATCGAATGAATGAAGAATTTTCTTTTTTAATCTAGTGATTTTTTACGTTTAATTATCGCGTATTGAAAACTATGAAGTTCTCAAACCGGAAAAACAAATAAAAGAACAATAGATTTTTAATCATCGTCTAAAAGTAGGTCACAGAGGAGTCAGATAGAAAAACATTTTTTTTCTTATTTTCTTTTATTCCCTCCCCCTCGTATTTGCGCTCGGAGATGAAAATATAAACTCCGGATTGTGTACAATTTGAGAAACAAACTTTGATAGACGACAAAACCAAACACAAAAGTCCGAGTGTACATTCTCACATAATACGATACGTATGTATAGTATAAAATATAGGTATAATACGTGTATATATAACACTCGCATATGTTATATACACACATCACGCTGACATACGCACGTTATATATGTGTATGAATTATCGATTATACACGGACCACCCCGGGAGAGGTGGAAGATAGGTGTGGGGCCCCTAAGTTTGTGTAGTATGTCTAGGTATATAAATTTATATAATATAATATACAGACTGGAGTAAATATAGGAACGGCGATTCTCCGTGTAGACGTCATACTATCAAGTACACAGTATAATAAAATTGAGCGACGTGCACGACACGGGTGAATCATCAAAGGGCGAATTAATACCAAACGTTTCGGAGTGAAATCCAGCGCTCGCAGGATATCACAATAAAGCGGTCAATCGCGAACGGAAAAATTGTTCGATGGATGCGTCTGTTGCACTGCAACGCATGTTAATAAAACAATAAGAAAAACAGTTAAATTGTCAAATATTAGACCTCGATATTAGTTTTTTCGTTTTTTGTACCGGCTCAAAATATTTATACCGTACTTTAAACATAAACACAAAAACAAAATCAACAAGAAGTATTAACTCGGTAACCAGTGAGTAAAAAAAAATATATACATGCAGTTCAGAGCTCAAATTGTTATTGAACTCGATTTTCGAAAAATCTATTTTCTCTTAGTGCTTACGTTGTATAAATAACTTATAATCAAAATTCTAATTCTCTTAACTCAGCTGTGTATCATTTTATATATATAATATAATAATAATAATACAATAAAAATAATAATATAATCGCTATAACATTAATAGTAATAGTGATAATAAAAATAATATTAATCATTATTATTACTGTTAATGTTATTATTATTATTATTATTATAACTAAAATTCATAGTATTATTACTTCAATTTTTTTACTATTAATGTTGTTATTATTAATTTTATTGTAACTACAAATATTATTGTTATTATTATTATAATAACTATAATTTTTATTATTATTGATATTATTATAATATAACTGTAATTGTTATTGTTACTGCAACTATAAATGTTTTTATCATTATAACTATAACCATTATTATTATTATTACTATTGCTGTTGTTTTTATTATTGGTAATATTATTACTATTAATCTTATTATAATAATAATTATTATCATTATAACTATAATTGTTATTGCTTTTAATATTACTATTGTTATTATAATTATAAATGTTATTATTATTATTATTATTATTATAACTATAATTGATATTATTATTACTTTAAATTTTATTATATTCATTATTATAACGGTAACTATTATTATTTCTTTTTTTTTTATAATTCACTGTATAGGTACTTAATATTTAGCTCAGTGTTAGTATAGTATAGTGTATCAGTATTTAGTACAAAAGTACATATTGTATAATAATACATATTTGTATTCTAAATCTCCTTTCATTTGTGTTATGGAATAGTTAATAAGAATTTTCTAGAAAATTGGAATACAAATCGATTAAAATAATTAATTATTACTTGATAATTGATCATGCTTATATCAGGATAAGTGAATAAAGCTAGACTCTAGGTTTCTACATCTTATTGTTTTTATTTTTTTATTTCTTTCATCAGTTTTTTATTGTTGTTGTACGAATTAATTATTATTTATTCGAAAACAAAACATCACAAGTATTATTTTATTTATAAAATAATTATAATATGATGTGCCCGTAGGCATATCTTATATACGCGAACGCGATACGAGACATCTGTTGAAAGCGCCAAGTCCATCCCCTATACTCGGGCTCCGCGACCATTTTATTGGTATAAATTTATTACTGCCCGCGTGGGCCACGAACACACACGCGCGTGTGCGCAAATGTAATACAACAATAATATAGCCAGGCTATATTATTGTTAGGGAATACTCACGTCACTAACTGTCCGTGTGTTATTTGCGAGTTTGGACACGTATAGTATGCTGCAAATGTCAACACCGAAGTCATCAAGCATATAACAATGTGCTATTGTCCGCCGTACAATGTATAGTTTCGATTAAATTGATAAATGTACATCGGTGATTTACACAGGGCCAATAGCGTCCGCATTACTATGTATACGAGTGGATTTTTGAATTTTTCCCGTAACCATATGCATCATAATATTTCACTGATTACACAGTTTTATATTACGAGTATAATATACACTATAACTGACCCGATATAGACGTCGATATCTTGTCGAAATTTCAACAATTATAAATTAGTTCCTGATCGTTTTGTGAATTTATGAAAATCATAACGTACAGGTTGGTCATAGGTTTATAGAAATATATTATTATTACAATAGGACTAATAGGTATTCAAATGTTTAGAGAAATATAGAATAGGTTCCACGGATTCAATTGAATAATATGCGACTATACAATACTAATACTAATATATATATATATATGTATATGTATACATACCAAGATATACCTTCGTAGGGAAAAAAAAAAAATGAAAATAATTTGAGCTTTAGTTTTATTACAAAATTGTAAGTTTTGCCGATGAACAGGGGAGGGATTGTTAATAAAATGTCGGTTTATACGCGTGTTTAATTTTTTTGTCTAAAGTATTTATCGAAAATATGACGAATTTGTGAAAAACACATGTATGCAGCTGCAGTATCTAAACTTCCGTACCTACACGTGTTATATAAATATAATATATTATTTTATGCTATACTGTGAATATAATAACTGCAGTAGTATATAATTATTATGTATCCACTCGACTGACCGATTCCGGGATGTGAACTGTATACAGAGCGCGTAATGTTTGTATAAAACTTATCACCGCTCGTCCCATGCAGGGAAATCGTGATGCGAGTGTGCGCATGGGACCCTGTATGTATTATGCGTATGATAATTTATTTATACGTTCGCATGTCGCGCGACTTGATTCGCTGGTGACAGCGGAGTACGAAAAAAAATAAAAAAATAAATAAATTAATAAAAATAAAAATAATATAATCGTTTGCCACATGCTATTATTGCAGTGCACTGCAGGTGAAAAGTTCACGCAGATCGTATAAAATATTCAGTATGCCATTATTCGTTATTACAAATTTATCAACGTTGTGCATACGAATACATAATACGCGTATATTGTATACGGAATGTCCGGCGGGAATTAAATACACGGCGCATCGTTCAAACGTTGTTATACCTATATATATTTTTTTTCCATTTTTTTTTTTTTTTTTTTTTTAACACTAATTCCGCCGCGGCACATATATTATATATGTATACGTTCGTGTAGTACATGATGATAATAATAATACGCGATAATAACGTGTAATACGTAAACGAATACGCGCGGTACACACCGTGCGCACGTCAAACGCGGTATTTTTTTGTTGGAAAAACGGTTGGTTGAAAAATCTACTGGTATTTACCAGTACATTTTTCACGACTGCAGTATATTGTAATGTATGATACGCAATCATTACTGACCTTCGCGTTGAATTCAATATTCCCAACGAATTTCGATCTATGGTTTTGTTATCATTGCGTCTTTCGACCCCTCTCCACGATTTGATGGGCCCCGTTCGTCGTCGTAGTGGCATTAAAAGGGTCGAATATAATGCACTATTACTATTACTATTATTGTGTATTATAAACGCAAAAACGTTAAATTATTCGACTCGGACCGCGAACGCGATTTATAGCTATAATCCGAGATTGTTATCGGTCGTAAATAAAAATATAAACATGGCGTTTAAACCCGGACGCGCAGTCTTCTCGCCGAAGAAAAAAAAAGATAAATGAAGTAAAGAGGGAGGGGTAGGGGGGTTCATAACTCACATTTTTCGCAAGCCATTTTCCGTAGCTCAAGTGCGCGGGAACGTGATCCGGTCCGGCTTCCAGTGCCGCTTTGTGCCACATTTCCGCCTCTCTGTGCCTGTTGAGTTGCGCCAACGCGTCGCCGTACAGACTGAACAATACCTGCGCACAGACAATAATATGGTCACTGTTATTATTTCCGATTTCGGTACTATACAACGTTATGTACAATCATTATAAAATGGGTATTAATAATATTATCCAACTACGTTAATTATCTATTTACTTTTACATAATGTATAAAGGAAAATGTCTATACACCCCACTCATCAACGACCAGATCAAATAATATAACCGGATAACATAGAAACATGATATTTCAGTGGTATCTCACTCGTATCGTATCTCTAATGGTGTAAGGGTAGGATACGAAAGGATTTTACACCCAAACCTCCTCTAAGAGGGAGAAAAGAGGTAATAACGCGTGGTTTAACGTTTTATCGATATCTTCAGAATACGATTTATACAAATTGTCTATTCAAAGCGAAAACGCTGATCAAGTATTAATTTCTATGATTATACTCTCGTTTATTTCTAAAATTTTCAAAAAAGACAATTTCCGATATTTTTTAGGAGTATAATTAGTAGATTAACAACTAACTTAACAATAAGAGTACCTATGCAAAGATTAAAAATTTTAGCGTTTTGAAAAAAAAAAAAAAAAACAATAAATTGCAATACTCTTGTTTGTCATTTAATAAATAATATATTATGATGTTCGACAAAAAATAACTCTCACGGGCAAGTCTGTGCAGCTATAATTCATAAAAGTTCTCTATGAACAACATAACGTGCGTTTACCGGATTAGCTAGTAGAACATATTAAATATGTAACACAGTATAGGGTTGGATCACTATAGACACGTATACTAGGTGGTGAGCATGAATTCATATATTTTCGAAGAGTCCGTCACCCAATCCCGAGAGAAAACTTATGTGAAAACAACCAACTATTGTACGTTCCTATTCCTGTTTCATATTCGGACTAGCAGAGTGATTTTTTCCTCTAATATTCTATTGAACTAGATGTGTCGTACACCGGGCTTATATTATAGAATGTATGTAAAGATACTCTTACTTTATTCACCCGAATTGATCTTAATGTTTTTTCCCCGTATCAATATGTTTTTAATTATTTACCATATTTGTTTATAACATTTTATATTATGTTATATTATAACACAACAGTTATAATATTACTTTAATAATTATAGGTTATAGTTGGTATCTTAATATAAATAAACACTAATTGTAAAATGTTGACATGCGTATCACCCATATAGGTTAAGATAACTAAATTATTATAATTATTATAGTTATATGTAAATTGTATTATGAATTATCCTGTAAATAAATAAATGTTTTTGTACGTACATGAGAAACAATTAGTTGAGACCAATAATTTTCTAATGTGAACATTAATTAAGTGAATTATTATTATTACCTAGGTATAATCTATTGAGACAAAATACCATTTTATATCAGCATATATTATCACAAACACTCGATAAAACACATACAACGAAAAGCTTTAAAACTTAACACATTTTCTCATAATTATTCATCTGCCATCGGCAAGGTCCATTCTGATCATTCAGTGGTATAGTTACATATAGTATGACTGTGTAATACGTCGATTATTTATGAGCCGTCGCGTCAAATAAAATACGGGGTTGGGACGGGTGAGAGTATTGCGTTTGTAACAACGTCGCTTATATAGTAACAACACGAAACTGTTTGTCACAAAACCAGCGTTCCAAGTGAATGTAATGTTTCAATTATATATAGCAGTTCATTTGACATTTTTATATTTTTTTTATTTCGTTATGTCAGAAACATCGAAACGAATGAAAAAATAACTCATGAATTATTTCTAATCGAAACGTCGTCGTCGAGTGCATAGGATAAGACTTCAATTTGAAATACGATAAATTGGAAAAGTTATACTATTGAGCACTGTTCTGCGGGTGTTCAGAGAAAAAAACAGAGGAAAATGACTTGTACAGAAGTGATTCAATTACGTAAAGCGAAAGAATCGGGTTTCAATAATTATTTCGATCGTTTGAAATTCGATCGAAGCTAAATAAATTATAGGAATGGTAAATTCAAGTGGTATAAGAACAGATAGATTGATGCTTTGGTTTTATTAATTAATTTCAAATTTCGTGGAATCAACAATTATAGTGATTATAACCTATAAGTAATCATAATAGTACCTATTATACAGTTTTATAGTGAAATAAGCATGAATATATAAATGCGTATATTATATCAGTGTCTCACGATGTCTAATTAATATTATTCCTATAATATTTGAACGCTGAAAAGGAAAAGCACTAAATATTATACGTCTATCATATTTAATTACTATCAACTGTTGGAAACCCAACGAGTATTTAGAATACTTCGGAAGAAAAGAATACATAGGAAAAAACTTCAAAAGTTCGGATAGTAATAGAGTAACTCGCCTGATTATTATGGGAATTGAAAAACCTGTATGTTGGTGTGTTACAGTGTGCATAAGTTGTTATCCGTCCAATGGGGCACCTGGCACAAAAATACAAAATATAGAAATGAGTTCTTACACCAGAGTGACCACGTTTGAGGACACCAGCGGGATTATTTCACATGACAGGTGTAATATAGAGACTATTTAATAATTTCTCAGAAACATTTATTCCCGTATTCATAATCTCATGAAAAACACTCCGTGTAAAAACATCGCTAAGTAAAAAAAAGCACTTAAATTACAAAAGTTGTGATATCAAAAATTGGCTAAGTAATTTCATAAATTCATTAATATAAAAGTATTTATAACTGTTTGTATTTATTGTGCCTTGTGAATTAATTTAGTGCAAATAATTTTACTTAGCTTGGCGGCTACTAGAAGAATGTATTTAAATATTTGTATTGTTCTATAGTTTAACTATAGTAAAAATATGCAATATGATGCGAATATTTATATAGAAGTTGAGACATTTGGGTTCTTAGTTATAGAGACATAAATAATAGTAAGTAACTGCGCCAAGCTAAGTAAAATTATTTGCACTAAATAAATTCACAAGGTACAATAAATACAAACAGTTATAAATACTTTTACATTAATGAATTTATGAAATTGCTTAGCCAATTTTTGATATCACAACTTTTGTAATTTAAGTGTTTTTTTTTTTACTTGGCGATGTTTTTACACGGAGTATTTTTGATGAGATATCACTCATTTTAGATTCTGAACGAAGTGATAGAATCTATTGATTTTACAATGATGTGTGTTTTTTTTTTTGTGTCTGACGACAACTTTTTTTGCAATAAAAATTCTTCGATTTGCTTATACAGCAACTTTTCTGAAAGCAAAGTGAATGTAGATGGTACTTAGACGAGTCAAAAATCCAACTTTTTTAATAATTTTTAAAAAAATTGAAAAAAACGATAAAAAAATTACGAAAAAACGGGAAATTTTACGCAAAATCACGTTTTTACAAACTACATTTTTTTAAAATGCTCTAACTCAAAAACGAAAAACCCCAACAACTTGAAATTTTCACCAAATCTTTATATTAGTGTTCTCTATATATGGTTAAGTTTTCAAAGTATTTTGACATATTTTGACTTATTTATAGACAAGTTAAATTATCGATTTTCGTAAATTTTTTTTTTTTAAACACCTATAAAATTTAATTGGCTGACCGAAAACTCTTGAAAATGTATTAAAAGATTAAATATAAGTTACACTTATTGTAACTAAAAAATAACGGAGATGGTTTCACTCAAATTTTTTTTATAAGCCCATAAAGTTCATATTTGTATAAAATATGTTAAAATCGCGATAATTTGCAAGTTATTTTGAGGTTAAAAATTCATAAAATTTTTTCTGTTTATACTTAAGGATCAAAATCTTAACACTAGGTTGTCCATAAGCTAATTTTCAAAAATATATAAAAAATTTCTATCGGACCAAAAGGAAAAAATGTTATGACCGTTTGAAGTTTAAATTTTTACGAAATTGCATTATAATTTAATTTAAATATAAAATACTATATTATTAAATAAACATTTTAGACAAACATATTAACTCCGTTCAGAACCGTTATTCGTATACAATGATATCTATCATTGCATTCTAATTTAACAAATCCATTGTAATAATGACCTATCCTATAAACAAGGTACACTCCACCCCCAACTGTACAGCAAAGCGAGGCCCACCTGTTCTTTTTTTAATTACAGTTTTAGATATATGTAATTCTTTTCAAGCGGTGATGAAATATATTTGTTTAGGAGAGAGGAGGTATATTATTATAAAATTTAAATTTAAATTATTAGTTTAGGCTACGGAGTGGTGGACATGATTTTCATAAAATAACATTGGTTAAATACAAGTTGGTTCTTTCGTGTAATATACACCGTCGTCGCGCACTAGTTTCTTTTTTTTTTTTACTTAGCTCTGCGACGCGACCGCGGCGTTGGATACGTTAATGATCACACGGTTAGCGGATGCCAATGGTTGTAGAGTATAGTCTATTCGATAACCAATGCCACTGTGCGTCAAAAAGAAAAATCTAACTGAATCACGGATAGTTCGATTCGTATGTTATCGCTTCTGGTCGTCCGATATCCGCGTGCAATATAAGCTGTCGGCGACGACCTACGTGTTTGGTGTGCTGTATACATTCTTAGATATATTATATCTCCTAACCATTCTTCCCTTCCTCTCTCTCTCTCTTTCTCTCTCTTGCTCACGCACATCTTTCATCACATTCTCACGTTTCGATTACGGTTTCAATAACGAAAGTGGCGATTTTCCGCGGAAGGTATAGACGTATATATTTAGTAGGTATACGCTCTAAATGGTTGAAAATATATATATATGTATACGCAACTGCAAGCAGGGCATTCGTATAACGTAAACGATGGAAATTTTTTCCATTTAAACCTTAAGCGTAATCCACTTGCACGTATACATGGGCGCGAAACCGTGTGGGGTAGTAGGGAGCGCACATACAGAGAGAGAGAGAGAGAGAGAGAGAGAGACCTGCGATAAGCGCCCGAGCAAAACGCATACAAACTACATTATGGGCAATGTACATGTACGTACGTACTTATAAATAAATGTATATAAACGCTTACGGTGATAATATTATAACGAAAAGGCGCGGTATAGCTATTTGTTTATGATACTTATTGGTCGCAGGTATACCGTACGCAAGGACCAGGGGTTCCGGTAAATACGGGATATTGTTGCGGGTTGCGTGAGCGAAACACTACAATGTCTATAAACGTTTATGCGCGGACAAGGGAGCTGTATATAGCTCTATTCAGTTGGGCACGTGATATAATATTGTTACGATGATTTTTGTCCCCAGCGAGCGAGCGAAGGGTTCGAATAGCGTATTATCGCGATACACACGTATATTAATTGTATACCTATGTATATTGTACGCAGCCTACACGTCTTGAGTGTATGTTTACCAATAGGGTAATTTATTTTACGAGGGGGATGCAGGTTGGCTGTTTTCTTATTTTCCTATTTTATTCATCCAGCAATCATGATAATGAAAAATGTGCGACAGCGTAGACTATTTGACACTGCTGTGCAAGGTCAGCACGACCATTGTATATTCTTGGTGTTATAGCGTTTTTCATAATAAAAAATATATGGAAACTAAACGGTGGCAACGAGAATCACGCGGCGTTTTGTTTTTCACGCGAGTCCACGTGATAACGGGAAGTATTATTATAATGAACAGAGAGGAGGAAAAAACCATAATACAACAAACATGGACCGAACAAGGGTGAAAACTGAGGGTCAGACGTCGTGTTAATTATTAATGCGAACACGAAGGGTGAAAGGCAGAAAGGTGTGCTGAATAAATAAATAACACGTGGCACGTAGGGAAGGGGTAGAAAAAAAAAACACTATACCCAAGATTAGTCGGAGTCATGTGTTTTTTGTTCCGTTCGGATGTACGTTTAAAAACACGTCCTGCCATAATATAATGTGTAATATATAATGTATCACATATCTGTGACGCAGCATCGCAGCATATAATATATATATGTGTGTGTGTTTTACAAAAATGTGATATGTGTAAAGTACGTGGCGTATTCATTTCGCCGTTGTCGTCGCTGTATTGTTTATACGAATACCTATTGGGTCGCGTGGAGTAAAACGACGAAATTCGATTACGATGAAAACGGGCTGAAAATAAAATATTTCAGCCGCGTACGCTGGTGAATATAATATAACAACATCTACGTATATTATGCATCGCGCGTACGTATATAATAATATAGCCACTGTATCGCAGCGGAGGCGGTGTGCGTTGAACTAATTTAACGCCGGATAGTGGTTTGATTCGATGTTTATAAATGTCTACTCTCGTATTATGTATACAATACAATGTAGCTGTACACCTATTACATCTACCCGTGCACATTTATATTATAATATTGGGTTTGTGTTCGAAAAAGACTCGCGCAAATCGCGCGGCCGAACCGATAAGCACCACGCGTCCTCCCAATCGAAACGGATTAAATAATTGCATTCATGCAATAATACATTATATATCATGATATCGACGGTACAATGGGTAATATAGGTTTTGTTTCCGTACGAAAATACATTTACAATCTATACACGTGTACACGCGCGATTGTTAACGGAAATTACGAATCCCACTTATTTTCGGATGTTTATAATATAATATTATTGCAGTACCGTATATACCTACATATAATAGTCCTACGTTTGTTCATCGCAGTGCAGTAATCCACTCCGGGGTTGGGGATGGTGTAGATTTCCGAGCTTTATATTATTATAATATTATGATATACGTGCGTATTGAACGCCGGACCGTAACGATAATCGACAAAGGACGACCGACGTGAAACAAGCCCAGAAATACGAATATAGTAATATCCTTTTGTTCACCACCGCCGTCTCAATATATACGTAAATAACATAATAATAATATATTGTTCAACTATACCTACATATCGTGGTGATAAAATATAGCATATAGATATGGGGGGCAAGTCTTCAAACTATCAGTTTACGAAAAAAATTAGTCTTTGGCTCTTTGTGACGAACTTCTCGCGGCATTGCCATTAATATTTAACTAATATTTATATTATTGTTAAATTTTTAAACTGTCAATGAATGAGTTTTTTTTCTCTAATAATTTCACCACATCTATATTATTGATATTAGTTAACTATTTAGTTTTCCACATGTAGCAAATGCAAATACAAAACTATTTGCAATGTTTCTTTCAGGAAATTCCTTGAAAACTACTATCCCAAACGATAATATATAATGAATAATAGGAACGAAATAATTTTACTACAATTATGTTTCTTGTAATCTTTTTTTTGCACTGTAAAAAACAAAAGGTAATCCAATATAAAATATTATTCTTAATTATTATTATTACTATAAATAAGGTATTATTATATTAGGGTTTGTTTTGTCTATTTAATATATTGTCATTATCATATTATAACATGATTGTTGCAGCGGATAGGATTTTTGAAATTAACGAACATCCCAAGTATTTGATTGTTTTCGACCGACTAATATGAGATTAAAAAGAAAATATAATTACGTCGTTACGGACCTCGGGTCGGATTACATAAAATAATGTTGTCGACGGTGAGATTATATTGAACATAATTCAAGCTGGCCGTGTAATACATAATATAGTAAAACAATAATCATATTGTATAATAGGTGCTGTACGAAATCCAAATTAGGTGCGCGTATGCTCTGCACGTGTAAAGTATTTCGTGTGAAAGATCAAAATGATTGATTGATCAATAATTGATTTGATTCGAAACATTGCAAATCAGATAGGTATACAATGTATACTATATACATGAACGGGGGGAACAAGTACAATTTTAACACTGAATCGAGGCGAATATTATACATATTATAAAATATCATTTACCGGTGGCGGGCTGATTCGCGATCATACAATTTATACATAGTGCAATACGGTCGTGTATGTACAAATATATATTATAGAACAATAAATACGGTTGCATGCATGGTATACGTGTAAAATAGCCGGTTTATGTATTAAAAGCGTTCACTCATTCCGACGTTTATATACGGGCAATCGATTTCGTGAAACGATACGCGGCGTGCCTTTGCTCGATAAAAAGAACATTTTGTTCGGTTCACCGGAAGCGGATTGTCATTTATATTTTTCTCTTTGCTCCTCGGTGCACACACTATACACATATTCGTCGTATACGCGTATATGTCAAATATATACGTAATCTTGAGCAATATAGCTGCTTTTCCGACAGGCGCATACACGAGTGGTTCTGGGCGAGGACGGACGGACGGTTTGATACCTCGCGGGTACGTTTCTGCTGATCGAAGATTTTTACATCGTACTCATTGAGCTTTCAGAAATAAGTGATACATCAAAAGATGGATTAAAATATTATTTGATGTACTGTTGCAGGCGATTCTAAGGTGAGTCGTACGAACAGAAACTATTTGTATGGGATCGAACATGACATTACTTCGTAATATACATAGTATTGATATTATGGATTGGAATTTGTTACGACTAAAAATATTAAAAAAAAATTACGATTTATAACGTTAAGTGATACGTAATAATGTTTTCTCGTGCACTCATGTTTGTTTAATTGAAGGAGAAGGAATAGTGGGAATCTGCCTGAAATGTTTTTTTTTTAAAAAAAAGGTATACAGCATTAACCCTAAATGGTTTTGTACGTTAAAGTTATTAATAAATGTTTTTATAACGTAAAATAAAGCAATATGGCTAAATTACTGAACAGATTTGATAGATCCGCATATTATTTTTTTTTTTTTTTTGATATATTATTCTGATGTGCTCAGTTGTGTGCTGACGGTTTAGACCGATTAAAAAATAATACGATATGGTATTCTAACAAAGAATAATAGTTAAAATCTGTTTACAACTTTGTGGTTTCGAACACACTGATTGATACTTTATTACAATTGTTTATTTACATTGCTCCGTTCTATTGTTATATTTTACAAGTTGTTCGCGTAGTCGACCGTTTTTTATTTTGTTTGTTCATTCCACGTCGGTATATACATAATGCGACTAGGGAATCACCCATGTAACAGAAAAAATACGGCACCGAATTCCATGCGTTTGCTTTTCTGCGTATATAATTTGCGCTAGTTTTTTTCGTCACGGTTTATGTTCGGCATAATATTGCGGTTCTTTTTTACGTCGACGACATTTTTCCATTCGTTTATTCTCTTTACAATCCAAAAATGTCCGTTAAACGTCAGTGAACGCAATCGCATGAATGTATACCCGAAAAAGAAATAATATATCAAATGCTGAAAACACTATAGTAAATAAACATCAAAGTGTATCGTTATTTCTACGAACTTTTTTGGCGAATCCCCAAAATAGTTTTTTTTTTTATTTGTGTACACGCGTGTATTTGTAGACGAGATTCTTTCTATTCACCATCGTCCTGTCAAAACGGGAAATTAGAATTGTCTCGTCCGTATGGATACGTGGACCATGTATAAAACGTTCATAAAGACTAAGTTCTAAAAAAAAAAAAAAAAAACACCTCGTGAATATACTTACACGAGAGTTGTAGTATGGAGGCAGGACGGTAACCGCGTGCTTGTAAGCCTGCACCGCGTCCAAATATCGGCCTCGGTCAGCGTGCAGTTTGCCTAGCGTGACCAACGCCGACACCCTGCTGGTCTCGTGGTTTACGGGGTCCTTGGAAAGCGAGCCGTCCAGGGAGGCGCATGCTTTCAGCACGGTTTCCGCTTCCTCGCATCGGCCCATCGTCGCCAACAACTGTCCCATGTTCAGGTACGCCACTGTGCCGAAAATACAAGAAAACAATTGTAATACATGTAATAAAGATAATTAAACTTGATAGCACAAACAAGTACAAGTACAGTAATTTTATAATAACATATTAATAACAATGTAATTATATCAAGTTAACTATGTCGTAGTAAAATGGAAGAAAAAACGGAGAGAAAAATAAACTTCAAAATTACAAATAATGTCGTGTAAAATATACTTTGAGTTAAATAAATAGTACAATAGTTAGTACTTTATACGCATCATCATTATATAATATTATGTAATATTATAAATGTTTAACATGCTTGGCGGATTAAAAAATAAATCAAAATTATTCAAAGAATTATAATTTAAAAATAATATATTTATGGGGGCTATAATTTTGCTAAGTTTGTTGTATATAATATTATAATAATATATTGATAAACCATAAAACACTTCGGTAGAGATGCAAATATTTAGTATACCCATCTGTTATACTGTGTGTGGTGTATGAAATTTGTCATTAGTTATAGCAAACAGAAAATAATATCGTATTTACTATGCAACGCACCAACATTCTAACCATCACATTTCAATAAAACATAGTAGCTTTAGCGAACTGTTTTAGCCGATAATAATAATCGTGGATCCTGGGTAGGGACAAACAACGTTACCACCGTGATGGTTTCAATGCGTGTGGATATAATACGAAACTCAAAGTTTTCTATAAAGAGACATCACGACACAGGAAAAGTTTGACGTTTAAAACATCGTCAAGATTTCGGAGCCAAAGAAAAAAATAACTATAAAACGGCTACAGTCACGGCCATTTCTGGTTTTATTTTGCAACATGGGAAAAGAGGACCGATAAATAACGCGGATTTGGTATTCTTAATTCACTGACCACCATTGAATCACCAAATTATTTTATCCATAAACATAATCTGCACATGAAATTGAATAAAATTCGCGTTTCGAGGGGTGTAGATATTTAATTTTTAATATCCCAGATATTTCAATAGAATTTGAACCCATTATAACCGAGAATATTCATATTTTAATACGGCTCCTATTATGCCGCTAGATTGATTTCGAGCACTGGACTGGAAACGAACTCGACTGCAATCGATTTGTGTATACCTATAAGTGAAACTTTACGCGAACGTATATAATAATAATGATAAAAATAATAATAATAATAATAATAATAAAATAATAATAGTAATAGTCATAATAAAACACGGTTTCGTATTATTTTTTTTCCTTCCCACCACCATCTGCTACCAACACCACCGTCGCTATCGTGATTGAAAAAAAACTTCTTGTAAATACCACACGGGCCCTTCGGAGACCATTTATCGAGAATACAAAAATGACTACTTCACCTCATGCACTGCCACAACTTGGAGAAAACTGCGACGACGACAAGCTTATTTATTTGAAAGCGCATGGAGCCAACCACGTCGGTCGTGCAAAGCTCTCGGAGAAAAAAAATGCGAGACGCGTGACTCATAATTGCAAAGCATTTTTCAAAGCGAACACGAGTCAATATAAGTCAATATATATATCTATATATTATATAAATAAGTGCGTATGTGTTTGTGTGTGCGCACTTTGTGCACACGGATGGTCCTCGTTCTCCGTCTGGCCCGAAAAAGTATTGCACGCACGTCAATATCAGCGTCGAATAGTCGGCAGTGGCGTGGCTGTGATGAGGGTATAATATTTTAGTACGCCGAAAAGAAAACACTTGGCCGAAAAGACGGCGATAAATTAAACACACTCACACGTACCACCGGGAGGTAATCACGAATATTATAGAACTATTATTCGGCGTTATCATACGGTTTATATTTTTCACTCCTTTGCGCATCGCCTTGTGAACAATATAATATTACACACCCAGTGATTTTCAAAATAAACGATACTGCAATCTTATTTCGTCTGGAATAAGTTAAAATATACAATGAACGAAGTTGTTCATAAGCAAGAACGTGTGTCGTGGAAATTGTGTGAATATCAGTGTGGACAGTAAACAGTGCAGTGCTGAAAAATGTTTAGAAACCACTGATATAATATTATAATATGTATACATCTACACCGATCGATTGTCCACGTGTTTCAACGATTACAACAACAACAGCGGTGTTCGAGCACGGTTGACGACTCGATTGTTATTGTGTGATTAATAGAATTACCGCCCAGTGGTTATCATATTATAATAATGCCATGTTAATATATATATTTAATGGTATTATGTACGTGGTAACAATATATTATGATTCAGTCGAATTACCGGACATACTACGTCACCAGTCTATGAATTACACGCTTGCCATATGATGGACGACGCGTGCAATATAATATGTTATTATTGTTGTTTACTGACTTACTGTTATAAGAAATAAGTTTTTATCGTAAAATATTATGAGGTTTATTTTTTATAACGTTCTATAGTGTGGTGGTTCCCAAAATATCAGAACACATATGGATTTCTTGGAACAATCCCAATGGTCCCGCAAGAGATATGTGATAACATTAAGAAATATCATCTAAATACATATTTTCATCGATTTAAAGACGTGAGTATACAATATTACGTACGTTATATGCAATAACGACCGGAAGAAGGTATGAATGAAAAATGCCATGCGTAAAGATTAGGCTATGGAAATCTGACAAGACCAACAATATTGAATTTATAAGTATGTATTGATACTGCGGAATCGGATAAATTTTAAGCTATAGACCCAATAGAGTTTAAGAAAGCAAACCATATATTTTCCATGGGTACCGTTGTCGTAAAAGTTTGGAGCCGCAGTTAATAAGTTAATAAATTAATAATGCCGAATTCATTTGGTGTTATCACATTCTCTCTTTGCACCAATAACAAGATCAAGTTTGGTTACGTTGCGATAAATTATAACATATTCCGTAAAAACCATAACAAATTACGAAGAAACGGGAAATTTTTACGCAAACCCTCTCAAAAACTTAATTAAAAATTTAAACAAAGTTATCTATAAGTTACTATTATCGCAACTAAAATAAATTAAATTGAAAATCTATCGAGACAGTTTTTTTTTATAAGCTCATAAAGTCTAAATTTGTATGAAATATGTTAAAATCGCGATAATTTTGTAATTAAAAATTCATAAAAAATTTTCTATTTATACTTAAGGTTCAAACTTATAACACTAGTTTATCCATAAAATACTCTTCAAAAAAACTATAATTAAATTTCTACCGGACTTAAAAATTTATGACCGTTTGAAATTAAAAGTTTTGGGAAATTGCGTAATATATCGATTTATTCTCAAACGATTTTAAACATTTGTTATAACTCAAAAAGTACAAGTTGCAGAAACTCGAAATTTTTTCTAGTTGTTAAAATTGGCATTTTCTTCAAGTCACATATTTTTCAAAATATTATACTGATTTTTTAACAACTTATAGGCATTTGAAATGTTCGATTTTTACAATTTTTTTTTTAGATTCTGAACGGAGTGATGGAATCTATTTTATAATTGTTGATAAAAAATTTGGCTTGTACAAAATACTTGAAAATTTAATAGATAAAAGTTGTTATTACTCTCATTTAAAAATTATTGAAATCCATATGCACGTTTTTTTTATATAAGCGTTTGAAAAGCAAATATTGACATTATATTTCAATTTAAATAAAATATAATATATTATATAATATACCTATTCTAGAACTACCTACTATAGACCGACATATCATCTCCATTCAGAATCATTATTCGTAAATAATGATACTTATCATTGTATTCAAATTTAAAAAATCCATTGTATTGATCTATCCTATGAACGAGGTGCACTCCAGCCCCAACTGAACAGCAGAGTGAGGCCTATCCGGTTTTTTTTATAAAGTATTTTTAGATGGCAGCGTTAATGAAAAAAAAACGTTTGATTTAAGTTGAATAGCGGCAATGGAAATTTTAGGAAAACTGCAAAACTTCTTCGGAACAATATTGTTCTTTCATTAAAAATAATTTAATAAGATAAAAAGAACTGCACGAGCGCAATTAACTGAAAATAATAATTAACCGTAAATGATTTTCAATTTATATATATTAATGCATTTTGTTAAGAAAAAAAACATATTTTATTTAAGATAATTGTCTATCTAAAATTAACTATCTTAAGATAGTTTGATAATCTGTTATAGGTATATCTATAAATGATTTTCTAAAATTTGTTTTTGAAATGTGTTTTCTATAGTACGTTGCATTGTTCATGTTCATGGCGTGTAGTAGTTGTGAATACTAAACCGCAACTTTTATTTACCGAATAAACTGTAATACGTAACATGCGCGAAGTTGGTTGTATGCATTGAGGTACATGTGCATTGTGTGTGACATATATGCATATTTCATAATTATTTTTACTATTGTACTTTATATCTATCGCGCTTTAATTTTGTTCGATTCAAAACTCAAATTCAAAATAAAAAAACAATACCTTGTTATTACGTTTGTTTTAAGGATATTAAAAACTCGTAATTTAGTTGATTAATTTTAAAATGGAGGATTCTTTTTTTTTTTGTCACTGTCATTTACATTGTTTACACAATATAAAACGAAAACGCATGTTGGTGCAACATGTCACGGTTGGTGTTTTTTTTTTTTTTGTTATAGTAGCGACTTGATACCATATTAATTGTGCATCTGTGTTTATGTGTGTGTGTGTGCGCGTGTGAATAACTGTTTGAGTGTTAATAACGTATTTTCGTTGATTAAATTGACACAGTAATCGTTTGGGTGGGATTTAAAAATAACAACTTGTCGTAATCATGATGTCACGTGTGCAATGTAAATGGAATCGAAAATATTTTGCCATTGCCTCATGCCGTGTGCACCGCAATTAACCATGTTTTAAATTTTGCCACCACGGGGGTGATAATATTGTCCCTTTTTCCCC
Source organism: Chaitophorus viminalis (assembly GCA_025469195.1). NCBI lineage: Eukaryota > Metazoa > Arthropoda > Insecta > Hemiptera > Aphididae > Chaitophorus > Chaitophorus viminalis. The sequence continues at coordinate 81,834 of JAIPRK010000121.1, forward strand.
TTTTCCCCAACCATCATGGCATCGTTGAACATTGTATTGTAATTATTATTTTTATTATGATTGCATTAATATTATGATGTTATCGCATGTTATGGGTAGACATATCATTATCGCGTTCGGCAACGCATCGGTGCCCCTGTATTGCCTATTCAGCCCGCCGTGTCCATAACATTTTCATGGTTTCATGTTACCACGACGACGGCCGAATTCCGCGATGTACGTGTTGTACTTTATAACGGACGCGACGTCAAAGATTATCATAATAATATATGTATGACCAAATATAGGCGCACCACTAGTGGATATTATACTCAACGTTTCGCAGAATTCACACGTCGACGGATTGAAACGGACGCACAAACGTGTACATCATTCGTCGCCAACGCGATGATTTTGTTTTGGAACGTTCAACGCAATCGGACAGCGTTCATTCTACCGAAAAGCGTGGAAATCTACATGGTCCATATGTGAATTTTGAACTGTTATAAACACAATAAGAAACCGTACGGTAAACAATTATTAATTACATTAAGTACTTAGTGCGCAGAGCTCATTACGATGTAAAATAGGCACTGGATGCAAAATTAAATGAACAATCAAATGTAAGAAACTTCTGTCAGTATCATGTTTCGCTATGTTGCAATGAACGAAAAATAATTAGGACTCCCGGGCGTCTTCGTAGTTCCTCTTCTAATAATTTTATTTTAGATTTATTTCCACCTTTAATTATTATTTTGCAATTTCATAAAATTATTATAATAATAATAAATACTATTCATTGTTAGGAATAAAAATTAAAAATAATCGGACGGGGACGCTCTTTGTTGTACAGTAAGGAGTGGAGTGGACGTAGTTCATAGGTTAGGTCATTATAATGGACTGGAATTTGAATGCAATGATAAGTATCATTGTGTACGAAAAACGGTTCTAAATGGAGATGATTCGTTAGTCTAAAATTGGTATATTATGTTATACTTAAATTGTAATTGTAAATGTATTTAAATAATTGTGTTTTTTCAATACATTTTGAATGATAGTAACAACTTTTATGGAATCTTCTATTAAATTTTCAAATGTCTATAAATTGTCTAAAAATGAGCAAAATATTTTGAAAAAAAAATTATTTAAATAATCTACCAATTTAAAACACTGGTAAAAGTTTCAAGTTTCTATGACTTATATTTTTTGAATAATAATAAATATTTAAGATTGTTTGAAGATAAATCGTTGTTTAATATGATTTCGTAAAAATTTGAAGTTTAAATATTCATAAAAAAATTTCCTGAAGGTCGAATAGAATTTTTTTTATAATTATTTGAATAAAACTTATAAATAACTCTAAATTAAAATTTTGAACCTAGAGTACAAATACTAATAACTTTATGGATTTTCAACTGAAAAATAACTAGCGAACTGTTACGATTTTGACATATATCATAATAATTTGAATTTAGGCGCTTATAAAAAATTATTAATGATTTACAGTCTTTTGCGATTGTGAAAAGTACAATTTAAAAAATCTTATATAAGTTAGATCATTTAAAAAATGTATTTTGGTGAAAAGTGGTTTTGCGTAGATATTCCCGTTTTTTCGTAATTTTTTGTGGTTTTTCCTGATGCTTTGTAAAAGTATTGAAAATATTTTATTTTTGACTTACTCATGTACCATCCATTTTATTTTGTAAAAGGGTCTATATATGAAAATCGAAGCATTTTTACTGTTCCAAAATGTGTAGACAGATACAAAAAAAAAAAAATACTAATCATTGTAAAATCAATACATTCATCATTCCGATCAGAATCTAAAACAACGATGAAACGAAACAATCAGTTGTATACGTAGAGAGTTTACAAGGAAAAATTTATTTTTCAATTTAAAATTAGTTCTTGGTACTCGGAACATTGCTACGGTTTAAATATTTTACAATAAGATATTATGTTTATTTTATGAAAACAATAACATAGTCATTTGTTCATACCAATATGAATAATATAAAATTGTTTTAAAATGTACCCAGAAAAGTATAGAGTTATATAATATGTTGTACAGAGAAATTCTACTATTTTTAATGTATACTACTTTATACATTATTTACAGAATGGATGTAATTATAATAAGTGAAATGACATTGACGATTTGATACTATATATTTATTATTACATTTTATATGATGTTTACGAATTGATTATTATGTATTTTATAAATATAAACATAGGTAAAGAATAATAAAAAAATTGTGTGGAAATGATATCGTTTTGCGATCTTCCGCCATTGGAAATATTTTGTCTTTGACTGAGAAAACAACCCCATTTAAATATAATCAATTGCGAGTAAAACGTGCAGAGGCATGGTATACAGAAAACTTAGCATCATGTACGTGACTTTTACGTAGGACGGGTTTTGCTTCCTGGCTAAATCCGAAACGAGAAAGAGTTGTGACATAACAAAACATGATTGACTTGTATACCGCATATTATATTCTGTACATCGTTTTAAAATATACAACAGAAATAATGTAGTCGGCTGGTTTGGAAAAAAACACGTTTGTTGATTTCGTCTACAAATGTGCAAGAAAATATTTGATTTTTTTTTTTTTTTTGATCAGCCATATAAAACCGTAATTTTTTGCTAACACATGCCAAACGCATTAGCCAGATAGTACCATAATCGAGTTTAGGGTGATTACGACGCATTTCTATACCTACGTACAGGGGATCCGATAGTTTCGAAAGGTCGTGTCGACTGTTTTCATTGGCTCACTATATTATATATACGAGACGTAACACGTGGCAACGTAATGCACGCACTAATGTTTACTCTTCCGAAAGACTTAGAAAATATATTTTGTATGATAATAAATCGTTTTATTTAATACAAATATATATTGGCCTTGCGGGAAGCGAGGTATATAATATAATATATTAGTACGACGATAAAACGCCACGACGACAACTGCAGCAGCAATAGTAATAATAATAATAATAATACAATTTCTATAATATCCCTAAATCCAACGAGTCGTGACTAATCCGATCGGGGAGCAAAGTAATCACTAATATAAAAGTCAAACGCGTATTTCGTGTAACGACCGTACGCTCGGAACAGTCGGGATTCTTCAACTGTAAAACGTTTGAAAATTGATTTTTATTATTTTTTTTTTGTTTTTATATATACATTTGTATATATAAATATGTGTCGTGGAATCAAAAAAAGTATTTTATTTATCCACTTTTAAAACGCAGTTCTGTCGGCGACAGTGTTAGTGTTGATATTTATTTTTTCTCACCCAAAATTCTATGTCATCGTCACCGCCGACGGAAATGACCAGAGCCGATCGGAGGCCCTCTTTCCTAAAAGTATGGAGCTCGTTTATAGTAGTGCACGCCGTAACCATAGATACCTACGTCGACTCGAATCGCAAGGTTCAAAAAAAAAGGCACACCGCACGTGTGCAAACGTGCGCAGACGATAGAATCGTATTTATTGCAGTCTCAGTATAACAATGGAGGGGAAAAAAATGTATTTTCACCCAACCAAAGTAGTAACAAGTTGCTGTGGACAGTCTTATATCTATAATAAATAAGAAGAAAATAATACTTTTTGTATGAAATTCATCTAGTGGTTAAAATAGATACGATTCGAGCATAGTTATGTTGCAGCAGTAGCGTAGCTGTAAATTTATATCTAAGGCAGTGTTAAACGTTTTGGGCGCGAGTTGATAAAATTTTAAAATCGCCGAACAATCATTGCATAGGCGCTATAATCAAAGTAAAAATACTTCTTATGATGTATACGTTTAATATGTTATAAAGATAAATGTACATAATATAATAAACCAATATTTAAATAGGTGATAAAAATAAAAATTATCTGTCAACATTTTACGAGAATTTGGTGTAAGAATAAAATTATAATGAATTATAAATATTTTTGTAGTTATTCACCAATTTTTTCTTTTGGGATGATCTGAGGCGTTCCGCCTCATATTAACACACCACCACAGCTACTTCACTTTATGTCAACTATCGCTAACCGTATACGTGGTAACGTAGTTGTGTTATTGTTATTATCATAATTTGCCATTGATCGGACGGAAAATGCTCGGCGTATAATAATTATATAAAGGTTCCAAACACTCGGAAGCGATATTCCAGTGGTCCGGTGAGGTACTGCGCGTCCGTCATAGCAAAACGCCACCGTGTATTGTTCGTGTAAAAAGTTTCGTAAAAGTTTTATCGTCCAGGTTCGGATATAGATTTCTGTACAGTGTGTATTGCCTGCCTTATGGGTTAAACGAAAATTTGCGGAAAACGGCAAAACTTATAATATGGTCCGATATCGTTCCGTACAAAGTTGGGAAATCATTATCAGACAGACATCGGATCGCTATTTATCATCGATTCGAAATTTCATCACGCCCACCACACCACAAGCCGCAATCCACCTAAATTAAATATAGAGCGGCCAATCCCGCAGCGGTGGATTTGGCATTTTTCCACCTCTAGAGGCGAGCATCGTTTTAAAGTATACATATACATATATAACATTTCGTGTTTTGAATCCGATCTATTGTGAGCGGCTGCCGAGCGAATCGGTACGTAGAGGTGAAACCTGTGACGGGCTATTTCCTCGTCATGACTATATATATTATAATGTAAAGGTACATGCCATTGGAAGCTCTCAAATAATTTAATCCACTTTTCTTATTTTTCACTCACTACGTATTATTATAATTACATCACCGTTGATCTGCATTTGAAATCGCACACGATAAATCTTAAGTCATGGTATAATAACGGGTGGGCACGACATAATCTTTCCATTTATTACAGCTAGAGATACGTCTACACTGAAGCCCATTCCCTCCATGGTTAACAGCTGTGGTGGTTAGGTACATATATATTTTACGTAGTACACAATAATACTAATACCACTGTACTACTATAAATTAATTATATTATTATTAATATTTACTATAATTTAATAATTGTTATTATAAACGTTGGTTGTATAAAATACGGTGTCCTAATGTCGACAATATCAAATTTTAAACAACTACTACTGCTGTTCGAAAATCATAGTTTTTTATACCGTCGAAAACCTGTTTTAATCGATTTAAATGCAAACGATCACAGCGACGTCTAGTGGTTACATTCACGAAATAATTTTTAACCTTAGGATCGCAATTTTATCCATAAACATATTCTAAAATCAATGTATGTAGGAATCTGCGGCCAATTAATTAAGCGTATTAAGCGTTTACGTATGATGGATCTTCGACGTACAATTACACACTGCAGTATAAAATGGCCTAATAATATTAACATGTATTATTATTATTATTTTTTTAATCAATAGTATTCACACAAACTTTATCCCGGTCACGTGTGGCGTCCGAATTGGGGTTTTTTTTTTGTCCCGGATAAAGGTTAAACGAGGTTATGTGCGTGTATCCATTTATTGTTCGGGTAAAGTTGAGACTTTTGGATTCCCAACGTGGCGAGGGATATTTTTTTTCCGGAACGGATGAGTGTCGCTGCAACAGTTTTATTTAAGCGCTTCTGTAGATTGAAAATTCGACGCTGATGGTACTTTGAAGAGGTCGTTTTGAGCTGATATTTCTGATGGTTTTATACAGAAAATATACGAATTTTACGACAAAGCCATTTCAAGTTGAATTTTATTCGGCTATTATGTCGTAACACAGAAAATAATAATCTTTGGGACTTATTGCAATCGAGACCGATAAAAATCTTAAAATATTAGTGAAACGTAATATTTGATCGTAACATTTTAATTTGAAAACCTTAAAATATATCATTTATGTACCATTTAAAAACTACATTAAAACAATCTCAAATTCCACTTTTCAAAAGTATAAAATTTTATTGCGTTGAAAAACACTTTATGGATATTAATGCGTATCTCACATTCCCACTGTGTGAACGTTGTTTTCAAATGTGATATTTTATAATTGCAATTTTCAAGCGGTTAACATTGAGTATGCAATAGTGCGAGTGAGACAAGACAATCGTTTATAGTGATAATATACATTTTGCGAAAAATTCTAAATAATTATGGGTATTCATATACTCACAAATTTTTAAGAGCTAAGTTAATAAGTTAATATTTTTTGTTCGTATAATTAAAACGGAATTCAAAAAAAAAAAAAAAATAACTTAAATTCCCACATTTGATGTAATTACTATAACTCAATAGTGATAAATATATTAATATAATACACCACCCGAATATTGGAACAAACAAGAAAAGAACCGAAACGAGATCGATAGTCACCATATACAAAATATTGATTAGTCATAATATAGACGGTTTTCGCACACATGTATAATTATTGAATGCAAAGTAATCATATTTTCGTCGTCATAGCAATATAACCAATAAAAAAATGTGTTTGCGTTGAGAAGATTCACCATATTACATATTACATTACGTGGTGAAATATAAGATTTGAAACATCTCTAGGTACTGTTGTCATTATAATACCTCGTTATTTCATCTATTTATGAGATTTTTAACGACGTGTCGTTTCTAAAAAGGAGATTCGAAAACCGCATTATGTGTTGCCTCCATCTTACAAACGTACAATACAACATTTGAAACGCTGAACGCACGTATAGATTTAATATCAGAATAAAATTATCTATCATCAAACTTATATATAGGAGATAACATTATTTGGGTCTTAATCGTCAGTTTTTTACGATATTATAATTTTCAAGTAATTACTATGATTTTTTAAGATTGTATATTCCACATGTTCATCCACCTCATCCTAAAATTAAAATATTGCGAAAACCAACCAATAAAACACTAACTGTCAGTTTAGTCTATATTATTAAATCAAACAACACAACATTTTACCTTCATTATATGTATATTGTAATGTTGTAAGTTTGTAAGACTGAGACAACACATATTGTAAGTGTTAGAGATAGGCGGGTTTTTGCACTAAAATGACATAACCAATGAGAGTAAGACGAGTAGTTGTTTGAATGTTAATCGAAAACGAGTAAAAAAAAAATAAAAATCGCTGACAAAGAATAAATGCGTGATAATCATGATGCGGTTATCATCTGTGTATATAAAACTAAAAAATATTAATTTAAAGCGTGTGGGAATTTTTTGTTTCATTGTTTACGCACCACAGAGTCGATGATAATATGCTTTGAAAAATTATTCAGAAAATCCCAAAAGGATGAAACACCTCGACCCCGTGCACGAGGCTAACCCGGCATAGTGTATTAATGAAGTTTCACTCGGATTACGGAGAACGGTTTCAATATAAAAAAATAAAAATAATAATAATAATAAAAAAAAGACGAAAAACAAATATCTAACTTTTTTTTATATTGTTATTAAAACTGCGGAAATTTAATCGAAAAACCCGCGCTAGAAAAAAAAAAAAAACTTTTGCCCGGAGGAGTTTAAAATTCGATTATTGCCGTTGGGCTGTAGGAGAGAGAAAAAAAAGATAAAAAGAACTGTGGTTTTCATTAACCTTTATGAACTGAAGGATAAAATAATTTGCGGCAACATTACTGTTTGGAGGAAAACGAATATAGCTTTAACTTTCTTTATTATTATTATTATTATTATACGAGTTGTTAATGGTGTTGGTCGAGGCTTAAACAACCGTTAGTTGGATAATGTTGTACGGTGCGCGCACGCAAGTCGCCATAAATAACAGAAATAATCCGTACAGAATGTCCGTTTTATTTTTTCCCTTTCAACTCTAAAAGACTAAAACTAAGATGATGTAATGTGTGGGGTTGGCTCCAGTAATGTGTAATTCGGACCTCGTATGACCGCTGTTTACGCATCAGGTGACATCGTATCGGGCTTAGGATATATTATGTATTTAGATCCTTGGTAAAAATGTATTAAAAAAATAAGGTCATCCTAAAATCTATAAACTATCGGCATTAGTTTTGTTTTTATTTTTATCGTAATATATTGTACTAGCTGTCCCGGAAAAAGTTGTTTTATAATAATATAATATAAATAAATTATAGGTTTATGGTATTGCTTGTGAAAAGAATCGAAGATAAATAATCTCCAAATTTCAAGTTTTTTGTTGAACATATTATTATTATTAATTGAAAGAAAAAAAAAAAACGATGCTCTATATGTTCTGAACTATGCTTATTATAATTAAATAAAGACTGTTGTTGCATATTTTAAGTTTCTCAGGGCCTATGGGTGGATTAGGGTAAATCCAATAATATATATTCATGTATTTTTATGATCACCCAGTAAAAATAAAAATATAATTCCGAAGATATCGATTACAAGCATGAAAACGAGTTTTATACCACTAATATTGACTCGAGGTCTAGCGGTTTCATCTGGACATTGATGGAAATGAGTGTGTATCCTTTATATTATCATACAATATAACTAGCTGAATAAGCTATAGTTAGTTATGAGTTCTAGACTCACATGCAATGGGAAAACAACAATACGGGAATACGTTTGGATAATGCTTGAAGGTTTATGGTATTTATATATACGAATATGTTTATTATAATTATCGCGATCGAGTCGGGTATAATATTGACACCAACGTGTTGGCTATGAAGACGGCGGGGGCGGTGGATCATCGTAGAGGAGTGCACGCAAAACAGCAGCTATACGAGGATGCGAGGGACGACGTCGAACCGAGTTTTGGAAATCGTTAACAGTATACGGTTTGGAACGAAAACCCTTTTGGGTGAACGGACGGTTTAGCACAAAACACTCTGCGGTCGTATACCGCGGCCGCCGTCGTCGGGCCAAAACGGATTACGTACATAATATAAACACGTATAATACAATATATATATATATATATATATAATATGTGTATGTGTATGTGTGTGTGTGTGTGTGTAAATTTATGCATAAACGTACATGAGTACACGCGTATAATCGTTTTGATTAATTCACGGCCGCGGCCAAGACTCGCGTGCCAAAAGGTTTTAATCACGTGCGCGATGTACGTTCGCCCGAGAAAGATAGAGAGACAGATAGAGAGAGAGTGAGACAGATGGGGTGAGTGTGGGAGAGCGAAAGAGAGAGAGAAAGAGATAGAGAGAGAGAGAGAGAGAGAGAGAGAGAGAGAGAGAGAGAGAAAGAGATGGGTGAGTAGACAGTCGCAGTCGATATCGCTGTGCTGTATGAGCAGAAAAGACGCGCGTGACTATACGGTGTTCGTGCCGATAATCGATTTATCGCTTCAAAATCGTCCGACCGTTTGCATCGCGAGAGCAGTTCGAATAAGCAGTTTATCTTGTGCACGAATTCGTGTTGTATATATAATATCACGAAAACAAAATCTCCAAATGTTTATGTTTCCTACTCTAAACAACGTTTAAACGTAATTTATAATAAGACTATCCATTCCAACACTCTTTATAAGTCCAATCTTTATTTTTACATTTATTTATAAATTACAAAATGTTTCAGCACACCGAGCGCTACAATTGATAGTGAATATTTAATATTAATAATAATGTTAATAGCGATATGATTTATGATGGTATAGGGTTTAAGATGATTATTCATTCACTGGTGTGAAAGTCCTTCTCGGTGTCTGTTAGGTGAGAATGTGCTGCGATAGACGAGTCTGCAGTCGTCTGTTTTTCCTCCTAGATTTTAATGACAGGCTCTAACTTATCCAAGTGTTTTAGTATAGCGTGGAATATTTTAATTTAGTTTCGATACAGTTAATTATGATACAATTAATTATGAGGGGTGTTCCTGCGAGTTATTGCGTACGTCTAATGATTTCTTATAAACCATGTTATGGTGTTTTCTTATACTTGGAATTTATTTTAAAGAATTTCGAATTTATTTATTTTAGTGGATGAAACATTTGATGGACATAAGATATTTGTAAACCAATCATTATAATATCATGCTATGTCGTTATATTATTTATTTATTATCAAATCGTATGTACATACACGAAAAGCAAATTCAGTGAAACACTCTTTAAGTGGATAGCTCTCCTAAATAAATAAATGTCTAGTTTATCTGTCTTATACCATCCAGTACATACAGCTGTCACGACATCTAACTGTATAATGATAAGTTGCAGGCATAATATTTTGGAACTAAAGTTTGGCGAAATTGATACATCATCACGTGTACAATATTATATGATTGCGCACTACCGGTGAACGTGATGCGATCGGAGTAAAAAATATAACTGTATTTTTACTATTTGGAAAACATGTAATCCAATTGTATACGAATAATAATTTTGAAATATGGAAAAAGATTTCCACTGTTTTGATTTTGGGTTGTATATTTTCTTCGTACAGTACGGCCACAATTTGGTTCGATTTTATAGTGCCCGCAAAAGAGATAAATTTTACGCTAATCGCACTGTCCAACGTTAATACTTCAAGTTCAACCGCGTACATTGCGAAATGCAAAGTCCATTTTGTACGTTTAAAATTGCTCCAACCCAAATGTATTATAACAACAAATAAACAGTATAGTATTGTGTTGAGTGTGTATTATAAAATTTATGGCAGTTATATTTTTTTCGTATGATTCATAGTTTATCATTTTGGTGTGCGCACGATAGCTTGTTTTTCAGTAATTATAATACTCGACCTTACGAAAATTCTAAACAATACTCGATGATGCTTAAGGGAACGATGAAAAACCAACAAACTTACAGAATAAACAAAGTTAAAGTTCACTTGTCGTGCAGTTAAAGTCAATTTTTTCACTTTATTTTGCTATTATTGTTAGATGACTCTTTAAGGTCGACTCGCGACTACACGTTATAAGAATAATAATAAATAGATTTTGCTTATTCAACCGGAAACGTGCAAAGGTTTATTATTTTCTTCCAATTACTAATTTAAGTAAAATAAAGTTTTAATCTTATAACCGAAGTCGGGAGTTTGTGCGTAGGCGAACACGAATAAATTATTTTTAATTTTATATCATTATTTACAACGACTTTCCATTATTTCTTTTTATTTTTTTTTGAAACACGTTAAATTAATAAATACATTGACTTTAATGACTTTTTAATAATAATATAATACCTTGAAAACAATCATTTGTCAGTACGAAGTCTAAGTTATTAATACATTTATGTTTATTTTTAATGAATATCAAGTAAAATATTTTAAATTATGAAAAGATAATGAACGGTTGAAAAAAAAATTTGACATTTAAAATTCGTAATTAATCAACATCGTCGATGAATACATTGTATTGTCGTCATAATATATTTGATATCAAAAAAAAAAAAAAAATATATATATTACTTTAAATCAAGGCGATACAATTAAAAATGTAATAAAGGAAAATGACGAAAAAAAAACTAATAAAAAGAAATCCAATTATCTTATCAATCGGAACATTCATTATGATACATTGGCTTATAACGACCCGTCGGCTATGCACCGATAAGAACGAAAAAAAGGAAAGAAACGGTAGTACTACACTCTCTTACCGTGGCCGTAGTGTATACATATACATTTAATACAACGCAACGGCGGCGGGACTCTTTCGCGGAGTTTTTTGTTTCTTTGTAAATAATTCAAAACGTCTACAGGAAAATTAATTTATTTCATAGTGAGTACACTATTGCGTATGAACACGGATTCAATCAATATAATACAATTATTATTATTTTTAATACTAGAAACTAATGATATTATATAAGAGAGTGGTGAGTCAATTTGATGAACGTTATTTATTAGTTTGGTGTCACCATTGATAATTAACACCAGTAATTATTGTCCAAGTAATGTTTTTCATGTGCCAATGTTTATAAATTTTCAATATTTGTTTTCAGTGTTTTTGTGAAAAAACTTAATTTTATTACTGCATTAAATGTAAATTCATAAATATATTTATTTATTATCTATTTATAAATTATAAAGAAAAATTAAACCATACTTATAAGTTATAACGTATAAACCAATTCATCATACTATACATACTTATGCTGTGTATAATGTGAAAATTATAATATTTTGATTTAATTTGAATAAATATTGTGCTTATGGCCGCTCTAACATAAGTGAAAATGAATTCGCTTAAAAAAGTGTTCCAAAAATAATAGAGCTTATTAGTTTGGACCCGATTTTCACGTATAAACATATATACTAATACATACTACCTATATATATACTAATTTTCTGTACAATCAACGAAAATGCATAGTAAAGTATTTTATTCAACTTCAGTATTCTATAAAAAAAATTTAAAAAATACTCAATTCACAGCATACTGAAGAAATATAAAGGAACATGCAAAAACTGTAAATTATTGCTCTCCTTAATGAAATTAAAATGTTGATTTTGTTCATGATTGATCACTTATACAATAATGCATATCTTGTAAATTATATTTATTTATTCAATATAATACACACTATTATTCCAAACTGACTAATATAAATGTAATACAATATATGCATAATATAAATATTATTTAATTATAGTTTATTATATTTATAAACATGGTTAGGGTCACATGTTAAACTAACAGAATTTCAGTGAATACAATTTTTATCAACATTTAAAAAAATAAACACAAGGATTTTTTGAAGATTAATCGCTGTATTACTTCAGTTGGCCACTCCCTGTTGGATAATGATACATTAAGGCTCCATAATTAATTCTGTTATCACTTTTATTATTACTAAACGATCGTTATTATTGTTATAATACTATTGATATCCGAATTAATTCACCCCACGTCATCCGGAAATCCTGTCGATCCGCCCGCGATTGTAACGAGCCATTCGCATATTATAATGATGTACACAAGCGCACCGCTGCGTTGTCCGGGTAAATATTTGCCACAGACGATGCGGCGGCGTACTCGTAATATGTATTAGAATATTATTATCATTACAGCACAGCACTGCACGGATTATGAACTCGCATAATAATAATATGTGTGAACGTGTACGTACATAATAAGGCAAGCTCACACGGGTGCACCGTTCATCGGGTGATCGGTTCGTATATTATAATATTGAAAATTATTATATCCCTGCGCCTAACGTATACGCGTTTCTGATGATGTAATCATTCCGTATGATGTACGTCTAGTCCGTTTTCAAAGGATGCTCTGAGACCGGGAGGGGGAAGGGTCCTGTACATAATGCCATATGTAGAAGGAACAACAATTTCTATGGAGACTAAGTTAAGCGACACAAAATGTTTTTTTATTATTTTATTTATTATAAATCGAAAAACAAAAATCACATAATTAACTAAGAATTAACATATATTTAAAAATTCTACCGATTAATCAATCTCCATTAAGCAAGCAAACGGTGGATATAGAGAGTAAGATATATTTTATGTGCAAACTACAATCATAAACATAAGATCAATTTGTTATGTAAAGTTTTAATACATAATTTTACGAGACAAGAGAGGAAATATCATATGAATATAAGTTATACTACGATATTTAAGTGTATGTAATATCGCCATGGGACAGTTGTGTGAGATTTCAAATATATAGGTTAAAATAGTGGTGATTGTGGAGTAGTTTCACTTTTTTTTTTTTTTATAAATTCGATTGTAACTGCGTAAGTGAAATTGGGTTTTGACCGAAAGGCTCCCATAATACTTCTGGTACATTTACTCAAAATATTCTTTTTTCGAATATATACAAAATTATTTGTCTCACATGCTTATAATATATATATATATATATATATATATATATATATATGTGTGTGTGAGTGTATAACTGGTATGATATGCAAGGTGCGGAACTATTGTGGAAAGATTAGCTAAACGTTCCGCTTGGCTGCAGTCATTAGTCCGGCACTGGAGTACGTGCGACTGCTTGCGTGTCACTAAACTGAAGTCGCTCGACGTGAATATTGCACCGGCTGCAGACGTAATGATAAAAATAATAATAACAGAAATATCACTTCACGTGGTCTGTATACCATATTATTATACAGTGTAACGTTATTTATCGTCTCCGTGTACACATCGATTTCCGAGGAAACGTTAATCCGCGCCAGGAAGTCGTTGGTCGTCGCAAACATAATAATAGTCTTGATGTACGGGTATATTGGTATGGTGGGCGTGAAGAGTTATACTAAAAGGGAGGCGAGTAGAAAAAAAAAACGGTTGTTAAAAAAAAAAAAATATTGATCGGTTTACGGGCGTCTCGTTAAGAACTTATATTAGATGTTAAGCATATCACGTGTAATTATTACATAATACTATGATGGAAGAGATAGTGCATGGAAAAAGCATCACCATATTATAATTTGTTATAATATTATATGATAGAGGTATATATAGATGTTATACACACGTACCTATTTTGTTTTGTTTGCAAATAGTTTTAACACGAAATATGTAGTTCAATATAACCGACGATGTACAGTTGATGGGTTTTAGTTAATATTAAAATATCGAACATTTCGCTTGGTACATACTTGAAAGTTTCGAGTTTTGATTACAGGCGACTTGCGATGATATATTTATATTAATTATTTCTTCATATTAATATGAAGAATAGAGTTATACGAAATAATATACGAAAACAAAAAATAATATAAACTTATATTTAAATTAGAAGTTTATTCAAGTGCGAAGACAGTTTGAGAGCACAAATAAAGTAACAATATACGTATTCTCTTAATCAACGGTTGGAATTACGTGTTATAATATTTATAACCGTAAAGCAAGCTGGAAAATTACCAGTACAGGTAGGTTACGCATGGGTTATGCGTGTCAATACGACGGATTCAAGGAGGTTACTGATGTTCCTTTTTGAAATATTATGTGGGTTTCATAGAACAGATAAATACACGAATTAAATCATGGTTGGGTGATAATATAATAATATATTATAATTATAACTTATATACAATACTAACTTGCAGTGAATGGGTGAGTATTCTTGTGGAAAAAACAAACATAGAAGATAAAGTCCCGTTGAGTTTGTCAGTGAAAATGATTATAGAATGACTGTACTATACTCAATACAATGATCATTGATAAAAGTGTAAATAGACCAAAAAGCTGTTCTAAGTCCAGTGTGGAAAGGACAAGTTCAAAGACCACATACGCACATAAATACACATTTTAACATTCGATATACGAAAAGGGGTTTTCTTCTTCTAGTCATCTTTGATGTTTGAGAAGCTAATGTACACAAATAATATTCCTGCACTTATCTTTCATAGTAGGTATTATTGTATCTATATTGTAATATAGGTTAGTTTTCTGCTACATGAGACGCTACATCTGTTATCCGCTCAGAACGATCTATACGTTTCTTTGTCTCGATTGTGATCTTACCAAGATTTAGATTATTGTTCCCACTATTAAATCGTAATTTAAAAATGGTCTATGAAACGTGAAATTTGATTTAATAATTGTTTGTAAACTATTTGGTGTACATATTCTTAAAGTGAAGTTGGTACTTACAACAATGAAAAACGTTGAGGATTTACATTAATGATACAACAGAACATTTCACGGAACAGAATAGTATAATTAAAATCTGATTTCATTTGGAGTATATAAGTTAAAAAAAGTTACATTTATAGATATTTTAACAACAATTAAAATTCCCACATTCTTAGAATAGTGGTAAAATTAAACTATAGCAGTTATTAGGAAATAAACGAATTAATTTGGATTTTTAAAGTATACAGTTTTTCATATATAATGTTTAATACTTGAACATCGATCGTAGATATAAATCACTACATCGTAATCAATAATATATCTACTACTAGCACAATGCAATAAATGCAATAAATTTTGTTCTATCAATTATTTTTCACATTATTATTTTCGATAAATTTTGACAATATTATAAATTTTAAAAATGGTGTTTCAAAATTTAAAAAAAAAAAAATACCTTAATAGAATTTTATTGTAATGCAGTAGTATGATTAATTAATTAAAAAAAAAAAAAAAATTAAATTAATGGATAGAACAAAAGTAATTGCATTATCATTTTGAAACATCTTGTGTACCTATATACTAATGACGTAGTTTAAAATATTGATAAAATGCTTATTTTTATACACCTATTATGACGTCGTCATCTCAAAAATATACATAAAGTAACAGAAAAGTACCTTTATGTATACAAATTAAATTTAAAGGTGGTATATCAATTATTTAGACAAATATTTTTTTTTTAATTTTTAATTTTTTTTTTTAATGCAATACCTACTATGTATACTGTTCAAGGGGCGTCTTTCTCCTCCTCTTCTTTTTGCTACTTCAAACGCCGCTGCCGACCGCCACTGTCATTCAATTACTGCACGTATCTACTTTTAACTGTCCTCGAGGGACGTATATATTTCTTTAATGCGCCAAAAGGTTTTTCGAAATGTTTAACTGTCAATAATAAAAATGCTAATATCCCCACTGTATAAACACGGCAAGAAGAAAACAAAATAATAATTTAATGGCTATTTGAGTTTGAAAAAAATAAATACAAAAAATATACATTCAAACAGTGGGTCGCATATAAAAATAAGACTACAAAGTATGCAAACCTTTATGCCAAGTGAGTCAATAATATGACGTGTATAGATAAGCGTGTATAGTGACGGAGCATAGGTGATATATTATATCCAAGAAACTAATTTCAATTTAATATTATTATACACATGTATATTATAATTATTATATACCTACACTGAACTGTTATGTAGGTTAGTTCCGGTGAAATAATGATTGAAAATTTCTTCACGTAGCAGAGTCGAAACACTAATTAATCAGGCACAGAATAAAATTATTATTATTATTATTATTATTATTATTATTATTAATAAACGTCTCGACTCAGCTATATAATAATTTATAATCGCAGTGTGCGGATGTATGATGAAAGGGTATGAGGGTATGTATAGATAAGGGTGTAGTGCACTATGGCTGGGTTAAGAGTAGGAGACACGCTGATGGTATTAACGCGCCGTGTAATTTTCAATTTGGTCGGATGACGCGCATACCACCGCCGACTTTGTCGTCATCGTCGTTGTCGTATGTATATAATGTGTACCAACACATATGCGTGTCCATATATATATATATATGTATATATATGTATGTGTGTGTGTGTATGTGTCTATGCATATATATTATAAATTGTTTTATGTGTGTGTGTGTGAATTCGCATGTATGGAAAGGAAAATTGTTTTAAAGCGACCGTCGTCGGCCCATAAATTGAATTCGGTGCGACCTAATTAATCTCGTCATACATCACCCCGCCCCATCGGACGTCTTCACACCTTTTCGTACATGTTTACTGCGATATTATACGCTCGTGTATGTATAAGTTTGATGGTGAAGGGGGTAAATATATGTATAATATACATCATAATATACTTATATATTATACAAGTGTGTGTGTGTGTGTGTGTGGAAAGAGAAGACGAGCCCCAGGAGACGATGGTGGCGGAGATCCGTGAGGAGTGGTTTTCGGCTGCGTATCGTAGAGGATATAAATTGCTTTTGCGTTCCGCATGGGAGTTATGACGTTACCACACGCGCGCGGAGACGTTGTGTGGTGGCGGTTAATCACGAGAATTTGTTCGTCGCTCGGTGAACGCTGCAGGAGGAAGACCATAACCCCGCCGCCTAGTCATAATATTTAATTAGATAAACGTACACACGCACAATTTGCATTTATGCTGAAACCCGTACACATGCACACACGCATACATTCACACGCAGGCGCAACTATACACAGAAAATAATAAATTTTACAAATGCGCGACCAGCGACTTGTTGATTTCCCGCTACATTTCGCAGCGCCAAGCGTAGGTAACGTGAGATTATACGTCGTGAAATCTTATCGAAAAAATATGTTGTGCATCGCACTTGTAGGTAAAAATATTAGAATGCTGTTAAGTAACTATGTACGGTTGGTTTCGGGTTAGATATAGATCAATGCTTACATGAAATATATCACATACAAATATGTAAGTAAGTAGACTAGTATAAATACTACGATATACCCTATCGGCTTATCCGGGTCATAGCGGTGATTATCTATTTAAAACGGTATTTAATCATATTTTTACATGTTTTCGGTGGAGAAAAAGTGATTAATATGGGTTAATATATTTGTACAAATGGATAGTGAAAATGAGATAGAGAGAAAGGTAGGTGTTAGGAGTCAGAGATATGAATATAAAAAAACATAATTGGATGTATTGTAATATATATATATAGTTTATATAGAGTTTCAGAAAACTCGGTATCACTCGGTATATATGTTATTACAATTGTGTGTCTATAAAAACCGATACAGAAACATGGTTTTTCAGTTTAACAAATTCTCACAAGTCAAAACCCAATACGGATTATTTTAATTTTTAACAGACGCGGTCGTTACGTGAGTTAAAAATTTTGAATGGTAGTGGTTTTATGTGCACAGATATTGTGTACTGTCTAGAGATTTGTCGAATATTTACTACCATATTTTACGCAATACCGATTCGATCGAAATGTTTCCTCTATCCTGCAGTCGTTCGAAACCAATTCGAATCTATTGTTATTTTCATAATGTTTTTACTTTTGTACAACTGCAGTGTAGAATAATAAAAACCGATTATTTTTCCTAGTGTGACCCGTCGTTCATATATATATTGTTATATGTTTGGATTTGCATAGGCTATAAAAAAATATACATGTATATATACCGATAAGTTTAACGCAAAAACTAAAATAGATTACCAACTGTAGTACGTAGAACTTTTAATAGCGTGCGCGTTTCAAAGATAGGTACGTAGATATGTATAGTGTTCTACTACGATATTTTTTACAAATAAAAAAATAAAATAAAAAGAAACCTGTTCGTATATAGACTTAAGTCCAAATAGTGAACCACAACCTATATATATATATATATAATATGGAATTTAATTAATAAAGTTTAATGGGTTCACGGTCTTAATAATCCAGCTTTATACGAGCCTTCACTTTGTATTATGTGTTTCAAAGGAAAATTACGATTTAATTCCGCCTCTCTCTTTGCATGGGACCATCATTCTCAAATATTGCAGAAATTAATGTTGGCGTATCTCTAGGAGGTATCCTTTATTCGATCCTTATCAATATTTATACTTCTGACCCCCCACGCTTGTCTGTGCTCCGACACCCTGGTAACCAACTGCACTGATGATAATGATACGTGTACGCATTATATCAATAAATGAAAACTATGTAATTCCCTTTGGAAATGTACCATCTTTCCTAAATTCATGTTAGAACCAATTGAAGCTGCATTGCAACGTTTCCACTTGGCCATTCCTGTTGTTTCAGTATAACGATATTATATGACTATAATATATTTTTTATTTTTACGGGTATAAATCCATTCAAGTCAATTAATAAGAATCAATTACCACATGTATATGAGAAATTCTGGCGGAAAAATCTAGAAAATATTAACCATCATATAAATAATACACGCGTCACCTACTGGAAAACAATGAATGTGTAAGACTCAATGTTGAGATATAACAGTAATTGAGTGTATTACTTTTTTTTGAAAACATGCAAGGACTTTTGATCTTTATCTGTTTACAGTTTGTATTAAACGTAAATTAACTTTAACGACTTCTGAACATTGTTCTCGGAAACGTTGCAGTTACTCGTCTCGCTTTTTTTAACGTCATGTTTCACAAAGATATTTTCCTCGACAGGAAGAAGCTGTTCATTTTCATAAATACTCTCGTAATTGACTCCACTTATAAAGTGAGTTGCTCTTTTAAAACCAGGAAATCCCTGTCGTCGGATAAAGCACTGTTAATGTAACGATCAGCAACCAAATTAAATACACTCAAAGTAATTCGTCACTTATGGGTGAATTCATCATCAAATTAAATCCATCTCAACATTTTTCAACATATGAATGTATTTATTAAATAACGTGTTCAGCGTGGAAAAAAAAATACAACTTTATTTTTTTTTATTAGTTTACACCTTAAAAATATTAAAACTTTTCATGAACAAAAATATTCTAACCACATAGCTTCTTTCCATTATTAGTTTGATAACCTCTTAATATGTTTGTTCCACTCGAAAAATTTATGTCATTTATGAAATTTACAAATATCTAACCTAACCAATTAGTTTCGAATTAATTTGAAACTATAAATGATAAATTATGTTCGGTATTTTTGAAATATAGAAAATGATGAGAAAAATAAATAATTTATTAATAAAATACAATGCAGTTGTCTTCAATATGAAAAAAAAAAAATAAATATTTCAAGGACTTTAATATGAAAGTCTTCTGGCAGTTTATTTCTTTCCAAAAAAGTTTTAAACCATTATAAACGTTTCAGAACAATATATAAATATAAAAATATTTATATTCATACAAAAATACTTTTTAGAAGTAATCGTGCTTTTGTGATATTTTCCAATTCATTAAACGTCTTTAATTTTTATTGTACTATTGTAAATCGATGAACTCGAAACAAAACGAATAACGGTTGTTATAAATTTACGACACTCAGACGCGCGTGCCACACAAACAATGTAAAAATTTGGCTCAAAAACGAAAAACAAATTGCAAAAGTTTAGGATTCGATATTTTCCATTACATTAAATAATCAAAATAGTTCGCTTCCAGTTTCGCGAATTTATATATATATATATATATATTTATATATGTGTGTTATTACATTTGATGATTATTTATACACATTATATATAACAACAATCGAACGGTATTTTGTTTCGTTAAAACGATCAAACATTTCATAAAAGCAAGTTGCTGCTGTTATTGGAGTAAAAAACGATGTCCATTGAATACAAAAACATAATATCATACTAATATGTGGGTAAAACGATATTATAAAACAACATAACAAGCGCGTAACGTATTGCGTACTGATGGAAAGGTACGACGTGACGAGACAATATTATTATGTAATATATTTTGTAATTCATAAAAGTTTATACCGTTCTACGTATAATATGCACATCGATTCCGAGAAACATTACCGTGACACGAGGCCGCCGTTAAACATGTTTTTAATGAATACGTTCAAATAAATCCTGTTTGTAATAAACCGAGGGAAGGGATCCCGTGTCGTAACTATTCACAATGTGTGCTTTATAAACACGTATAATATATTATTATTGTGTACGTATAATAAATAAAAAGCGTTCCGGGAAGTACGCATCTGCACAATGTTCTATTTGACAAACATCGATTATCGTTGCGCATGTAATCGGGGAAACGCGAAATGTTATTTTCAAATGGACTGGAAAAAAATCGCGATAACGATAAAATACCGTTAGCACTCACCGATCTCTTGTGATTTCTGTCGGAGGATAAAGAAACAAAAAAAAAATAAAAAAAAAAAATACTAGACATTGGCTGTAAAACGTCGAAAAACGCCGAATACCGTGAACGCCGTTGGTAGTGACCAGTCTGAACGGCTTTATTATAATACAGGGCTCACACACGTACACGCATAAAAACATACGTCTATGCCTAAAATTGTGTGAATTAAAATGCATTTTGTGCAGCACAAATAGTAAAGTTATGGGATAGGAGGTTTTAAAGTGTTTGATATTAGAATATTATTCGTTTAAATTACAAAAATATTAAATTGCACGAGCAAATACTGCGTTTTATACAAAACACAGACAAAAAATTACATTATATACAAATAAAATATAATATTTAAATTGATTTTCAGAATGAATAATATAGGCATATATTTATCCTAAATATTTCACACATGTGAAAATTTTAGTGTGTACTACGACAATTCTAGGCCCGGGTAAACATATATAATATACTTAAATTCATCCTCAAAAGATATAAAAACGTTACTCGCAGTAGGGCCTATAAAAAAATTTACTATGTGACACGATGATAGATTATACTCATTATTATCCCGAATCTACTGTCTCACTCAGCAAGTATCAATCATTAATTCACGGGGATTCTTTTTGAGTAGGATTGAGAAAGATATCACTATCGTATCATCGTATAATTGTGTATTATCTATGATGCAAGCATATGCACACATACACACACACACACAAACGCTAACGTAATAAGCATGTTGACGAACACCTGCTACTCTTGTGTTATTTCGGAGGAAAAAAATATGGATAATAGGAAGGGCACGCTACCGTCTTCACGGTTGTAATAGATGTTTCGATACCATTGAATTCATGGTGGCCAATGTTTATTTGAGTGACGGAAAGACCAATAATATTATCTTGACGATAAAAAGTAATATACATGATATTTTGAGTGTACATTTAAGATTAACGGTCGTTTTTGCATGTTTGTACATTTAAAATTCGATTTTGGATTAAATATGTAATTCAGTAATCATAATATACTTATTTATGCCAATAATCATAGAATAAACGAATACGCTTTTATATTTATCAAATCAGTAGTATCCATGAGGACGTATCCCTTAGATATCTCTGAACCATTTTCATTCAACTTCATAAAAGCAATAACTTCTGACAGTTTTCTGTTGTTGAAAATATGATTTTTACAAATTGAATGCAAACGATCACAGCGTCTCTAGTGGTTGTATTACGTAGTCGCTAGTGCACTATCAGTTTTAAAAATATGATGCAGGTATCTGTGTAATATTCTAAAATTAATAATTATACGAATTGGATATTGTACAATTTTATCTGATATAAAATGATATTATTATATTCAGACTCAAACTTACTGCACATTTTCAATTTTAAACTGAAAATGGATTTTGTTATCCGTAGTAAAAACAAAAAGAAAAGAAATTAAGTATAAAATAAATAATCCCAGGGTAACAATTACTATTATAATATATATAATAATATTATAATTATACTATATTAATTATTATTATTGATAACCAATTTTATAACACGGCGCCTTGTTTAGGCAATTTTAGTACTTGTGTGTATCGAATAATCAAGTATAATTCCATGGTGTGCGAACCGACCATTGAATATCTCTGGCGGAGAATAATGTCACTGGTGTTATAAAAATCATCCAATAATATTATATACTGGCTGAAATTACATCTCATTTGTCGGGTGGGATAATTTTTATAGGAACAAAAGTCTAAGTACTGTCAAAAATGAACTTACAAGACAAATTTGTATTAAAATCGGCATTAGATGTTCTGTTCAATTTAAAAATGTTTATTAATCAATGATATAATATTTTTAATGTGAATTGTAAATGTATTGGTTATTCAGTATAAATATTGCAAAATTTAATACGTAGAAGTCTAGTGGTCGGATTTTTTTTTTTTAATTAATTTTAATAAAAGTATCAGTACACGTTTGTTTCAAATTTTAAATTTATTTTATTTTAAATTTACAATGACTTGACTACGTAGGTCACTCGTTTTGGTGTACAACTCTAATAATAAAAAATTAATTTATTGGTTTTTTATGAATGGGTAATAATAAAACCTGAGTGACTGTTTAAATGTTTGTACAGTTGCATTTTTAAATTTTTAAGAATAGTGAATTTTTTAAAAAATACTTTCGTAGTTATATAGATTTATTAATTATTAATTTATATAACTTTACTAAAACTAATTTGCTTTCATGTCTAAAACATGATTTTGTTCAATACGAGTGTTTATATAAATCAGATATCAAGTGTTCATTATGTGACACAATATACTTATGCGATAATAATATGTATTATACAATTTGTAGTATGTATATTAAAATCGAGTTCATCAAACGGTTACTCTCATTCCAAAACTATACGTAGTCGTATTGTATACTTGACAATGTTTATCATCTCAAAGATGGTTTTATAAATTTATGTGTAGGTTTTCTGTTTTGTAGCAAATAAAAGAGTAGATGAATATATGGAAAGAAACGTGTTTCATTTCGAATAGCTTCTTTGGTTTTTATGTTTAAAGTATCTTATCTATTATTAGAAATTAAAATTAGAACTAATATCTTGTAATTAATAAAAAATTTCTTTTCGTTATATACATGGCCAATTTGGGATGGTTTTATTATAACGAACTTGAGTGGGTTGCATAAAGACAATATAAATTGGTATGTAAATTTGTCACTGGCCCTGTAACTTATTCATTCTTTTAAGTTTTAATGGCTCTTTAAAATTGATATGTGTTACATAAAACAATTTTGTAAATTAATGTCAATCGTGGTTACTGGATAAATTAACGTTTATTAGTAGAAACGTAATATTACTATATATTACGTTTTACTTATTTTATTGCACCGTTACTGGTAATTTCAAGATATAACTGATGATAATATATTGTGTAAAATATAAATAACTTATTCAAAGTGAATTGCCTAAAAAATTATTTTCAACCTTATTGCGATGCACTAAATGCTTAATTTTGGAATGCAAATAATTTTGGAAATGTAACATTGTCATAAATTATTATAGTTAGGTTCTGAATGCATAAAAGGTTAATTATGACTGATATTCGGGGAAATTTAAAACATTATTAAAAAAAATATATATAAAAATACTCACTATATGAGAACGGCAGTGGTGCAAAATTAAACACAACTTCCCAGGTTTATTATTTAGTTTATCCTTCTAACGTATATAATAGTAGTATACTACGTATAGTAATGGAAAATATAGTTTTAAAATATATTATGGTACCAAGTTTTCGATTTAAAAAGTTGCTCATGAATATTTTGAAGCAAATAGACTGAAAACGTATTAATTGAAAAATTATACACACATCGTTGTCAACAGTTACACCATTGCCCTCTCTCTCCGTTCACTGCTCAGTAACCTAAGTAAACGATCGAATACATTTAGAATGTTATCGGTCTACAACATGCGAAGATCGCACGTTTATATTATGCCTAAGTTTGAGTTTAATAAATCTTAATTTTAAACGGTGCATGTCTGAAGAATGTATGATTCGCTAATAAAAAAAAGTAATCGAGAAAGACACAGTGGGGAGGAGACTACGGTTAAAGCGGAAACACTGCATAGAAAGAGATGCAAAGGTAGTAGATCCAGATTATTCAGAGGCGAAGAATGGCATAAAATGAGATAGATTTTATTTAACAGTGTGTTTATTCAACGGTATCGCCTTAAATGGCCAAGAATAAGAAAAAAAATTTAAAAAAATTATTATTATACTGATCGTAAATAAATATTTGTCAATTTTCCAATATTGAGATGTGGCTGATAAAAACAATAAGAATCACTGAAAAGGTATTTGTTTTAATTAATGTAATACAATATTGGTACATGATATATTATCATTATGAATAATTACGCATGGTCATATTGATAACAACAAAGTGGTATTAAACCAAAAATGTATCATATTACTATATGCTCATTAAAACAGTTTGATATGGCAATGTTTCCAAACAACGCACGTAAAACTGTTGTAATGCCAAACCGGCACAGTTTCAATGTGAAATAAATACGTGTTTTTACAGTGAACTGATACACTGTTTTACTATTGATTTGTGTCGCGTATTATATTTTTGTGCGAATTGGGTCTTGTATTACGCAGTTTTTTTTAACAGGAAAAACAATAACGAGAATTTAAATCGAAACGGAAAACGAGTATTTTTTTTTATAGCAATAAACAATATATAGGTACAACTCCCGTTTCAAATTAACAATATAGTTAAAAAATTATTTGAAATGAATTTAACGGGACATCGATAATAATTAAAAATATTCCCTACTTTTTTTTTTATACAAAAACCCGCACGCATTTCTCATCTCCCAATTATTTTTATTTATCATGAAAATGAATATCTATGCTATATCGGTACATAACAAAAAATTTAGCATATTAAAATATAATAAAAATAACAGATGATAGAACCATTTATGATAGGAATAAACTTTACCATAATTACTTGTTTTTATTATAATAATTGAATTTTCAAGTAAATCTCAACACGGTCTTTCTCACATTACGGTCAAAATTTCTAAATTTCTAATCGTGTTCTAGTCACTATTCACACAAACATCCTAAATTCGAATACCGATCTTGGATCCTAATCGATTTCGCAATCTCATTTCCAACTCCTTGAGGAGCTCCTTGACTAATCCAGGAATTTATCTCTCAGCCCGAATGCTTTTTGCGTATTAAACACCCTGCGTGGTTTCTCGTCCATCACCTGCCTCATACACACCGCACTTCATCCACCGTTCCGCAGCAATACCTACTACGTGGCGTCACCATATAAAGTAGTTTTCCTATTGTAATTATTATTATCTCTGTCCCATTTCCGGCTTGCGCGAATGGTATTCGTAAGGGTCGTGAGTTTAGGTTCCGAAAACGACAGGGATATACGGTCTCTATTCGTTACGGTCGTACTGCGGTGGAACTTACACTAGTCATGAGCCTACACACGCACTCATTATTTACATATGCATATTTAGGATGCACGGTAAGGATACAGCTGTTAGGACAATGGACGGGGATGAAAATAACTCGAGATACGGCTGCTGCACCTGTAACAGCAGCAGCATGAGTTTTAATTAAACCGTTAAATATATAAATTAAACGTAGGTATTGTGTAATAATGGATCGCGGGTTACCATTATTTTTTCGGTCTCATCCAGTTCACCACTAACACCACGACCACGAACCACCAAGAGACTATTATATTTACGCGGACGGCGATCTGGGGTTTATTGCTCGAAATCTGATTTTATTATTAACCTAGCGCGAGAATACATAATTATATTAATTATTCAGCCGTATGCCGGGCGAGTGTAGTTCGCAAACCACAGTTCAAAGGTACGCGCATAACGTGATGTAGTGTATACCAGTGGTTCCCCGTATGGTTCGTCTTCCCTGTCGTATACACAAATTATATACGTGCCTAATTATTAATTAAAATATAAAAAATTAGTCATAAAAATAATTTTTTCCCCCCTCCTCTCGTGTTCATTTGCTTTAGACATTGTTTTCAAAGAGGTCCATGTGCTACAAAACAGGATGAAAACCACTATTATACACGGTACGCGATGATTTGAAGCGCAAGTCACACGTGATTTGATATACCATTAACTATGGATAATGTAATATATTATTATGTTTGTTGTCATCCTGCACGGGATTGCAGCGGTTTTCTGACGTTGGTCAACTGGGCGTCTGTTCATCGAAAAAGTTCAATCGTAAATATCTTGAAGAATATGGTGGCACTATATTACATCACCACGCTATAATTTTACAAAGTGCGTTTATATGTGGAATTGTTTTAAATTTCTGTTGGTGAAGCGCACGTGAGGAATTCATATTTTGATTCCGCGGAATGCGTGGTACAACCATACATACGCGCTAGGACCACGTTGAATTTTTATACATTTTCCATAGAATCTAATACATAATATATTATTATAAGTCGATCGATGGCAAGATGTGGACAAATAAACATTATTATACTATATAACTACGCGAACAGTAACTGCTAGCTCTGAAACGGTTCCCTATTACTATCGTCGTCTCGCCGTTGGAGATTTTCACTCGCTCTTATTGTGTCTTGTTTACGAGTTGAGATGTTGTAAAAGATGACAAAAAAAGTGTCTGGTATGCACTCTCCTCTTACTCTCTGTCCCTCTCTTCTAGATATATAAATAGATATGATTCGTCGAGACTTCTTTCGGCGGGTAATAAAGTTATTTTTTATGTGTTTATCCTTTTGTCAGCCATTTGTCCTCATACACGCGCAAATCCGGGAGGTACAATATTTCCGATTATAGCCAAAGTTTTCCACAAGGATCCAATTACAGTTGCAATTCAAGGCTTATGTGGATTTCGGTCCCGATTCGGAGACGTCGTATACTTTTATACCTGTACAGATTTATGTTCAAGAAAACATTATGCGAATCTACGGGAGAAAAAAGCTCAAATTGCAATAATTATACTGTTGCCAAATCTATGGACACTGAAAAAGCTGTTTCGTTGAGAACGCAATATATGATCTTATTATATACATTATATTCATTATACATTATATACATATTATGCGTATAACAAGTTTGCTTACTAGTTTTACGACTATGCGTTGATTGAACATTAATAATAATATTACTTACCTACTATATACACGCGTAACTATAGGTACGAATATTATTTTGTTGGCAATGTATCTATTGAGTTATTTGTCAACGATTTAAACTAATTAAACTATTCGGTTTGACACATGGGGTAAACAGCAGCAACATAATATTTAATTCAATATTTTTCTCCATTCCAAGCTGTCACGATGAAATTCTCAGTTTGGATCGAATTCATGTACATAATAATATACATTTAGTGTATCAATACCTCTTCTTCTGATGATATTCATCTATAAATTGGAGCACATTCCATAATAAGTGGTGTACTTTGTTTTAACGTATAGTGAACTTATAAAAAGTTAATTTCTTTTTAATAAGCTTCCATAAATATTATAGCGTACGGGTACATTTATATAGATCTCAAATAAAACGCGTGTTTAGAGAGGCTGAGCGCTGCGGTAAATATATTTAACAGTAATACTGATCGTGTTGCCGTATGATTAATACTGTCTTACGAAACCGTAACGCTATGGCGGGTGACATGAATCGTGACGACGAACGGTAAGTTTTTAACGAACAGGGATTTAATTAAACGAGACGCGACCGCTGTAAAATTTTTATTGTACTACGTTTGACGTGGAAATTACAAATTTCTTTATTGTTTTCGATCACACGCGTGTTCGAGAGGTTTACGAGGTGGTCGTAAAAATGCGCTATCGGACTTTGCTGCCGTCTCGACTCTAACGTATAACATAAAACAACGGTTGTACGTACACATACCACTCCACCCACCCGCACCTAAACGTGGACACATATTTTATAATATAAATATACGAGTGTGTACATATATTGACTGCTGTGCGCATACAGACGCACACGTGTACGATTAGAAAGTTAATTTTCCAATGATACGTACGACGAAAGGATTTGATATTGTTTTTAATAAAAAACTATCGCCGTAAAAAAAACATGTCATGCGATTATCATCTGTGTGCGCAGAGAATATCATATATTACTGTTAAAAGCTTCATGTATGTATATATGTGTGTACGTCATATTATTACGGTGCACATATATAGAGCCGCATGCTACGACGGAAGCCATTGGATTTTATTATTGGTGGTTTACAGTTTTTGCCAAAGTCTACTTCCGCGTGTGTTTTTTATAGTTTTATCGTGCTGCCGCGCGCGTTTTCCTTGTATATTTGCTCTACACATAATATTCCAATACGCGCGCGTGTTATTGTCTGATAAAAATTTTTATTTTCCCCGACAGGAATAATTTGTAACAACGGGTTTTTCAAACGATGCGTGACGGGAAGGAACAAACAAAAAAAAAAAAAAACAAAAAAATCGTAAATTTTTGCTTATTAATAACAACGTCTATATAATCTATGGGGGTCGGGAATGATGTTGCGTACTGTATTTTTTCTCTCATGTTCACGTGCTTATACATTAACAAGGCGAACTTGCAAACTCTCGGAAAAAGTTTGTAATACTACGTATACATTTTTTTTTCCCGGGAACTACAAACAATAGTTGCTACAACAAAATGAATACACTTTTTTTTCAATACTTTTTAGTTCATAGTAATTAGCTTCGGGCGGAGTGCACATCTTTCATCTGGTTTCTTGATCCTCCAGCAATGTATATAATTTACAAATTTTCAAACAGCCTGATCATATAATACACTGTAAATTTAATTCGTAACGAACGCTGACACAACGGTGAGTCATCATAGTAATATTACGACGAATTTTCGTATGTTACGTGGTCAAAAGTTTTCAATCAAACAATATGTAACAATCATGAATAGATAATATAATAATATTGTAATATGGAAATTTTCCAGTTCAAACTATCACTCATACTTAAAAAAAATCGAAAAATTAATTAACTGTATCATTTTTTATGTTTTTTGAGATATTTTCAATTAAAGTGAATGAATTAATTTTTTTTCAATTATGGATTATTATGGAAATTTTCTAACTCGTAATAAAATAACAATGATTGTTTTTCATAATATCCTATTAAAAATTGTAAAAACTAAAACGTATATTTAATATTTATGTAATATTAAATAAAACCTTTGTGTTTACTAAAAAATATCAAATATTCACTTCAAAGGTATAAAAAGTATATTTTTATAATACTAGTAATAATGAAAACATAAAGTAAATAGCTATACTGTATATGTTTACCAAAAATTGTATTCATAGGTATCAAATTTATTTCATATTTTATAGTTAGTATAAAATGTACAAAATTTTCAAAATCGTTCTTCTGAATAGACTATATTTTTGAAATGTTGGAGCCTTAAACTGGATAGTTTATATTATATTACAGTTCATTTTTAAGTAAAAATTCTCTGAGATACGTCTCATCGTTTGAGTACATAGTATTGTACTTATAACGTTGGGTTTGTGTACTCCTTATAACTGCGATTGTACGCGTTATCCGAACCGTTTCAGATCCAGTGAAACACCTATCGAACCATTGATACTGAATTAATAAAATACGTTGATGGCGGAAAAGATATGAAATAATTGATTATTTAATGTAAATTTCCAAACCATCCGTATATATACATGTAATTATTCATTAAATGCCGCATCGAATTTTTGTTATTATTGAATATTCAGTGGTAAATTAATAATCATGTTATAACGCGCTCGTTACACATTAAATGCATACATTTTAAAACGGAATATTATTACCAATATTATACAAAAATCAATTGAATCAAAAATGGTTAAAAAAAAAAAAAAAAAAACAATAATAACCTAAATATTATTACATATTATGCGTTTGTTTTCGTATATCTTTTAGGTTATTCAATATACACGTACATACTGTTCGGACATAAATATTCTGTTAGACAGTAAAACAGTGCTCGGGGAGTCAGATTATTATAATATGTATATGTTGGGAATTGTTCAGTACCATTGTAATACGGTATTTTATGTCCAATTATTGAGATTCATTATTTCATAAGTGAATTTCGTTGGTATTTATATAATAATAATATTTGTCCACCTAATGAATTCATGTAACATTAGAATAATATTATAATAGTAATTTAACAGATGAAGAATAACCATTGTACAATAACGATTATTATTGTTATTTTTTAATTGTTATTATCTCTCTTGCACTTGATAAAATAAAAAATAAAAAAATATTATTTTTCCATTATAAAAGCTACAATACCCGCATATTCCCTTTGGTATGAATAATTCATGGTGTTGTTGCTGTTATTTGAAATTATATTTCTTTGGCTTTTCACAAAAATAACCTAAGTCAATAATAACATTTTTTCTCGAAAAAAAAAACACAAATAAATAAAAATAAAAATGTTTTCTGTGGAATACATGTATGATGGTATGATATAATATGGTTGCACCTAAAACGAATAAACCCAAATTTACTTCACCCCGATACATCGAACGCTTAACGTTTATTCTGAGCGGATGACGAAGTAATAATAGTGTTTGAACATGTTACAAATTTATAATACTATAAAATGTTTGAAACGTATAGGTACGCCTCCGGGCGTTTGGAGACGGTCAGAATACAATACGCACTGCGATTTCTGTTTGTGCAGTGCAGGCAGTTTATTGACGGTTTAACATTATAATTATCGCACATTAATACGTCGGTCGAGACGGGTCAACGATTTTCTCCACTTCCTCTCTCCCATAAGAACACGCGCACCGTGCACCACATATCAAACGCAGCTTTTGTAAACACATACGGCACAAATACAGTACATTAAACTTATGTTAAATCAAACAACATTTTCGAAAAAGTTGTAAACGTTGGGAAATCACAAAACTGCAGTATCCTTTGGATTAAAAACGAAAATTTATCCGTACGTAATCTGATCGAGAACAATATTAACTGCATGTACAATCTTATTATCATCACTGAAAATTTATGGTTTAGACTATAAAGAACATAATACTTTTACTGTTACCAAGTGATCTCGTTTTGTGAATTTAATTAATTTTATTGCACCGATACAATATATATATATATATATACGGATATCATAAAAATCATCAATCAATTTAATAATGATATACAAACAGTAAACCAGTAAACGAGTGTCGTTTGTATTATCTTATTCCAGACAAAAATTCACCTATATATACATACACCACGGACATTTTATAAGGTATGACGTATTTGACATGGATAGAACTAACTTTTATTAGCAGATATGAATCGATGTCAACCGTGAAAAATAACAATTGACACGCGTTTGGTATAGTATACGTTTATATTATATCATATTTTTTAGGCAGTTGACTTAAAACCGTTAGCAATAAAAAACCAAAATAAACAACAGTTCATGCGTTTTGATGATATAAGACACGCAAATGTCGAATATTGAATATTCAAACTATAATATATTAAAATATATATATATATATTATATGCCTACAAATAATATTCAAAGTCCGTTTGATTTTTGTGCGAATCAATTAGCACGTCATATTTTAAAGCAATATAGTTAATACGTAAACTATGCATTACCTGCTAAGGACGGTCGATACTTGATTGCATTCTTGTAACTCGACACGGCTGCTTCGGCGTTGCCCTTATCCCGCAGTAAATTTCCTCTGAAACACACATAAACACACATTTGTTTATACATACCATGTACACATAATATTGATTTATAATATACACACATACACAAACACATGCGGGTATACAAGCGTAATATTGTAGTGGTACGTACGCGCATTATACTTAAAACAATGATGGCAGTGACGTAACGCATATATATATATGTACATAGTTGAGCAAATTTTAACAATATCATTATTAATAATATGATAATTATATTATTTGAAAACACAGAGCGCAAAACATCTCGGCTTTTTGGTGGAATGAACTAGAGCAGTAGCTGTCAAGTTGACAAATTGCCGTTGGAAAGCCGACGCACACACTCAAGCGTAGACACACACATACAAACGTGCAGCGTGTAAGTTTAAGCTGAATATCCCGTTCTATTAATCATATCGTACAGAACGCACGCGCGCTCGCACACGTGACGGAAAAGAAAAAAAAAATTACCAAACAAAATAAATAAATAAATGCAACTTAAAACGGAAGGAAATGGTGGGTAAACTTTAGGTTAGAGAAATTTCACGCTTAGTTACATTGGACACATGTGTACCTAAACGCGTGGTTGATGTCTAGTACAGTGTTGCATGTACACGAGTACACACACAATCTCATGCGCTACGTAAATATCTGTTTGTGGGCACGCATGAGGAACGATCATTTGTCGGTTTTTACCCCGTTTTTCTAGAAACTATAATATATTGTTCGGAAAACGGTATATTAATACTGTGCAGGAAAAATACTAAAGGAAATTTAATGGTGTCTACTTGGTATCATAATTTCATCGGTCGGTAAGAATTTAATATTTGTGTGGAGTACTTAACCCGTTGTTAACGACAAATATCCATTAAGATGTTTCAGTCATTTACATAATGCGATGTACATAATAATAATATGTGCACTGCGTGTATAGTGAGTGTGTATTTTTTAAGTTCCATAGAAATACGATTTATACTGAGGTATACCGTAGACGGTATATTTGCAGTAACCTAAGAGGTAAAAAAGAGCTCATCCACGACTGTTTTAAGTATGCATTCCATTAAGGAGTAACCATAAGAATTATGGTCACCCTGGGGAGGGGGATGCTCCGGTGCGCGTTTGTTTGAATGGTTGGGACAAGAATTCAAAATTAAATAATAGGATATAACATCATAATTTTGTTAATATATTCGTGTATAATATTCGTGGCCATGATGGATGTGTACCTATTATTATTATTATTTCTTATTTTCATCGAATAAATAGAGCATCGCTGATATAATAATAATATATGTCTAGATACATAATAATATCGCGTACTATAAAATATCGAAATAATTCATCATCATCTATTCCGTTTGGATTTTCATTCCGAGCCATTATTATGAATAATAATATTATGTGAGCGGTTTCAGGCGTTTTGTGAGTTCTTTATACTCCTATTTTTCACTTAAATCTCCGAAGGAGCATTATGAATAATTCAAGTCAATCAGAGAACTCTTAAACATCTCTGCTATCCATTATATTATTATGTTGAAAAATATCGTTTTGAGGATTTTAATAATAACACGTATGCACGACCGGTAATTCAAAACACAATAGTGATGAAAAAAAAAAAATAAAATAAAATTACAAATAATATTTATTTATAGTCATTCTTTTGTATTCGATTAAGTGTAAAATAATAATCAAAATTTATTTGAATTTGTATTATTATCATGAGCCCAAATTCAACTAAATATTATTGAATATGAAAGACGTGATTTTCTTAATAGTTTTTGAAGAAATATAAAACATTAAGTTGATTTAAGTTTACCATCAACGAGAGCTATAATATATAAATTAATAAGAAATAAAATGCTGATAAGTTATTTGAATCTTTTGTATTAAACTCTAAATGTACTCATAAACGTATGAAAAAAATTATAAGAACTGTGTTAAACGATGGGTGTATAAGTATTATTTTATAGTTAAATTTCTCGGTTCGGCAATTTATTTTAAAAGAAATTTGAGTTCCAACGTTCAAGTACATTATTTAAATGATCATAATCAAATAATGATAACTATATAATCGTTTCAATCTTAACATAGTATTTATAGTTGATAAATTAGTTAAGTATCTGACTGTTGACTAAAATATAATTATTGTCAAAAATAGAAATAGTATATATTATCATCATATAGTATTATATGATCGATACTTAATCGAATGGATTATTTCCTTGGGATCCAGAGAATCAACACGGAAAAGGGGTAAATAAATATTTACGTTGTTTGGATTGTTTGATTTACGAAGCTGTTCAACATAATAGTCCATTAATATAAGTATAACCAATAGTGGTTCAATATTAAGTATGCTTTCAAGTTTCAAGTAAATAGACGAATTGTGTTCATAATATAATTACACATAATATAATATAATTAAAAAAGTGTTACCAATGGGTTGCTTCCTTATTACGATACTCATGTCAATTTAATCTACGTTATTCAAATTTGCTTATTGTAATATATTTGTACAGATCGTACATTTTCTTTTAATAAAAAAAAAAAAAAGCAAATAATTACACATATTATTTTGTGTTATAATATACACCGTGGGCGAATTTTTTTTTTTATTGTTGGAAACTAGCCTAACAGAATCACGTTCACGATTATTTCGTTATGTAATCGATTCATTATTTAATATTATTATTGCAGTAACGATAAAATATTTAGTCCTCTTATGTGATATTTATACATCACGTTGTTGTTACAACGGGCTTTTGACTAACTAGTAACTACTAACTACGCATCGAAAAATTCGCACAAACGTGTCCATTTAACCACGGTAAAAATATACATGTGTAGGAAAAGCATAATATAAATATGCGTATAACAGGCATAAACATTGTATTGCGATGTAATTTAAATTTGTACACATCGATTAGTAAGAATAAAATGATTATGTGTCGAGTAGGAAATTAAATGTACAAATTTGGTTTTTTTTTTTTTGATCTTCAATAAAAATTATACATATATCGGCAATATAGGCTGAACACAGCAATGAGTGTTATTTTATCGTTGTGTGTTTTCTTATCATACGAATAAACTCTCCGTATCGAAGACTTTTTTTTGGCAGAATAACTGCGTCGCATTTAATTTCGAATATAAAGTATCAGCACATATTTTCCATATACATTTATTATTAAAATATGATAATTTTATTTTAAATTATTCTATTATGTATTTTTAGACGCAACATGCTATATATATACGTATTATACACACATTTTCTTTATTTTGATTAGCTTATTACATATCTAGCTGACCCGGCAACGTTTTGCTATTGCTGGATTTTTTTATATATTAGGTATATTGATTCCCTTATAAGTTTAACTCGCTATATTCCTAGAGTACATCAAACGACGACCAACATACTCGTATGTATATAAGTGTATTGCAACATGTAATAATTGGTTATTTATTATTAATCTTGAAAATAAAATGAATCAAAAAAGAAAAATTAAAACGTAATGACACAAATGAAAAATAAACCAATAATGTTGATGTTGAACTGATAATGATACAGCTATGATTATCGTTATAAATACGGATATATAAAATATACAATTTTAATAATTTTAATCATATGAATTAAAATTGGCTATAGAATATTGCAGGTGCAATTATAACGATAAAAATAATCTGCAACAGATACTATATATATAAAAAAAAAAAAAAAATCCATATAAAAATATGAAATGAATTAAAATATCTTTTCATATTTTAATAAATATTTAAAAAAATGTATAGTCCAATTTTATTCGTAATAGCTTGGAAACCTTTATCGGGGTACCTTAAACACGACAAAAGTTTTTTTCGGTCGAAAAGTTCGGGAGAAAAAGAACGACAAATGTAAAGATTTGTCTGCAGTTATATATAAATAGAAAATATAATATAATACAATACATAGGATAAACATGTTCTTCAAATTCCATTTTGTTTGACGCGCGTGCACGGTGAAGAATCAGTCGACCTTTATTATTTTCATCTCTACCCGTGTTCCTGTACTTTAGATTGAAATATATTATATATGATATATACAATTCCGTTCCCAATGCACCGTTGTTGTGCAATCTATTCGCATTCAATTGGAAGTTTATACGAATGAATATACGTATAATGTATACTATTAATACTGTAACCTTTTGAAATACGGGTTATCTATCGTCTGAGACAACCGATGTACGGAATATTATTGTACATAGCTCGCTTTCAGTTTTATGTCGGCAACGGCTTGGTGCATATTCTTTTCTCCCCATGCGATGATCGAACTCTACAGCGTTCGATTATTACCATACCCTCATACGTGGCTCATCTTGATTAATCGCGTTTTCATTATAATTCGCTACAATTTTTACGCACTTTGAACGCGTGCCCCTGACACGTCGTATAAATATACATAAGTACCATCCTTTCGACCGGGAACAGTTGATATCCAACGTTAACGTTATTATTACAGGTTCACGCTAAGAAAACGGCACGTATATTATAATAATATTGATGATACTGCACCCCCTCTCCTATCTATGTGTAAATGTAATGAGAGGGCTAGTGGCCTCAGTGTCGGACATTTATTCAAATATTAATCATGATATAAAAATAAAAAGAAAATGAACTAGACGGGGACTCACTCTCATGTATAGTATGGGTTGGAGTGAACCTCGTTCATAGGATAGGTCACTATAATGGATGCATTAAATTTGAATGTAATGATAGCTAGGTATCATTGTATAGGAAAAACGATTCTGAACGGAGATAATTTGTCAGTTTAAAAAATATTATATTTAAATTGTAATATTATGTCAATATTTGCTATTCAAACGTTTATTAAAATAATTTTGCCTTTATATTTCAATAATTGTTGAATAACGATAAGGACAACGTTTGTGGAATCTTCTATTAAATTTTTAAATATTTTGTTCATGCAAAATTTTTTATCAACAATTATAAAAAATTGAATGTTTCAAATGCCAGTAAATAATTTCAAAATTAGCAAAATATTTTGAAACAAAAATTATTTAAAGAAAATACCAATCTAAATAACTGGTGAAAGTTTCATGTTTCTAAGACTAATATTTTTTGAATAATAACAAATATTTAAAATCGTTTGAGGATAAATTGTTATTTTTCGTAATTATGAAAAATTTAAATTTTAGATGTTCATAAAAATTTTTCTGTAAGTCCTTTAGCGTTTTTTTATAGTTATTTGAAGAAAAACTTATAGATATTCTTGTGTTAAAATTTTAAACCTTGAGTATAAATACCAAAAACTTAATAAGTATTCAAATACAAACTAAATAATCTGCAAATTATAGAAATTTTGACATATTCTATAAACATCTGAGCTTAAGGCAATTACAAAGAAAAAAAAAAAATGCTATTTACAATTTTCGATTTTTTTTTTAATTAAGATAAGTACAACTTATATCAAACCTTATATTCAATTTTCAAGATTTTTTGGACAATCAATTTTTTTTTTATCGATATTTCAAAATCAAGTATTTAGAAAAATGGGAAATTTCAACTATCTGTAAATAAATGAAAAACATTTAAAATATTTCAAAAACGTGTATGGACATTTGTTTGGTGAAAATTTCAAGGATTTCAAAAAGCGGTGTTGCGTAAAAATGCCCGTTACTCTATTATTTTTTTGTGGTATTTCCAATGATATTAAAAACCACTGAAAATTGTTAATTTTGACTCCTCAGAGTACTTATTAGATTCAATTTAACTGCATTTTTACTACTCCAAAACATGATGATCGACAAAAAAAAAAAAAAAACCCACATCATTAAAAAATTATACATTTATCACTTCGTTCAGAATATTTAACGTTGGCCGTGTGCACAGCGTTTTTTTCTGGCCATAATAAACTTTACAGTTTCCAGTTGATTCCGCTAGTTCTTGTCGTTATAGTCGTTATAGAGTTCACGCTGGTTATAGTAGAAATAATAAAATCATTACCATACTATGAGAAATGAAATCAGAATAAACATATAAGTTTTGTTTTTTCCTTATAATATCATCTCTAAAACCTTACCTATGCTTGACCGTTTATATCATGTGTACGGCGTACGCGTTAACGCAGACGGGCTAACGGTAAATACGGGTGGGCGAACACCGTATACGCGCGTATGCCACACTGCGGGTCTGTTCAAATGACAAATGATTTATGAACTGCGACATATATAATAGGTATGTACATATTTATGTATATAATATGTTATATTATATGTTGCAGCCGCACACATTAAAATAAATGTATAGATATTATATTGTTACAGCATAATCATTTCGTGTACGATTACTTAGTCCCGTGCCCGACGAATGAGTCGAATGCTCGCGTGAGCGGATCGCGGCCATTGGCGTCAGGAGGGGAGGGCGTCGTGGTGCCCCCCTCCGTTTCTAATGCGCATTCATTGCAGTGCATAAAAGAGAGAGACCCCACGGCGGGAGGTCGGTAGATGGGGTGGGCGCTGTACACAAAAGACAATTTTAATTACAATGCCGCAGTCCCGGGGCCCGATGCCATAAAATACAGTCACCCGGTTAGCGCAATGAAAACATAAAATTAGTGGTCGTTATAACGTATACACACACACGCACATATATATATATATATATATATATATATAACGAAATGACCGTTCTTTAATTATATACGGTTCTTCTTTTCCTACTCAAACACCATATCCTGCCGTCCCTCACTCCATCCGTGTCACCACCACCGGTATTGCTCCCACCTTCCACCCTCGACCACTTTCCTTTTAATTTTACCCCCTCCCCCTCCCCCTTCCCAATCGGTAAGAGTGTGTTAGGGGTGACTGCCGTTATACCACCATTCGAGGATCCGGTCTACTTGATTCCTCCGCTGCCACCTCGTGTTCACCCAAGACTCTCCCACACCCCGCCGCGCGTTCCTGTCCACTGTACCTTTCTCACGCAAAGTATACGCATCGTACATCTATACCGAATATATTATTATACAGTGCACATACGAACAACGTTTCGACGGCGCACCAACAAAGTATACGCAACACGAGAAATTTAACGGTGGTGGAGGGAGGGGGAGAAAATATTTAAATTACATTTGTTAGTCGGTTAACGCGCGACTACGTAAAGAAACTTTTACCCGTGGCGTTGACGGCGATTAACACGAAATGTATGAGAAAAAAAATCCTTATACCCACAGAAAAGAAATTAATTTCATCCTACTACACGGTGCATCGCTCCTTGTTATGTATTATACACATTATTATATTTTAATTTATATTTATATGAACCCGTCGCTTAAGATTTCAATACGATATCAACGGACTTCAATATGACTTCACAATACTACAATACGAAGGTTTTACGAAATTATCTTTGGCTAATATTTATCTCTGTTCTAAGATAGTTTAACGAATTTTTGAGTTTTAGATTTGGTTTCAACTTTTTTACTACAAAAGTTCTTCTATGTATCGATCTACAGTATATTTTACATATTATAAAGTGGAACTTTTAGGAAGAAAACTTTTGGGAACGTCCCAGTATAGTAAATTTTACGAGAACTGTTGAAAAACTACGGAACAACTGCACGGCATATGATTGAAAAAATTATAAATTTTGAATATTATTGCATTATTAATTATTTTTTACAGTCATTTCGTAGTGTAATAAGTATATGTTCTTTTATTGTTTTATATTTAAATTATTTATTGAATAGGATATTATACAAGATCATAACACTATAATATATCGCATTTTGTTAAAATGATATGGAACAAAAAAAGTTTTTACGGTGAAAAAATGATTTCAATATGAATATAAATTGTGAAAATAAATCGAACCACTTTGAACTCTAATGGGAGGAAAAAGCATGTACCTCGGAAATTCAAAGTCGGAATGATTTTTTAAACGAAAATACGCATTACGTGGTTTATTATTGCTTTATAACGATTACCGTATATAGCTGCAGAAAATCTAGTGCCTATTATAAAATGTATATTTTTTTAAAAACTCAAGTAGGAACACACAGTACCGAGTACATACACAGCATAATGAAAATATATTTTGCATATTATATGCTACGAATAATATTTTTAAACAAAGAAAATACCTTTTCATAGATTGCCGTCATCGTAATAAAATGTTTACGAGATAAATCGCTTTTTTTTTCGTATATAATTTTTACAGCCGTTTATTCATGTCTAAATATATTATATCATAAATAAAATATGTTTAACTGTAGGAAAAATATAACGAAAGAGAAGTGCATATAACTTACGTGTGTCATCTACTCGTATAGAAGTTATATCATGAACAGTAAAAGTATAATATTATAGTACAACAGCTGAAAGATATTATAATTATGATTACATAAATGAAATAGATTGTTTATATCATACCTTAATTAAAAATTCTGGATTGGGAAGGAATGTTAATTTTTTGGGAGAAGACAGCCGCGATAGCACAAAGGGGCGCGTATAACTTTTAATTATCCGTGTGGAGATAATATTTAATACTATTTCCGGAACACGTGTATTACACGGTTCAACCTCGAGTATACGTATACACAATACACATACGTATGTTCGGATTTTTGTAACCGATTTCGGTAGAATAAACTTTGATAAACAATACTTTGTAACCGATACAGCCAAATATGTTGTTTTTGACGCCAAGTTATTCTCAGTATGTGTGTTTCTTCTGGAAAACTTTTACAAAAATTATGTGTGGCCAACACTTTTATTTCCCCAGCCATACCATCCCTCGATTTGTGTTCGCTATTCCGGTCGTAAAATATAACGTTTCTGTCCGATTAAAGTACAATGGTTTAAAAAACCAAACCAAATATCCGCACGACGTGCGTTACACTTAAATGTAAAGAATACAATACAAATTATGTACAGGATAATGGTTTTGAATGATGATCTAAAGTAGATATTTTTTTATGCTTAAAACATGTATTTCTTCGACTTGTCTTTCTTTTGATTATCGGCAAATGCATTAGTATAACAAGACAATGGTTTACAATAATAAATATAGACGTTTTGTACCTCGTAAAGACTATAGTACTGTAATAGTATTGAATATTGTTTTTCAAATGAGAAAAGCATTTTCGGGTTATTACGCAAAAATTTAGTTAAATTTGGTTCAGTACTTTCGGGATTATTAAAATTCAAAGTCACGCGAGAAGAAAGTAAAATAATAATTTTTATATTGATTTTTCTTTAGTATACCTATTACGCGTGTACAACTGTAGTTAGCATTTAGACTAAATCCGAAAGTTATCTTGAAGCAATAGCATCATTCATGGATTTTGCCATTTTGGTGTATCTATTCAACGTCAATATATGCAATATGCAGTCATTTCTTCCTATTTATATACATAGTAATAATGCTTAGCTGTTTTCATAGAATGATTATTATTATCTTTTATTTTATATATGCAAGAAGACTGAACATTTATAGACAATTGTACTTCAACAAACTGACGATAATTGCGTCGATACGTATAAATTCTCTGCGTGTAACTCAGCGATACGACGATAACTGCAATGTCTTCTTTTTGAACAAAAACTAAAATAAAAATTATTTTTTACCTCAGTAAAGTCGAAGTTATGTATATTGTATAATTGTAACCCGTTAAACGTATTGAAAAAGTTGTAACTGTGATCGGTTTTAAACTGCACATATTATTGCACTTTTATATTGCACACTACCTATTGTTTCGTAAAACATGTAGATTATTTTTATACTATACTCATATGCGATGTGTGTGTGTGGGTGATGTATGTATATTTACATGCACAGGTGTTTGAGTTTAACGAGCAAAGTACTTATAGTGTTTCACATTGTATACTTGTATTAATATTATGCGTGTGCGCGTGTTAGAACTTTCATGAAAAAACTAACGAGGTTGAACTTCGAAAAATATTGAATCCCTAGCTACTGACAGATGGTTGATAGTTTAAAACAATTATAATTATTAATTATATTTTTTTAATAGTTATTAAAAATACGTATTGTTAGATGTGAGTGATGAAGTCAATTTTTTGAGGTTAGGTTACTTAAACGTATACAATTTACTTGTTGTAAATCCTCAATAAAAATCTTGTATCTTATACTTCCATTTATCTCAAAAATATTATATATATATTTATATTATTGTCTTCTAAAAAATATTATTATTTGAATATACTATGCTTTAACTTAAAAAAGTATAAGACGATTTATTCTGTATACCTTAAAATATAGATAAAAATTGTATATTTTGAATACGATTTTCGATTTTCTCTATAGGATTTCCGATGTGAAGTAAATATGGCAAAGATATTAATTTTAAGGAACGTTAAATTATTTCTTGCATACATTAAGTTTGCATGTTAATGCATATTTATACATCATTTGTGCGTTCGAAAGTTTAGGAAAACCGAGAAGTGTTATCAAAATAAGTAGGAATTAGTTCAACAAAAAATCACTAGAAAATACTCTCTGCACAATACTGTATTAATGTGTTCACATCATGCTCTCTAAAGGTGAATTATAAATTACTATCATATAATAATCACTTGTCGCAGCGGGGAAGAATTCTCGAGGTATCGCGGGACCGAAAGGGGTTTCAGATGTCGTCACATTTATATTCGTGCACGTCACACGGGACCGTGTAATATAATATGTATGTATAATATGCAGT
This sequence comes from Chaitophorus viminalis, assembly GCA_025469195.1. Classification (NCBI taxonomy): domain Eukaryota; kingdom Metazoa; phylum Arthropoda; class Insecta; order Hemiptera; family Aphididae; genus Chaitophorus; species Chaitophorus viminalis. The sequence continues at coordinate 125,194 of JAIPRK010000121.1, forward strand.
CGGTGTAGTAAATTGTAATTTCAAATCTTTCGGATTGTAATATCGTAGCGAGGAGTTGCTGTGCGCATCGGGTGGTCGCGGATAGGTTTGTGACCAGAGTTATGCTGATTCACCGAACGGATCGCTCGCGTGCAGTATACGTATACATTATAGTATTATACGCTAGACGTCATCGCACAAAATCGTCGCAAATGCAGCATCAGCGATTTTCCGATGGCCGCATGATAATAAATTATTATGTCCGTGTGTATAATATATTATATATACTGTTTCCCAAGACGTTTGCTATTCCATCTACCATTTGCTAACGTTCTCCGCCCGATGGCACATCCACAAGAGCCAATTTAACATAATCTATACTCGTGTATTCGTATATTATGTACTTATACAAGCCCTGATGCTATATTTGACCGACAAACACATATAATTCGTTCCATTATGAACTACATTATAAAAGGTAGACGTCATCCCCAGTAGCTGTGGACTACAATAACCTTTGCGTTTAGTTTTCTAGTCGAGATTTCGATGCGTAGGAAGTTTCCCCTCCTGACATTAGCCGATTGACCCAATACCATGGCCGATATTATGCATTTTCGAAATTTATTAGCTCTACGTATCCCTTCGATTTAACCCCCAAATCTTCCTATGGACTTCGGACCAATTTAATAATAGTTTGTAATTAGAAGTAGGTAAATTAGATTTTCGAACCATGAACGTGTAGTGGCGTCGGGAGAGAACTATGGTCAAGACTTTGTAATTTACGCAAAATTATATTTTATATAATATTATGTGTACCAGTTGAAATAATAATAATAATAATAATAATAATAATAATATTGAGTGAATAATCCTGGCCTCACATATATTATCTGCACTGAGGGTGATGGAAGGCGATGAACCCGTTTTTAAAGTCTGGGGTCGGGCTATTGGGATATTAAATAGATTCGTGAGGGATCAAATATATGTATCAGCATAAATAAGAAAAAAAAGAACGAATGGGCCTCGTTTTGCTGTACAGTTGGGGGTGGAGTGCACCTCGTTTAAGGATAGGTCATTGTTACAATGGATTTGTTAAATTTGAATGCAATGATGGATATCATTGTATACGAATAACGATTCTGAACGGAGTTAATATATTTGTCTAAATATTGTATATAATAATATAGGTAGTATTTCATATTTAAATTGAATTATAATGCAATTTCGTAAAAATTTAATTATAACAAATATTTAAAATCATTTGACGATAAATCACTAATTTATGCAATTTCATAAAAATTTAAATTTCAAACGGTCATAAAATTTTTTTTCTTTTGGTCCAGTAGAAAGTTTTTTTATATATTTTTGAAGATTAGCTTATGAACAAACTAGTGTCAAAATTTTGAACCTTAAGTATAAACAGAAAAAAATTTATGAATTTTCATCTACAAAATACCTTGCAAATTATAGTGATTTTCACACATTTTATACAAATGAGCTTATAAAAAAAATTTGAGTGAAACAATCACCGTTATTTTCTACTAAAGATAAGTTAAGCTTATTATAAACCTTGTATTACATTTTCGAGAGTTTTCGGCCAGCCAATTAAATTTTATTGATGTATAAAAAAAAAAAATTTACAAAAATCGAAACTTTAAATTGTCTATAAATAAGTCAAAATATGTCAAAATACTTTGAAAACTTAACCATCTATAGAGATCACTAATATAAAGATTTGGTGAAAATTTCAAGTTGTTGCGGTTTTCGTTTTTGAATTAGAGCATTTTAAAAAAATGTTTTTTGTAAAAACGTTAATTTGCATAAAATTTCCCGTTTTTTCGTAATTTTTTTATCGTTTTTTTTCGAAAAATACATACATATGTAATACGTATATATGTCACAATGAGAGTTTCATTTACTGGATTTACATTTTTGGTATAACATTTGACAGCCGTTAGAATTCAACGCGAACTTTGGTTTCACTATAGTGTCCTATATATGAACGTATACTTTTTCTTGTCTCATTGATGATAATATATATATATATAATATCTTTGGTGCTGTATTTCATTCCTCGTTCGGTTTACTGTCGTCGTCGGTCGTCTGCGTTGCTTACGTCTACGAGTTGCCGGAAACAAGCTGCAGCATCAAGTCCCGAGGGCAATTCAGTTCACCCGGCAGATCAGCAACCGACCGCGTTTTCCCACCGCGTCCGTGGAAATATTGACAGAAAGCTTCCACACGGATAGGCTCATCTCCGTTTTGTTCGCCTCCCCCTCCCTTTCCCCACGGACCCAATCATACATTCACACACATGGGTACAAGTGCACACACACTCGCTCACACGCGTATCTCATTCGCCCCGTAAATCATACCCTCCCTCGCGTCCACGCCTTGTATCTTCAACCCCATCCGTCACGTCAGTATAATATAGCCACGCACATATGTATAAATATATGTTATATATAAAAAGCACAATATCTCATATACGCGCGTGTGTACGTTCGGGGGTCGTCGGGGGCGAGATGGCAAAGGATATATACACGGACCCCGTTTTGGCGAATTTACATCAGAATACCCTCATGCAGCATCTGAACATACCACCGCCGCCGGACACGTATCGAATAATAATAATAAATAATATGGACGGCATGCTATACCAGTATTTATACTAGATGATACACCCGCGGCTTCCCCCGAGTTCCATAATATTTCTTTGTTAACGCAGAAATTAATAGAACACATTTTCGTTTTCGCTTGGAGCTACGAAAAATATTAAACTCTACAGAAAGTAGTTTTATGAATTTCGATACTTGTCGGGTTCGCTTAGAAACATTATATCATTATTAAAAAAAAAAAAAAAAAAAAACATTTCTGTAGTCTGTTCTTTACAAAGAAGCTGTTTTTTTTTTGTGGTTTTTCTTCCCCATTTTATGAAAAAAAAATATTTATAGTGTATAATAATTTATATAAAATACGAAATCCCTATCGAAACTAATCATTCAATATTTGCATTTAGTTTTTTAAATAAATGATAGAGCGCATCGCGAAGTAGGCCCAACTTTAATTCTCTAAGTATATTGAATTATTATTTATAACTCGTTAAATTCCGGTGGATGGTCGGACGAATGCTTATACCTAGTAGTAATAATAATAATAATAAGCCTACGTGGTCTTATGAATAAAACAATGATATTACATATTACATTATGAGTAATGTGTATGTATTATAATAGTGTCATCTTTTTATTATGTGTATTTCTATTTTCGAGTATACAATTTTTAATAAAAAACCGCATGACGATTTGACGATTGGACGAGTGATTTTGGAGTCTATATCAATAAAATACCATTTGAAATTTATACAGATACATAAATATCGTGATGTTATTATACAATGGATATTCAGATGCATGCGTATAATATATTATACTACTGCGCGTTGTACGGCTATCGCGCGAAACAGCTCTTGGAGGAGGTTCGTCCGGAGATGGGGACAGCGAAGGGACCGAGATAAAAAGTAAAGTCACCGGACCGAAATTCTACGTACAAACTGCGCCTATACCATAATCTATAACATCCCATGACCCACGAACGATTGTACCCACTCGAACGCGTGCTTTGAGGTTCCATTTTATTTTTCGTTTGCGATAAACATTTTATCACGCGTGAAAATTAAACGACAGTTATTTTACACATTACCATATATAGATATACATTGTATTATATTTGCATAAACGGCGTGTATGCTAAGCCATTATATCGAAAACGCAATACTATGTAATGCCATAATACAAACAAGTGTGATCGCATTTTACCAATTGACCGAGAACATAATTCAGCAAACTATACCTTAAACTATATATCTTAACGTTTTGTTCATAACAACATATAATAGACCATGCAATAAATCTACAATTCGTAATCCGTGCATTCGTGTACCCACATTATATAATCATGTATATAGTTATTTGCAGACCAAATTAATTATATTATCGATAAATCCATTTTATATAATATATATATATATATATATATATATTATACCATTAAGGTGTTTCCTTTTTTTTTTTTTAAAATTTACAATTTAAATTATTCAAATACTCATGTATATTAACATCTTCTCATTTGGTTTTGAGTTCCATTCTTTTAACTTAAATTTTAAACTCGTTTAGTATAACTATCATACCGAAGTAATAACAATGCGGAGTTTTATAATGTATTACATTAAAAGTGTAATCAATAACAACGCAATATGTAAAGTGTATACATTGTATAATATCCCTGTTTATAATACTGCTGACCTCAATAAAAGACGAATTTGCTACGAATTCAAATTTATTTATTTTATCGTGAAACTCAAATACGTTTTATTCAATGTTCAAGAATGTTGAATGAAAATCTAAAAGGAAATCAAATAATGTACATTGGTAGAGAAACTTTTCCTTATGCAATAGCGTAATATATTTTGATGAAATTCCATGCGCACTAGTGTCAATTTAAAGTTGAACGATAAAGTTTTTTTTTTTCTAGACAATGCTACGCGAAATCTATTTTCGAAAAAAAACTATCGTTATTCTCACGATTTTTAGTAGTTGAAACTTCTTGGGAAAATATAAAATTAGATTGTATATTTTATAAGATATATGTATAGATATATTATATTGTATTACAAATAATATTATAGTATTATACGCACGATTTCCTTCAGCCAATAATAAAACTGAAAATGATTTCACGTCGATTCGATGAATTGCAAAATCGTTCGAAAAATCCATTTAACGGTAAAACAAAAACTCTTGGGTATTTTTTTTTCCCCCAGACATAAGGGTCGATTTGTTGAGGGATAATGGCGGAGTGAGGATTTGTCCCTTAACGTGCGTGCATTAATATACACGTGTCGTTGATACGTGTTGACTGTTGACGTTAAATATATGCTCTCTGAGTGAAAAAGGGGACAAACGATGATATTATGTTTTGCTTCGAAAAAATATTTAGATCACAGGGGAGGGTGATATAATATGTGTTGTCGACTTCGGAACGGATCGCAATAAAAATTGCTAGCAAAATCAAATCATCGTGACATCGTAATTAATTAATTAGCGATTTCACAAATTTGTACACATAATATACGATCGCTATGTCGGAAGGAGAACGTACCGGTTGCCACGTCCGTTGATTAACGTTTATTCAAAACACAATCGACTCTTAATGGTGTGCACTAATTTAATTTTGTGCAGAATTGAAACTTCACGGTGATACGTGTCGAGTAAACGCGAAGGATATTAATTTTTTACAAACTCTTGGATCTTCCGTGCATTTTAAATGTTTATTAAAAAAATACTTGGAATGTCGATCGAAGAAAATAATACCGAAGCACTATAATTAAAATCGAATACCTTTTAATTTTTCTCTTACATCTTTCTAGTTTTTAATTTTCTTTCAATAGAGTTGTCGAACATAACTATATAGGGCAAAACCTGTGTATCAGTAAAAAAAATAAAAATAAAAATAAAACAAATAAAATGAAGCAACGTATAAAGTAATAAATAATATAACATTTATATTAGCTACTTTAATACGCGTTTGTATGCTGTTGCATATAAGATGATATTTTTGTACGGTCTAGTACTTAATATAATTTACAGTTCAACTACCCAAAACGTCTTAGACCATATTGTTTGTCTACAGTGCGAAATGCGCATTGACTTTAACGTCTATTTTATGAACGCTATTTGCTCCAAACAAAATGAACTACTACATTTAATTTAATCATTTATAGTATACTGTACTTATACTATACAGTTAGGGTATATTAGTAGAAGCCAACATTTTTAAAACGCAATAACTCAGCCTAAAAATCATCGAAATTTCAAGAAAAAAAAATCAACTGTAACCATAAGCATCTCCAATTATATCGAGTAAATGTTCACCTCCGCGATCCCTACGTGCAATAATAAAATCGTTGAAATTGCTGATCACTTTTGAGCAAATCGACTCTCAGCCAATTTTACTTATGTAAACTTATAACCTTTTTGATTTATTCCTTCAACTTATGGATGTCTTGTTTATTGTCCACACACACACATATATATATATATATATAGTGAATTTAAGTCATATCCCCGCAAAAAAAAAAAAAAAAAACATTAAATAAAATACATTCACGCACGTTATACGTTATATTAATTAATCCGATCGTACCAGCACAGATTATTTTTCGTATTATGCGTATATACACGTATATAGTAAATCGAACGTCATGTTTGTCGGCTATATGGATACATAATATTTTGATCGTTTCGGTTTTTGATGTTTTTTGAAACTATTAGATCGTGACTCGTACGGCGTAATATAAACATCATGTGCATGGCAAATGTGCATTGCGCCACAGAGAGTATTAGTTTGCTACGATACGAAAACCGCGGTTGTTATCGTGTCTATACCACTGAGAAGTAGCAGAGGGAAAGAATTGAAATGGGGCTATTGAGGGGGAAGTAAGGGATTATTCGAGGGGAGGGAGTGGACACGCTTCAGAGACATGTTGAGCCCACTGGCGGCGGTGTAGTGGTGTAGTAGTATGTCTTGGACCGTAATGAATCACTACGGCGCATCGTGTGTGTGTTAATACGTAAATATTGCAGGGGCATTAACGGACACCGAGCTTAGCCCGAATTTCACCGCAGCTTTTATTCCCTCGACGCGTGCCTGTTTCTCGTCGCTCAAATAATCCTGTGCATAGAGCGAACATGACGTGTGGTTTTCACCCGACACGTGTTGCACATAACGCGAAGGGTAGAAGAAGAGGCCTGTACCATTGTACCACCTCCAATAGCAGCTGCTGCACGAGAGAAAAAAATACACAAGATGTATAAATATATATTATATGATTACAAGTGACCGGCTGGTGAGGACTTCCTATAAGTTTGTATATGTAGTAGATGTTAGATGATGACCCGAGTAGGCGCCTATCAGACGGTATCCGGTCTCTTTACCGTCATCATTTCCCTGTAAGACCACTTTAACGCGGTTCAACTCCTTTTTTTTAAGGTAGGGAAGTTTTGTATTATTTTTTAGTCACTTTGCCACCGTCTAATAACGTTATATGTAAACATTTTCAGAAAAATAATCGAAAATAATGCTGAAAAACAGGAAGTTAAGAGTATTTTTAAACTTAATTTGTATTCAAAAATAGCTTCTTTAATTTGGTTTGATATTTACCATTTATATTCAATCACACAAGCATTCTCCCTTGTAAGCTATATATAATTATATTGGTAATATGTTTCGGATTTAATACATTATTTTTGTCGAACCTTTGAAATTGAAAAATTAGTGTTGAAATAGTATTGATGTGGAAATTACGCCACTATTCATATACTTATATAATCGGTAAAAATATTTCCGAAAATAAAATCGAGTGCGAGGAAAACGCAGCCGCAGAAGACATGATGTGAAACGATTCCCGGTTTCCGCGAAGAACTCGTGACGATGCGACGATGAGGATGTATACGATACGCGGATTTCTGCTCACCCCACACCCGCAGTCAATACGCGCTGAAAAGACATATTTTTTAACGTAGTCGTAAATGCTGACACGTAAGGCGTCTGTCAACCTCTATTATTTCGCGTTACTTTTGTACATTTTCCAAAATCTCATGTCCACCAATTCATTTAAATATCTGTCGATATTTTTTGGTCTTATAGCCATGAATGAAGTTATCAAGTAAATTACCTTAATTTAGTATAATATCATTGTAAAGCTTTTGTTTTATTCTCCGTTTATGGGAATAATAATTTTTGCACTTGTCCAGCAATGTGGGCTTGCAGCCTTCAAGTTGCGAAACACTGGTCTAGACGTATTTTTTGTCCGTGCGCACGATGCGAATTTCGCGTACGAAAAATCACACGACCCGGACCCATTATTATACAGACAGTCTAAACACGTGTGCGTGCGTATGTATTTATGTTTATGTGTTTATTACTATTATTAGTATCTTTCTATTGCCGTCGCTAGCCGAGACGATGGACCGTAAAGGAAATAGTAATGACGACAATAATCATAAAGAACGAACTCTGCCTGTATCACGTCCATCCGTACACCCACGGCGGTATAACATCATGGCGGCCCTATATATATATATATGTTAGAACCACTATAGCGCGTGTGAAAATTTCCTATACCAACTGCAGTCATCACTGCTGTATATATATATATATATATATATATATATACATATAGAGTGATACCTCCATCACCGTTGGTTCTCGAACGTGATTCTACCCCCCCATCCGTACACGAACACGTTTATACAATATGTATATATACATATACGTATATACAGGTGTGTGCAAGTGTACTGTAACTGTGGTCGTGGTTTAGTCTTGCGTGGTATCCATTATTAATGGCACCACGTCTGGGTCAGTGTTTATCACCTCTTCCCACCCCATCGACCGGAATTAACAGATCGTTCGGTGCCAATAGATGTACTACGTATATATATATACACTATTACTCTTTATATTAATCATTCAACGCGGTGAGTGTAAATCAAAACCTATGTGTGCCACCCCCGATTAGGGTCCACCTTTGCAATAAGTAATTCTCGTCGTGTTCGTCTAATCGCTGTTTACGATGCATTGACAAAGACATCGTAACCGTGATCAGCAATCAGCGTAAAGATACGATGGTAAAAAGTTAAAATTGCAGATTTGCAGATGAACGACAGGGTAAAAGATGTTTTACTACTCCTCTAAAAAAATATAGTAACAAACAACGAAATAATATTAATTTGGTGCAATGAACAGTGCAAATTTTTTTTGATCACGTTACGTAATTAGTTTGAAGCTTAACTGTGAGTAAACTGTAAAATGCTAAAATTATCACTTTTTATCGCTATTTTTATATAATAAAAAAATTATAGTTTTTCAGCACTCATAATATTCTATAACGATCAAGCATGTATATTTAATGTGTAATACATACGTCATGGATCATTTTGTATGGTGATTAAACTGATTGTTTTAAAGAATATAATTTTTATGAAATATTTTATCTTTTTTGTCTGTTGTTCAAATGTGATTTCTTTTCATGAGCATAAATAAAAACTCTTAAATTTTAATTAAAATTGATATCATACGTTAAAGGATGCGTTAAAATATTATATTATCATCCATGGGGATAAAACAGTATCAAAAGTAATGTTTAGAATTTTTTCAACGAAGTCGAATTTAATGTAAAGTAATTTTTTTGGATTAAACCATTTAAGAAAAAATATATTATCCTACAAACGAATCGCAACTGCCGATTCGTTACTGTCGCAGCGATAAATCGTCAACATGCACATTAAACATACGTAGCTAACTATATTGGGAGAAGAGAAATAACTCGTATTTAAAAATAAAAATAAAAATACTATTACTCCGAACGCAGACTCGTTTAAGATACGCAGGTCTATATTGTATTGCGTTGAGAAACGCGATTATATAACACTGCTTTTGAATGGGAAAAAGGGAAAAATTGGAGAAAAAAAATGGGCGTTGAAGTGATTTCACTCAGTGCGTCTTATTCGAATTCACAGGCTCAGAGTCAAAAGGAATCGGCTTATAACAAACACACCTCAAGAAATATCTAAGAAATCAATAGCCGTAAGTTTTATCACGTCTTTTAAAACACGAAGCAATACATAAAGTACATTTTTTACGATATTTAATTTGGTCGAGAGTATATGCTAGCACGGTGGCGTATTATGTCGACATCACGAGATTATGATACAGAAACGTACATGTTCCCGGTCCCAATCTATCAAAATATCACTATTAAACTAAAGGCTGGTAAATTGTAAAACTAGTATTGCAAATCATTGCTAATTTACTGCTAAATGTAAATTTGAAAAAATTCCAATATATTGATGGAGTGAGCCTGGAGACATGTACGTGATAGAAGAAGATATATATATATTTAGAGAGAGAAATATACTGAAAAACAAATATATACAAAGTTGAATGAGAAAAATAAAAATAAGGAAAAGTGGGAGGGAAAAAAGAGTACACCTACGCACATTGTTTCATATAGATTTATTTGAGGAAAGCATAAGGTATTATATGAAATAGTAGTCGGATAAGGGAGGAGGGTTGTTGTGTAGGTGAAGGTGATTAGTATAAGTCGCTAAGCCAATATGTGCAGTTAACGGTTAGCTTCACGATAGTATGTATATTTAAACGCTCTTACACATACGAATACGCAGTAAGCATTGTATATTTATAAATGTATGTATATGAGAAAATAATATACTAAATATAATAAAATGCAAATTCTTCGAATCGTGGAATACGAGAGGTGGTTAGAGAAATGATCAAATAGAGTAACGACACGATTATAGCCGCATATATATATAGCAAAGCGGAAAAAATAATACAATATAAATATAATATTATCGTGTACATGTACACTGTATAGTATAATATAAAATTATTTATTTCCGAACGATATGACTTTTACGGTGCTGAGACTACCTATCCCCACCAGCGAACGAAGATAAACGCATGATATTTGAAATCTTCAATACCATGCGTTCCACGGATAAGTTGCCGCCGCTGCGATTTAATACTTCTTGAATTCTCGTGCACACAACAAAGAATATAGGTATAACTTTGAGATGTTTTATCGAATATTATCCAAACCAGCTCAGAGTATTATCAAAATAATAATAATAAATAAAAAAAATAAATAAAACGAATTGCATTTATTATAATACAATAATACATAATAATATAGTTTTCGATTTTTCGATGACTTCTGAAATGCGACAACGGTGATAGTATAAAATATTATATTAAATTGTAATAAGATATATATAGTGAGACCTATATTTATAAACACCTCTTAAATGTAGACATTTTCCCGAAAGTGAATAATTTAAGATTCCTCAGCAAAAATATATGTACTAAGTAGAGGTTGTAAGCTCTAAATAACAAACACTTGAAATAATGTAAATAGACACCACTATAAATCGGTATGAAACTTAAAAAATACGTCTCATAAACAGAAAATACAATAATTGTATGATATTATGTACTATATCAAAAATATAAGTCAATATGCAAACCAATTGCGAAGAACAGAAAACATTTAATCAAATAAAAATAACCGATATTTTTGATTGTATAGGTAAATTCTAATTTTTAATATAATAATAAGTATATTTATACGTCATAATAAATTATAAATATATTGCACTACAGTATAATACTAACTTTCTTTGAAGAAACGAAAGAAATATATATTTATATAATAAATAATACTAATTTGATTAATGTATTACCATTTTTTTTTTTTTTTTTTGTACATATTAGTTTTTCCTATAGATTTTACTTGAACCCTCCTAATAGTACATATTATTTTGTTATTCATTACAATGTCTGCTATGTAGAGATTTCTAAATAGTTGACAATCATCATTTCCTCATCAATGTCAGACTATATAAAGGTTTAGACGTTACATCACCACACTTGATTTCATCAAGTTAACTAGGTCGCAGATAAAACGTTATATTATTGGTGCGCCTTTTCTGCCGAATGAAAAATGTGTTTATACGCACTCGAGCATATGATGTGATATACAAAATTATATTATTTATAGTTTATTAATATCAGCATGTATCGGATTTAATTGCACTGAGAATGCTTGAAAATTAAAAATCAAAAATGTATGATATCATATACTACGTCGACAAATTGAAAATAATAATAAAATTTAATACCACGTGATTGCCAATTAAAAGTTTATTATAACTACAGACATAATACATTTTTATGTATATACACACAGCACTATAATATTCAAGAGTCCTATATACATACACGTGTGTATGTTTAAATTAAATGAACAATATCTAGGAAAGTAGAACGGGTATGTACATAGTTAGATACATTTTTTTTTAAAACTACATCTCACTGCGCATATACTTGTATATGAACACAATGCTTGGAAAATAATAAAGTTTTCATTATGTCACAAGTATTAAGAACATCTTGATGACTATTTCCCGGAACTAAATTTCAAGCTGTTAAGTTTCTAAATTATGTTCGTAAAATTAAACCGTTCACTGTGTTTTTAAAATAGTATTATATAATTTATCTAACGTTACGAAGAATTACGTTGAACTTCTGTGCAATTGCACTATTTAAAATGTTAATTACCACATAGTAATAACTAATAAGTTATTTAAATTTCGTCTGCTTAATGCGTAATACAACATTAGAATAAGCCCTGCATTTTTTCTACAGCAGCCAACCAATATATTAATTTTCTACATCATAATGAAATACTTGGAAATTGATCCCTTTCATACACCGAATTCCAAGCCCAGCCGGTCCTGGTTATATTATTACCATATGGAAATTCATAACATTCTGTTGGTTTTTAATTTAAAACTGTTTCATTAAATTCATACTTCAGTGTTATATTTATATATGAATGTGGTTGAATATTTGATCTATTTTGACATATGTAAATACCATATATGAATAAAGTTTTGAAAATGTGTTTCGATTTAATTACATACATATTTTATAAAAATTAAATACTAATATTTACATCCAAGACTTGACGATTTTAACTATTGTTATCATATAAATATTATGACATGTGATATAAAAAATCTTAGTACAAGGTAGTCTATATTAAAACGTTAAATTTTAAACCTATTTATTTTTTATTGATTTATTAACTATCTAATATTTATTTCTAGTATATTTACTCGCCTATTACCTCACCTATAAAAGGGAATTTTTAGCAAAAAGTTATTTTTCGTGTCCTCGACGTCATTATTTAAATTACTGCTGTATTCGGAATGCCAAAAAAGTATTGTGTTAACAAGATTTGTTTAAAAATCATATAAATAACCGTATAAAAATCAACACCAACATGTTTTAAACGACATTCAAAGATATCACGCAGAGGAATATGTGAATACAGAATGCAAATAGAGAATGATTTTTATGGAATTTAATTATTAGATCATTATGCTGTAGTCATGATTAAATGACGCGATAATGAATAAATGCAATGCCACGGATTTAATAGATTAGAGTTACTTATGAGTTTAACATCAAATTAATATAATATTAATTTGATAATAACATATATAATTACGCTTACTATAATTCGTTCGGAGTAGTCATCACCAGGGCATAGTCCTTAAAGGAATAATACTATACCTTAGATTTTATAGAGCCTAGCTATGTTTGGTTAGATTAAAGATACCTTAACTATACTTTGCTGTAATTTTACATAATTTCGCTTGGAACATGTCTCTGTAGCATAAAACGAAATTACCAATTATTTTTCATACCCGTAGTAGCTTCAGCGGTTAGCTTTAAGGTACCTTAACTTTGATGTAATTTTATAGTTTCGTTTTTTCATTACTGGTTACCAACTACCAAAGTAATATTTTTGTATATTAGTTATTAGCCCAAACGGTCATCAGCTCTTAAAAATGCGATTTTTAAAAAATCCTTTCTTATTGCATGATGAAAATATTAGAGGAACCATTATTCCAAATTTCAAGTTCATACGTTGAAAATTTTTCGAGATACAGAGATCAGTGAGTGAGTGGTCTTTGGATTATAATATATATTATGTAAATTCTTGTGATACCTTTTTTTTAGTACGGCATGCATGAATGTAATGAAATCGCGTACACAGAACGCCGTCGTGGCATTTTAAGGTGCATTATTCTAGTACATATTTACGAAAGTCTAGAAAATGACGTTGTACATTTTGATAATTGTTATTTTTTTAGTGTTAAATGTTTAAGTTTTTCGTGTTGTTAAATTCGCTCAGAATACGTTTATTGATATGAAATAACAATACATTAATTGTCGACATGACACGGTCTAACTTTACGAGTATATAAACACGAAATAACATGCATTTCTTATGAAAACAATAAAATCTTATGCAACATTGAACATAATAATATAATATGATATCAATTACAATACCTAGGTAATGGATTCATATGCACTAAAACTACTTTAAATGGTCTGTAGTTAATTAAAACCATACATTTTATTAGATATTTCTACTATGGAAAAAGGGATGGATGGAAACTAAACCACTTGTACAGTAAGTTAAACAATTAAGTATTGTAAATATGAAATGAACAGTGATAAAAAATAATTGTAATTGGGCATTCAAGCTACCTGAATGAATCTCATACTTTTGATCTTTTAAAGTTTATTGATAAAATGTTTTATTTTTCAAATTGCAAATCATTGTTTCAACAAAAAACTTAGACTTATGACACAAGTTCAAATATGATCTTTGCACACTGTGTTTGGTACGCACATTGTGCTATTGAACTAAAATAAAAAGAAAAGATATATCGAGTATAAAAATCAAAAAGATAATAAACGCTTTATGATTTTTTAACAATTTTATGCTGACTTTAATGCTATTTTCAAATGAAAAATGATTAATAAATGTTCAGTTATAATGCGCTTGCTATTGAAATTTTAATTTGTTGAAAATGTAATTTATTTGGATTCAAATTATTACGAAAATTCATATGCAACAACTTTTCCTAAAAGCATATCCTATAAATAATACGTATACCAAGAACTTTGAAGTGAAACAATTTAATGAAATATTTAGGGTCTTTGTTTTAATTGTAATGGATATTTTCTTTTAGTTTAACACAAAATAACTCAAAATGAGTAAATATTTAAACGAATACAAAATTACGACGGTGAAGGCGAGTCTTGGAAAATAGAAAAAAAAATTAGGTAAGATTTGTTTTAAATAATAAAACAATTCGCGTTGTTTGCTTAAAAGTAAAACCTTTATAAACAGTAAGCGAATGGTCGGCTAAATAATTTTTTAACTTCGCGATTATTCTTTAAAAAAAAGAATCATAAAAAAAAGAACAGAGATGATTAATTGTAAAATAGAGCAGAGTGTTCGAGCGTGCAAGTTCATTATTACTATACACGCATTATTTACGAGTCTATGAAATGAAATATAATACAACCTTCGGTAATTAATGTTTCCCTGTCAAAAAGAATACGTCTGATTTGTCATTGCTAAAGCTCCGTCACAGATCTAAACCATGACGCGAGCTATGTGTTGGCTGATACAAGTAAAACACGTAGATGTTCCAAACTAAACATAATATTATGGCTGAGTGCATTTAGGTTGGTTTCATGTCAATAAAACGATTTATCAAATGGACCGATGGGGAAATTCTAGAGTCTGGACAAGGAACACATTCTTTAGACGATTCACGATAAAAGGCCGCATTCTGAATTCTACAAATAATGCCCACGATCATTTTTAAAAAAAAATTTTAAAAAAAAATCTGTGCTTAAATATATTACTTGAATACTGTACTTGTAAAGCCTAATCTATTTTAACGAAAAAGACCACACTTATTGACACGGTTTATCGATAATTATATAACTAATTTTTCTTATATTTTCTGTTCCGTACCTCATAGTTCGATACTGATTTATTTTCTATTCAAATAATGTTGTATATCGTTTTTAGTCGACTAAAAATAAAAATGAAAAATGTTCACCGATATGATTTATGTCCAACGCTTAATAGACGAATTATTTTAGAAAGAACAGGAACATATTTTGTAACTTTTTTCTTTGTTTTATTTTTTAAATTTTTATTTGCATCTCACAGAACAAGTTTACTGGGCAGAAATTTGTACTTGATTTATGAACTCTCAACAGATTTTTTTCTCTCTTTTGACTTCACCCACACGCTACTATTTTACTTTCAGAGTTGTCCAGTTATACAAAGGGAAATAGTTATTAAACAGGAAAAAAGGTTGTACGTTAATATATATATACATATACAAATACGTATAAATCTGGCTATTAAAACTTCATTGTTTGAAAAGTTCAAATATATGAAATTTGATAAGTCTCTTATCCCTTAGTTTATCATTAAGAGTTTACTATATACTAGTTGTATGTGTTCAATCCGATTTATAACAATGAAACTATAATATTATAATGCCCTTGTACATGCGGTAATCGAATATTTGCGAGCGGATGCGTGATGGTAATTTTATTAATTTCGAGTGATATTTGACATTAACAATATGAATATTATTAAAAATTTATCCTATGGATAATGGTAACACACTAATACATAGGGATATGTGATAGTATATGCGTGTACATTGTATAGGTTGTACAGAATTATTCAAGAGAAAATTATATGCATGACACATGATGTTTAATAAATGTTTGAATTTCATTTTACATTCGACTTTAGATGGGAGATCGTTAAAATATAATATTAACCACAAAATTTATAATCTATTTTCACATTGTACACGTTTGTGTTAATTTAACTAATTATATAAATACATATACTCCATGTACATGTATAGTAAACCATACAAAAAAAAAAATATATATATAAAATTATTTATCACACTATCCACACTATTTTACTATTATTATAATTTTTAAACCCAAAAAGCGTGTGTGTGTACATATGTGGCATATGTGATAATATTTCAGTCAGATTTTAATATTTGAAACCTTTTCTTATTTGGATATTATCGGTTGTCGCCCAGCAGAACATAATATTATAACCTGCAGTAAATAAAGTGTACTTAATCATATTTCGTTGACATTTTCGGTTAAAAAATATAAAACATAGATATGCGAGTAAGTGTACACTATTTATTTTATATATTTATATAGTTATTAACGACTTTTTAGCTTAGCTTTCTTTTGGGATATTTTATTTTTATTTTCATTTATTTACTACATAAACAGTTTAAATAATTGTTAAACAGTTTTTAAATATAAATATATATTACAGAGCATATACGCTTAAGTGTTCTATGTACAGCCTTTAGGGCTGTCCATTATTTATTAATTTTAACTTGATAAATCTACTATGGTCTACTGCTATTTTTTGTATAGATGACTGGATTAGATATTTCCCCCTGTTCAGTAACTATGCACGAAAATGTGACTTGTGTCTATATAACTGTATATGATTAAAGACGTGTTCAATTTATTATTATTTTTAACATGGCTTGAAGACAGAGAGAGAGAAAGGAAAAAAATCCATTAACAGTACCTAAATAATAATTTGACGATTATTTTCTTTTTTTTTTACAGTTTTTTCGGTCCAAAAATAAAATTTCAAACTTACGTCATCGAAGTACGCTTATATATTATGATACGGCAAGTTTAAGCATATTTTTTAAACATAAAATTACAATTGTAAACTTGGCATACCGACCTATTATGATTTCCAATAATTATTAAAAAAATTATATTGCATACTTGAAAATAATAATCCGAATTATTCATCTTATTATTTGCGAAATATATTTTCTTTTATAGTTATTTATCACTTATTGTACCATCTCTGGAATAACTCACATTCGCTTTTAATAGTATTTATAGGGATGAGAAAATAATATGTAGGTATATGCAAAACCAATTTTTATTAAAATCTCACGACCCACTGGGCATTTGTTGGTAAAAAAATAATAAATATACTATATACTATGGAAATAATAAGACACCACATTTGTTTGGATCGAAAAAAATATATAAAAGCCAATGTGACACATGCGATGTTATAGTAATTTTAATATTGAACCTGTGTTGCGATAATCGCGCGTAATAATATTATAGATCGGACGGATGATCATTATTATTGGAATTATTGTCTACGTGTTGAAATTCTTACCCTAGAAGCCACATGGGTTGAGCCATGTTTAAGCCGTTCAAAGTAGGTATACGAGTGCTGCTGAAAAGTACAGAACGCCATGTGTGTGACTGTGCGACTTGTTCTTTTGAAAAATTACGAAATTGGCTTAAAACCAAAATTGATCGGAAAAATAAAACTAAAATAATATATTAGCTAGCACACTAAATATAATATTAGCATAAGAAAGACTTAGTAAAATTGAGAAAAAAAAATAGGTAAAACATAATACATTATTATAAAACACGAGGAAAAATTTAATAATTTTACTGCATAATATTATGGGGTGGTTGTTTTATCGTATGGCGTACATGGGAAAAATGGTTCAGTATTCCAATCATAATAATATAGTTGTAGTTTCGCAAGACTTAAAACAATCTGATTTCAACGAAAAATAAAACGGTATTAAGTCACGCGACCCATGCTGTTAAATTTTCAATAAAATAATGTTCCTACGAAGATCGGATGTACTTTCACATAAAAATGTAATAAATTATGTTGTAAAATAGTTTTTAATATCTTGCAAAGCACGTGATTTCAGTTTCGTTTCATTAACATTAAGAAATTTCAGCTGACAAATATTTGATGAAAATTAATATAATATTAATTATGAAACCATATAAAAGTTGCTTTGTTCGTACACGCATCTTAAAAAATACAACCCACCTAACATATAAACTTTGATCAAAAGCCATGTAAATTAGTAGGTACAGTGAAACGAGTTGACGTGATAATTTCAACGAATAAACACTTTTAGTTTATGAAAGTTCATTTGGAATGTTTGCATAATACATATTATATTATTATATCTTAATAATACGCACTGTTAAGTTTCGATTAGTTTTTTTTTTTTTCAAATAAAAATCGTAAGTTTTTTGTCTCCAGTTATTATATAGTGGAAATCGTGGTATATAAAGCGACTTATTGAATCAATAAAAAAAAAATATGACCCTAAAATCGATAATACGATTTACAAAACGATAAAATTATATGCGTGTATGCTCAGATTGCACACATTTTTTCCCGAGTCATATTTATAGTATACGCACTATACAAGAACTGTGTACGCAGTTGGATTTCTTCGAATACGTGTTTATTTACCTTTTTTTTTATCATATATAATTGCCTCTTTTACTTTTTTTTCTTTGCTCAAACTTGTATTATTTTATCTATCCATTAATATTGTAAACATAAAACTGTACTCATTACCTTTATGGGATATACAACTTTAAATAATAAAAAAAAAAACTTATCGACGTTGATTCCTACAAAGAACAGTATTGTAACTAACTTTTTTTAAAATGTTCAAGATATCAAGAATA
This sequence comes from Chaitophorus viminalis, assembly GCA_025469195.1. Lineage (NCBI taxonomy): Eukaryota > Metazoa > Arthropoda > Insecta > Hemiptera > Aphididae > Chaitophorus > Chaitophorus viminalis. The sequence goes on from JAIPRK010000121.1 coordinate 144,250, forward strand.
CTTTTCAAACATATTATGCAATAATCAACAATTATTCTGCGTTTCAATAATAATTTAAAATTTTAATAATAATAAAATAAATAAAATGGTCGCTGAAATTAATGTAGTTTAAGATGTAATAATTATCAATTAAATTTATTAGTCACTCAAGTTACGAAATTTTCCGCGGGAAATTATCATTTTAGTATCTTATACATTGTCTTTGATGGAGTCAAAACAATGTGGCTTTCTTAGTAAAAAAAAATATGCGTTAACAAAATATGCTACACCAACACAAATTAAAAAAAAAAAAAAAAAATTTGGATTACGTCCCTCTCGTTGGTGGATACTTTATACGAACAACTATTTACGAGTTTTTCATCGATCAACACATAATATAGGTGGTAAAACGATACACACAAACGTTAGTCGTGGTATTATCTACGGTAGGATTCGGAATTTGAGTATTATTCGACGGCATATATAAACACGGTCTAGAATAATGGAAAATTATTTTGGGCCGTCGGCCGAATGTGGGTTAAACATGATAAATTGATTAAACTCCATATTATATATTACATATACATATATTTGTGTTTATGAAATGATGTCGCATTGGAGCTGTTGACGCGCAGTGTTAAGTTTCCTATAGACAAAGTTTATGTTCGCTATTTCTTCTTTGCCTACATATATACGTATACTTAATACATATATATATATATATTTATAGCAGTCAAGCGGCTCGTAGAGTATATACTATAATATTATGTAACTACAAAAAAAAAAAAAAACAGGAAACCGAAATAAAAAAATCCCCACTGCAGTGTATGTAAAAAAAAAAAAAATGGCCACTCGTAAATAATCACGATAATAAACAGCGCATGTGGGAGAGCAAATTAATGACGTATGTGTGCTCGCAGTGTAATCTTTCATTGTCATCGGATAAAAGGGATACAAATGTTTGGACCTTCTTTATTATTATTTCTCTCCCCTCCTCTGGCCACATGTTTTACTGACAAAATTTCGCAACACGATACGAATGTGTGGCCACCATCACGGCTCAGGAAATAGAAGTACTATGTATACGATATTATTCATAGATTGGTATTTATTCGTATGCACAGCTAGTGTGTATTATAATATTAGCTGACCAGAAAATGTTTTACTCTAACTATAATTTATAATATATAAATACAATCCTGCCTGTGTATACATTATTTTTTAGAGGTGCCTCTGTAAATATAAAAATGAATAATCTGTATATGTAATTAGCAAGAATCTATAATTTGTTGTTGAAAAATGAAAGACATTTTATTGACATGTGTTAAATATAGATTAATTGTTGATATGCTTATGATTTCCATGGGGAATAATTTTATTTTATATTGACATCAGTTACCGCAATGTTATAAGTATTTTCGGTTAAAAAAATATAACATAACGATGTTTGACACATACCAACAAAAAAACTGTAATTATAATATTAACTGTTTTCCCCCCATCCGTGCAACCAATAGGTACCGAAAATACATAAATATAGTTTTTATGGGTGATTATGTAATAGTGTGGTTAATGAAGCATTTAAATAGATTAATAAATTAAAACCTCCACAATGCGTGAACCATTTTGGAAAATTCAATTAAATATAGGTCTATTTTCTGAGTCCATCAAACTCAAACTTATCAACATGCATACTGTTATACATTATATAATTATTGTTATTATTGTTTGATCGTTGATTTATTATCTTTGTCCATTACTATAGTATAACGAACTTCTATGGAAATAAAGTCTGTTTGATGCATTTTTTTATCTAACCATGAAATGTTTATTAAAAACACTCATACTTGCAAAATATATTTATATTATTATTTTATTATTAAATGATGTAATTTTATTTGTAATTAGCAACTTTCATAAGTATGGCGAAATAAAGTTTAGGAAACTATAATAGCTGCTTTCGACACTTTTTACAGTCATGAATTTTAATATACCTGTAATTAACGTACTGTTTTGAATATTGTTTATACAATCTACTATTACTAATTTTTAATATTTAATGTTATTAATAAAAATTACATACAGTTATTTGCATAAATTTCATCATTGCGTACGGTAAAAACCATTGTACTTCGTTTCAGCAAAATGTTTAGTTAACATTCAGTCTAGTTCATATTAAATACATTTTCGATTTAATATTTTAATATGCACGTTCACGAGGACGGATCTTGTATAATCGTATACGATTATTATAATTTCTCCTCTTTAGACAGACCTTCAAACGTGGTACACGCAAGTATCAGATGGAATTCCACAATAGACGAGTGCAGTCGGAGGGTGTATAGTGCGCGTTACGTATACGCAACTACTGTATATATTATGTATTTGCCCGGCTACAGGAACAGTATTATTTTCCTAACCTCTTATTTACCTTTTGGCGGTTAAGTATTGCACCGGAGACATCAAATTCGCATTAGGATCGAGAGAATGCATTACCGCGGCCCCGGGAATTATTACCGCCACAGCCGACGACGAACCCAATCAGTTGTTGTAGTTTGCTCCTTATATACATGTACATGTATATATATATATATATATATAATACTCGGCTCATCTATCGGTGTCTCTTTGCTTGAACCCATGATTTTCTCTCTCTCTCTTTCACCTACTCCGTTGCCCGCAATTCCCGTCACCTCTCCTATACCCTGTCCACGCCGCGTCCATGGTTTATTCATGACGACATTTTGAAAGGTTCTTTTTAACAAAATACATTTCGTATGCAATCTGCAACCGCCACCGCTACCACCACTGCCTCCGTACACGCCGGAAGTTTGCCGTTCATATTTAATGCGCCGACACGTCCACACGACCAAAGAATATCCGTGTGTATTTATTATCGAATCAACATGGCCGACTAGTCGCCCAGACCCCTATGCAAATAACGTGCAAATTTCCGTGAATATAGCCACCGCCGGTGTGCATTTGTGTGCGTGCATAAGGATAACGGTGTTGTAATGGGCCGGCGGTGAGTGCGAGAGGACTTAAAAAAAAAAAAAACGAGAACTTTCCGGGTACGTATCTATATGTTGCCACGTTATTTGCATGGAAAAGCGATTTCCTGTTTAATGGTCAGCTATGGGTCATCTTTTGACACACAGCTAAGGGGGAAGGGGGTAGGATTAAATAAAAATAAATAAAACAAGCGTATATATATTTAGGTACACGGAACGTCAATTTATACCTCCGGAAAAGATCTCTGCCGCAAACGCTTGAGTTCACAACACAAATAAAGTGCTGTAAATACTATGGGTATATGTGTGCACTACGGTATATGGTATTGACGAAATCGTAATGCGCATATACTACGTTACGGATAAATTGGCGATCTCACTATCTGAGGGTAACGAATTTATCGCGAAGCGCAAACAGACCACTCGTAAATTAATCGTAGACCACACAAAATTTATGGTACGGGGCAGATTGTGGCGAGGAAAGAGCGGAAGAGCTAACCTACATTTCCTTGCAAATGTATCACTGTATAGGAATTTCGGGTGCACAAGTCTAATGCAGTATCGGTCTTCTATCTGACGTGTACAAAGTTTCCGTCAGCTAATAGTACATATATAATATAGTATAAAAATTATATTATATACGTATATTAACTGTAAATACTTTATGATATTATATTGCACTGCAGTCTGCAGCTATGAATAATATACAAGAAAAACGCATCACGTAAGTCGTTCGTTGTCATTGAGATGGTCTAATGTAGCGGATACTGCAGAATTTTTAATATCAACGATGTGACTTAAGTTTTTCATGCAACACGTGTATGATATTTTTAATGATGTATATTATTGTCAAAGGGCGCGAAGATTATGTAAAACGCAATGCTTTAACAATTAATAAATTAGTATACACTACTATAAGCACGTGTACCTACACGGTTCTTGGAAATTCCACTCGTTATGACGCATGCTATCTAAGGCGAGTTTATACATATATATAAACTGATTAGGTGGCTTCATATTACATGCAGGTGAATCCGTGTTTATAGACTATATTATATGAACTTGCGGAGATACACGCCTAGAGAAATTATAAACATTTTGACTGTACGCGTACGCACTACGGGGACTTCGTGCACAATAGTCCAACTATGACAGAGGATATTCTGTTACTAAGTTTGTTCGGGTCAGCTTTAACTATATATCATATATTTTGATCTTTTGTTAAATATATGTATTTCCGAGGGTATTTTGGAATATTCCGGTGCGGTTTCGAAAACTGATTTAAAACTATTTCGAACACGCGTCGTCACCTACATGACGATGCGGCTAACACCTGGAAACTGGCAGCGCGTAGTAAATAATATAATATATTACTAAAATATTTCATATATTTCATAATACATATTTCAACGATGTTCTGTATTTCTGTTGGCAGGGTGTCAAGCTGTCGAGTTAACGAGTAAAATAACTACATATGTATTATATAATACTAAGGCTGTACAGCTCTGCTAATTATATGTTTACGTAAAAAAAAGTCGGTTAATACTTATTTTATAGTAGACCCCTTTATAGTAGTGGATTAAAGAAAAAACCAAAAATGTTTACTTAGGCAGTATTTAGAAAGAAAATCGAATTCCGAAGAGATCCATAGTACGTAAAAGTATATCGATCTCTTGTCACTCCCGGATAAAATCCTTATTTTAAAACTGCTCCATTAGAGGTATAGATGTTCAAAATGTTAAATTTTTAATCAATAGTTTGATTTGGGCGTTGATAAGTGAATGTATCGGACATTTTCCTTTTAAATCACGTACATAAATTATATTACAAACGAAATACGTAGGTTAGGACATTTGGTTTTTTCTCTATGTTACGCTGCAGTACTACAATTGTTAATTCATCGGATCATATATTATTGTATAATGATGTGTGCAGTCATAACGAAAACGATGAATATGTTGATATCAAGTTTCACTTTATGTGGGAGTAAAAATAATCATAGTGTAAAATAGTGATAAACCAAAATCAAAACAAAATGAATCAGCCATAATACGAAAGGCAAAAAATATCTAAGATTTGATCGACGACCTCATTCTCCGGAAAACTACGAGGTAAAGAGGTATACTATACCTTATGTCCTTATAGTACCCCGCAGACTTGGCGTGTCTTCGTACATTTTATTTTCGACCCTAATACTGCTACAAATACTACCTACTGCTATATTACGTGCACTACGAACTTATTATGTGTATATACGCATTGAACCCGGGTACCCCGCCTAGATAAAGATACGCAACCTTTGATTATACTTATTAAGGCTGTTTTTTTTTTGTTTTCCTTGAACTGTATACTTATCCAGGCGCGTAGATGTCCGACAAAAAAAACTCACACAATTTAATGGTTTCGAGTCACGTCGATTTTGCGAAATTTGGACGGCACAGTGGCGGGCGTATATAGTGTACTCGCTTTGAGTATTACATTATAATAATAATTTAATCAATATGGGGGCGTAGTCAGCTATGGTGCTTGCGTTCAAAACCGGCTGTCAAAAGACTTCGTTTAGGAAAACGACAATGATCTTCTCTCTATATATAAATATATTTGTCTCAGCTTTTCCCACACCCCTACGTTATCCCTTGGGACCGTGGTACCCTCTCTTGTGTCTCCTATCCGGCAGGGCCACTGCTACCACCAACGAGTTCGACAGTGTTTACGCCATTCATTATTCATTACCGCACCACCATTACTACTATTACTTCTGTGTTACGATTCCCGAAATAAATACACCCGAAGTTCTCGCACGTAGAGTGTATACCATAAAAACTTAAACCAGCACAGTGATACAATTAATCCGCATTATACTTATATTTAAATAATTCACTGATCGCACGTGACGGTGTTGTGATAGATGAAGCGAGACTAATCATCAAGATCGATGCATGGTGTGGAAGCGAGCGAGGGAAATTTTTTCGAAATATCTGAATGGGACATGGAAGAGGTTTTAAAGAGCCATCTTAGTGTTTCAAACTAAGTTGTAAGGCCCTTTCGAGAATCCTCCAGTGGTACTAATGAAAGGGTAATTTTCTTAATATTACTAAAAAAACCTTTCAATTTCACATAGTGCTAATATATACTGTAATACATGCATTATATCTGACTCTACGATTTCTTCACCAAGTATCCACCCGTAGCATAGTGTATAAGTTATGGTTTAATTAGTAAAATACGGTCGATCTTACGTAATGGAGTTAAAGTTTCGAAACTCTGTGTGAGCTATGTGTTGTTAAACAAATGCATATAGAAATAATTATTAATATCAATATTATGCTAAAAAGTCGTTAGACTCCCCGGTGACGCGACGTTGGCGTTCTCATTTTACAGCATGCGAGTGGGTTTAATGTAATTAATTAAGTTTGTGTATACATGGACGAGTAGACAAAAAAAGAAGTTAGTGAAAAAAAAGTACGCTTATACCGAACGGGTTTTCTAGTTTCGCGTTATGCTAATAACGCAATAAAGCTTCGCACATAAATATAACTATTAATTAGCCTAAGGAGTGTATGATATATTATGTATATATATTATAATAGTAATATTAATAATAAATTAATAATATAACAACATCGGCGATATACCTGGTGATCCTTACATACATAATTACAATATTCACACCCATGGCTTAATGCATAAAACACTGTAGTATTGTATGTCAACTATATTATATACATGAGTTGATTGAATTATACGCATGAGTGATGGTGAAGACGTGCGATTAGAATAATGCGACGATCTTAAGGTACATACGTATTGTATATTACTATATTATTGTTATTAACGTTTTTTAATATACCTAATGATAATAATAACGTAATGTAGATACGCACTTGGCGTGCATATTTCATTGTTCATGGAAATTTGTGTATAAATAAGATACAATAATGTTGTCTGCACCGGCGGCAAAAAGTCAAAATATTGTAATAATAATAATATATTATAATCAACCATATACAGAGCATTGAAGATAAAAAGTGAGACGGAGTAACATATTTGACGAGTACCTATGTAATACCAGTGACGAGGCAAGACTACTATTACACGCTCATGGACACGTGTTTATCACAAACGTTCATTGGATATTAATTAGTTTATATAATATTATCTTTTCAAAAGATGGCATCTGTGTTATAGTTAATTTCATTAAATTTTCAATGGGCCAACAAGCGTATACTGCGTGGAAGAAACGACGTTCGGATCATAGACGCGTACGGCAACGGTTTTAGTAGTGGTAACTATTTGTAACTTTTTGTAAGAGAAGTATCTATAAAAGTTTATAGTATTAGTGAAGGTATGTAGATATATAGCATTGACGAGACTTATATAAACGTATATACTATTTAAGATGAAAAAAACCCTATTCAATTGTTGAAATGCGAACACATTGAATTTTATTTAGCTTCATGGCAATTTCAAAGAGTAATAGTATTATATATTTATATTATTATATTACTGTGACTATTTCGTTTTATTATTGTCTTATACTTTACTCGGACGATCATGTATGAACAACAATACGGCGTAACTGCATCATCGAACGACCCGAACAATTCGATTGGATGAGCGAAAAAATATACGGTCCAAATGTACGATACGACCTTTTACGTACATTTTCCGCGTCTGTCGCCAGATAAAGTGTATGCGGGTTACGAGCTTTATCGAAACTGGCGACCAAAATAATAATGTGCAAAGTACATTTAAGTTTTTGTAAGGGACCTAATAGACTTTTTTAGTCGGACCGTTTGTTTTTCATGGAAAAAACAAATCGAGTAATTTTGCAAATGTGGCGTACGACAATGTATGTATATATAAATGCATGGAATGTACAAGCGAGTATATATATATATTTATTTATATATCAGCATGTGTATGTGTATGTGAGGAAGAGACAGTGTATATTATATGTGCGTGTTTGTGAGTGTATAATAGTATATAGACTGAAAGTTTAAAACAAGTCTTCGTCGGCATTGTTCCCGTCGAGCATTGTGGTAGATAACACTAGAATATTGACAGTTTTCAAATTTCTTCTGAATTTTCGTGTTTAAAATCTATTCGTCAATCATGGTTTACAAATATATAAGTACTTGTTTAAGTTTTAAAAGCAGCAATGGTTTAACTATTTCCACGTCTTACGCGTTTATGGTCAAAATAAGATGAATATTATTAAAACTCGTAAAGATCAAAAAGTAGAAAAAAAAAGTTGCGAAGAAATTAAAAGACCCTATAAATATGTGTGGTACACGAGTGTAAAATTTATTTATACGTGTATGTGGGAATAAAAAAAAACAAAAAAAAAAACAGTTTATATATTGGATAACATGTAGCATACAACGCTGGTTGGGTCAACGGATGTGCGAAAGTGTGTGCGTGTGTGTGTGTGTGTGTGTGTGTGTGTATACATGTGTGTGGGCACGCGTACACAAGACAATATTGGCGTGACGGAATGCGATTTGCGAAAAGCAAATAACAACCTGCGGCCAATTTGTGGCGGATTAAAAGCGCAAACCGTACAGGCGGCGGCGGCGGTGGCGGTTCGTGATCGGTGTGTTAACTGTTGCAGCAGAGCGCCAAAAAAGGGTCGACAACGGGGAAGGGGGCACCGAAAAGCCTTTTCCGCCCGCCACCACCACCTACACGCTGCTCCTATAACGTGTACGTCTATATACCCGGTCGTTCGTTCCGACGAATATCCTCAGTAGACGCAGGACGTGGAGAAAATAAGATAATATATATATATATCTAATAGAGAAAGAGGGAGTGAGAGGAAAAGTTAGCGAAAAAAAAAGCCAACACTAAGACGTGAACACGATCAAATTGCCTTTATATTGTATAATACTACATATATATACGTTTATTTTGTACACAAAACAATGCTATATGTGCGTGTGATGTATTACCGCTATCCGGGTGCATATACCGGAGTAGGCCGAGAGTGGACGAGAAGGGATAAGGGCCTGCAGTAGTAGAGCTCCACCATACGTGGTCCGGAGAGCGGGTCCTGTGCAGAGGTTAACACTCCACCGGTAAAGGGTCGGCGAGGAGACGGTGAGCGGAACGAAATAAAGCTCTAAGCCATCATCATGATTTAAAGTCACACCACATATAACCACCGACGCCACTGCGTATAGTATATGCGGTCATTTTATAGCCGACCTTTTGCCGAATAACTCGAATGGCCATTCGTTACCGTTTTGCCCCGATGTGCCTCTACGGCAGAAAAAAAAAACAGATAACACTGTGAATGCGCGCGTCTTCCCGAAACGCGCAATAGGTATGATGGCCTTTGCGTACGCTATTTATTTTTTTTTTTTTTTGTCAAAAGTATTTAAACGGCTTCATATTATATTAAGCGACGGATTTATATTGTATACATAAAAATGTGTATACGATGATGGATTTGATATATAAATACACACACACTTACACACGCCTACATATATCTACGCACCTACAAACGCACATGAGTGCGTGCATATGTATGTATATTGAGGGTGCTCCGTCGAACGGTTTAGGCCGCCGTTTTATGCGGGCGGGACGGAAAAAGATAAATGCGTCAATTCATATATTGCGTGTACATAAATCAGTAGACGTACGTATATGTAGTATGCATGCGGTTCGGATGTCCGTCGGGACACTGTGATGACCTTAAATTGGATCCCCGCGTCATATAGTTGTGTTTTATTAATACCGCAAATAAAATAGAGTTTTTTTTATCATCATTACTATTATTAATCTCGATTTTCATACAATTATTATAGCGTTATTTGCTTTTTTATCGTATTATATTTTCTGTATTCACCACAAACGAATCCATTGATTTATCGCTCAACAATATAACTTAATGACAACATATATAGTAATAATATTTTTTTCTGTTCAACGTATTTTATATTTTTATGTTCATCAATATTAAATCCGTGTTACACTTATAGTTCAATAATTCAAAATACTTATTAATTTGCACATATACACACACCCACATACTATATTTATATGTGTAGTGTGAAGTCACTTAAATCGTACATTAATCGTAATTAATGTTAACCATATTATAGTATAAATTATTTTACATTGACTAATCATTATTAGAATACGTAGTAGATCTAGTGATAAGAAACACAGTCGATAAATCATTGCCACAAATAAATGTTTATTCCCTACAAATCACCAATTATAGTAATATATTCTATTTTCACTAATAATTTACTTTGAATTTATTTTATTTGACAACATTAAAGATTTTTTTTTTTTTTGGCTCAATGTAGTTCAATGTTTTAATTATATGCCCAGGAAACATTTGCTATTTATATTTATGTACACAGTTTATGTATTCTAAAATCATATAATTTATATACAAATCAAATTTAATGAACCATGATTGTTAAATCACTCAAAATAAATGTATGCAAATGCATCGACTTCCGGGTTCAATAGTTAAAGATCATAAATAATTGTGCTAATAACTTATTCAAAAATAAAACGTCTATTTTAGGCCAGAGAAACTATTAATTTTGATGATCTGTTATAATTCGCTTGCCATTTTTTAAGGTTATACTTCCATACTTATATTTTCAACAAAAATAATATTTAAATTTAAATAGTTAAAATCGAATTTATATTTAATTATTTTTTTCTGTATTTTATACATCATATAACTGTTTTTTCTGTATCTAGGAAAAGTTTTATAATACATATAATATAGTATCAAAGTTATGATATTTCAGTTTTTAAATATTTTGATTTATTTAATAAATCAAGAAGTATTATGATTTATGTAATTTTAAATGTGCTTTATAGCAATATACCTTTAAAACCTGTCTTCTTCGTTGTAATTATTATTTATTCAGATTTAAGCTCAGATAAAAATTATTATAAATATTTTAAATCATAATTTGAACAAATGTTATTAAATTAAAGTTGTCGTATAATTCGAAATAGAAAATAATAAAACTATGTGTAACTATAGAATGTACTGTACTCACTGCATGCACTTGATTACAATTAGTAAAATACTGAAGTTAAGATTTAATATCCATTGACACAATATAAGAATATAATGTATGCATAGAAAGTGTATATTAATCGGACATATTTGAAGAGGAATTAAGAAATAAATATTCCCATGGTTATAATTGTTATAAATAATAGAAAGAAATGGAATAATAAAAGCATATTATACACAGATCGTTATAAAACACGTGAATATTGTTAATGTGAAAAACGATACTGGGGAATGTTATACTATGTAAACATGAAGAAAAAAATACCAAATGTAAATAAAATGACAAGTGTAAAAAAAACTGAATGACCGCGACTCAGAGACAAAAATAAACTGCAGCTTCTATAACATAAGACGAGAACAAAATATATCATATTCTTGTTAGGACAAGTTTAGTATAATACACTATACTATAATTACGTAAGTAAATAATACTATAAATTTCACTATGTACGTAAATTTTATTTCGTAATACCGAAGCTAGTATAAAAACATCTCTGTTACAATATTACTCGAACTGTTAGCAAATTAAATTTCACCTTCAGTGCAGTGTGCGAACGAATTTTTAAAATTTGTGTCCGACATACAACGCATATTATATTACATTTCTATTGGCAAGCACAATAAATATATTTAAAAAATGTACAGAACAAGAAATGTTCAATCACTTAATACTTTTGTCTGAAGATGGAGCGGTGAGTAAATTTGAATGTCACAGTTATAAATGTCAGTACACGCATGGTACAATATATTTCTACGTTTAATTTGAACTATATATATATATATATATATATATATATATAGATATATATATATATAGATATATAAGTTTTTCAAATATTTTAAAGTACTGTCTATATTATAATGTATTATATACATTTAAGTTTATTAAACGTTTTTGTTCATGTAACTTAACAACGATTTAGGCATAACGCTCTTTAGTTGTATATGCTTTATTGCCAAATGTATCGATGGTTAATCGATGAAGTACCGATTTAGCACCGAGCTAAATACGTTTCGGGTTTATCAAGTTGATTAGATTTCAGTATACCCTCTCGCTGTATACGTCTAAAACCTGTCATATACGTGACCTATCCCCTCTACAGTATAAGTGACTGATATCTATATCTGATATAAAAGTCTAAAGGCTGATCAAGGCTGTCATCGTTTTTTATATAATAAATTAATTGACACTCTACATAGTCGTTTTACGTTTTAAATTCGAGAAGTGATGATATTCGACCCGGACCGGTGAAATGGTTTAATCAAACGGACGGCTGCAAGTTTGCGACAACAGCTGAAACGCGTATTGGCTACGATTCAACCGGAGGTGGCGAATGCGGCAAAGGGATCACGTATACCACATTTTATATAGTACTGCAGCAAAGTGTTCCTCGTGGTTCATGGTAATCAAAATTTTCCGGCGCAGCAGTGACACACAATATTCGTGGGATTACTTGTACAGAGTGGGAAGTTATCGGGCTGGTGGAGGTGGTATGGGGATGCACGCGTGTACTGATTAATGCGTGTTCCAACGACAATGAAGGTCGTACTAGGGATGGCAGGGTGGTTTTCGGATGTGTGAAAGCATGTGGTGGTGGGAGGGGGGTGCAAAAGTGGATAAGTTTTAATAAAGAGAAAGTGCCAAAAACGTTCCTGTGCCAATAGACGTTTCAGTCCTGTTTGTTTTGACATTTTCTCAATCATAACTACCGCAGGTAGAGTTTAGCAGCACGATCGCATTTATTTCTCCGGTGCCAATAATCCACCCGTCTTTTCTAAGATCGCAATACAATGGGTGGCCACGGTGGTGACACTAATGCAATTATTGTCGTCTTTACACCACGCCAATATTCACTCAGACTCGTTGTGCACGAGAACGTATCTTGTATTAGATGTATTTTCGATTTTGAGAAGAGAGACAATAAAGAGACAGATAAATTTAATCGGTTTGTATGTGATCACATATGTGATTTTTGGATTTTTTATGTTCTTAGATTAGGTGTTGGATGAAAACGCTTTTTGAGTAGGGAAATATTGAATAATGAGTAAACAACATTAACTGAATTTAAAATTTTGAGTTTTAATGAAATTGTAAAGCGAAAACAAACAGTGTATTTTAGCATTAGATGTTAGACAATTTCTGGCAAACAGCGATTAATAAAGTTTTGAGAATTTTAGTTTAATACAATAAACACAGGATTAGCTTTTCTACAAAATTTTTCATGTTTATTTTGAATCACGACGCATAAACTAATATTGTATATACTCAAAGGAACCATTGAAATAGGTGTTTAAAAAATACATTCATAATTGCTTCTATTTATCTTAAGACGTTTGCCCAACACCCGTTTTAGTTAGACCACACATTATAATGCCATATGGATAAGTATATTGATTAAACGTAATTATTATTTTTTACATTCAACATGGCTAATAGTTATACTAGCATGTATGTCACAAAAACACCTAATCATAAGGTAAATGTAATTTTCACCAATCAAAGCTAATAAAGATTTAATTGTTTATGCATAGTAAAAGTTGGGAATCATCATTCTGTGAGGGCTTATACTAAAAACGTTGGATACATCTCACATCATAAAGAATTTACAATTAGAGTTGATATAACGTGAATAATATAGAACGAATGAAAATTGAATTAGGAATACTAATAATAATTAAATATTATAAATATATATATTAATTTTAATTTTAATATATTAAAAAAATGAATGCAGATTAATTATTAAAATGGCATTAAGATACTATAAAACATACAGAGAGGTATCGCATAATATAAATGCAAATAAAAGTATTATATTTACTATACTTAACGAATATCCAATTAGAGAAAATTATGTTTTGAACCAGATAAATTGTTTATAATTGTTATAGTACTTTTTTAACGTTACCCTGATATACGTGCGAAAACTATGACTTTGGACACCGTCCAAGTCGTTATGTTATTTAAGACTAATAAAACTACTCACTATAGTTAACTAAGCACAAAAAGCACAAATTGGAATAGTGCATCGGTAGTGAAGTAGCGTTTTATTATAATTTATTTTTCACTTACAGATTGTAATGCACGTCTGCCATATTTGGTCGATATCTTAAAGCCGTTCTCAGAGCCGTCTCCGCCTCATCTAACCGACCTTGACTGCTCAGTATTGAACCTAAATTTCCATAGGCTGTAAAAAATGTAAACAATAATAAAGTAAATATGACAAATTGTTAAAAATCGTAAAAGTACTATTTGCATAAGCAAACACAAATCTCGTAAAAACAAAAAAAAATAAATAAAGAACCATATAGCACCACATAAACATTTAAATAGTTTCCTGTTCGGATAAGTATATGACCATCCCCGAGCTCTTGACTACGCATGTACTTGCGGAAAGTATAACGGTAAAAACAAAAACTATAATAAGTAAAACCAAATTACATATTATGTCTGAGCTCTAAAAATTTGACCGACGGGAAGTGTCGTGTTTGAATAGTGAACAGTAGCAATTGCGGTAAAGTTATACGTAAGTACATTTTTCCTAAATAAAATAACCCCTGACCAAACAGCAAACCATCTCTGATGCAATAATATATAAATTGGTAATTAGTATTTCATATACATTCGTGGGATCGTCAAAAGAATTTTGCATTTTTTATTATTATTCTGTACAAAAAAAGGAATATTATATTGGTTCAAAGGTTTAACATAGGTTGTGTGTATTTGGGTTTGTTTTTTATTTATTTATTTATTTTTACGTGTTAGCAGAGTACACGATTTTGACTAAAACATCTCAATGATAAGACGTTTTTAAAAGGAAATGGTGTCCAGTTGATACTTTAAGTGTGTCAATTTTTGAATTTTCCAAAAGCTTTTCGAATAGGTAGCTGAAAAAATATTGCTGTGAGCCATTAGTTACAATCAAGATTTGAATCTTGTACTGAACATTTTATGTTTTATGTTTCATAAATACAAGATTTTTAATAAGGTTTTCTTTGTAGTCAATAAAAAAAAAAAAAATTAAAAAAAAAAACCACAAAAAGTTTTGAAGTGATAGAAAATAACATTTTGATGAAATCGGGTATTTCAATAAATTTCGATTATATGATAATAGTTATTTGATTGTTGTTTTGTAAATATCAACCATAGGAACTCAAAATATTTATAAATAACTGTATTTTATCATTTCATCAGTAAAAGTTCAAATTAAATTATTAAGAAATTATAATTCTATCTCTGTAATCATATTTAAAAATATAAATTGATACACCCAATCTTTATCGCTCAGATTCATTTTTATTTTTTTTTAGATTTTTGTGAGGAAGCTGCACAAAAGCATACTGAAATACTATTCATCCACTATCTCTACCTAGAACATTCATCTATTTTAATTTTTTTTTTTATCTTAACATTATCACAACTAATGGTTAATCGAATTAAATCCTGCAATAAATGTTTAATTTCGTTTTTATAGGAATTTATTCAAAACGAATATATTTTATTAATTGAACGTTATTTGACCGTAACAACACGTCGACAACATTAATTGCGGTTCGTAGAATAGGCCAAGTTCTATTAATTTATTATGAAACTCAACAACCGTTAACATAATAATTATTATGTTTAATCATTTCCCACGTATTATAAAAGTCCGGTTTATCGATTTTAAAGCAAAATGTATCGTCACAAACGATTGCGCCTTAACACGAATAACGTTTTTTAGTGAACCATTACATCGTTTCTGAACAAAGTAGATACCAACGATTGGTTAATGTAATCTAGACCGTGTAATAATTGCAAAGTCGTCGAATGATATGAAACCAAAACAAACAATGAAATCGAACGTGCGTTACGTGGGTGTATATAATATTTATATATTTAGTGTATTTAGTTGTGCAACAATATATTATTATTATTATTATTATTATTATAAAAAGTAACGGAAGCGTAATTTAAACGCACATCGACTACTATTGCAATAGTATCACCTACAATTACTTTTTGTTGGACTAGATTGTTATTTTAGTTTCAAGTTAAATACGAATGACTATCACAAGTGTGTTTCCGAAGTAAAAAAAAAAAAAACATACACAATGCTCTTTTATTTAATTAAAAATGGTTTCAAACGTTCATATAGATAGTATGTACACATTTATATACCTTTGGTTTACGTTATTCTAATGTTAAAAACAAAACTGAGTATGGGGAATAATGTATACATTTTACAGACTTCGAGTGTACGTTATATCTGTAGTATACAGATTCTAATAAATGTACTCGTCATATAATTTTAAAATATGATATTGAAAAATCTGAAGTCGATACATTAATATTTGAATTTTTGTTTTGTTTTCAACAAACTGAGTGATCGATGGAAAAAAAACTATTGCAAACCGGTATAATGACGAACAATATACAACGGAACGAAGTAGTTAATATACAATGACTTCCCGGTGGTAAACCGGTGATCTAGCATAATTATCTAAACGAGATTTTTCAATTATAACAGCTCCATATAGAGCGGCAATCGCAATGTGCATGATTCGATTAAGACACAAAATATCTGGATTACGAATGATATTGAATCGGAACGCGAAAAACGTAATTATCCTTTCCGTAAGTACCGTACAAATGTAACGAATTCATAATACGATTATATCAGTAACGTCATTATTTTAAAAGGACTTGATACTCTGTACAGACCGATGACGATATTTGGCTACAAAACGGGTCTGTATATATAAATATATATGCAAACAGTGTCGGATTCTGGTATATGGGGCCCCCAGGGTCATTATTTGATATCTAGCTCTCACAAATGAAGACAATTATTCAAAACTATATGAGAATAATTCGTAAAAATAACTATTAATTTATTAATATTTAAAAACTAAAATAAAGTATACAATGAAACTTAATATCGATTCGTAGAGTTGGGGCTTGGGCCCATTAGCCTCTATCTAAATCCGGAACTGTATGCAAGTGTTTATGGCGTAGATTAACAAATAAGATAATTATATTTCTGTTCGATTTTAGGCAGAAAAATCATACGTTGTGCCGGACAAAATAATTCAGTGTAAATTAATAGTAGATGTTCTTTTTTTTTTTGTTTTGAAAAAGAAAAATCTTCATCATTATCATTGTTATAGCTATATTTCGGTAACTATTTTAATAAATTTCATACATAAATAAAAACATTTAAATTACTGACAAATATTTAATAATAACTTTGAATCATTTTTTGTCTGTGAAAAACTAAAAATGCAATGTCACAATTGCAAATATATTGTAAAGTTTTTTTTTTTTTTTTTTTTATAAAATATCAAACGGTTTTGGCATAAAATATATTTGAATACACTATTATAAATACATCAAGTTCCTTTAATGCAAAGGTCCATATGATACGCGTGCAAAAAAAAATTTTGGTATGGCATTCAAACAGGGCTGTATTTAGAATTTCTCCTCCGTATTGGACAGCAATAATGAGACAACCCACCAATCTATAAGGAATATGTATTGTTACATAATATAATATACGTATAGGCAGTTATAAAATTTTTCACCCCTAAAAAATTTCCGGTAGAGGTATTATAGGACCGTTATCACTCCTCCTTAAATTCGATCTTGCGTTCAGATTGTTTTGAATCTTTTGCTGAGAAGTGTAAGATTAGATTCAATAGTACTATCTATATTCTCTGATGATAGATTCTCGTATTATACTATATTTTCACATTATTCGATATTCTTTTATTATATCTACATTTAAATGTAACTACATAATATGGCCAATAAATTATTATTATTCCAAGTTAATCGTAAATGCTCAATACTACGTGCATCGGGATATAAACGTTTTCGTTAAATTCTAGGGACCATAGGTGATGATGAAGGTTACATTGGACACGATGGCGTATAATTTTCGTGGCCAAGGAGACGCAGTAATTATA
The DNA here is from genome assembly GCA_025469195.1 of Chaitophorus viminalis. Taxonomy (NCBI): domain Eukaryota; kingdom Metazoa; phylum Arthropoda; class Insecta; order Hemiptera; family Aphididae; genus Chaitophorus; species Chaitophorus viminalis. Next base: position 162,244 of record JAIPRK010000121.1, read on the forward strand.
AAAGACGTATCTTCAAACTTTGTACCGATAAACACAAATGATACGGTGGCGACGTGAAAGCAAAAGCATGTACTGAGGATCAACATGAGTGTATATACCCTGAACTATATGTATGTTTGGTTCTAATTAAATGTATAACTTTACATTTATACGACTCAGACACGTGCAGAACTGTACTGCATTGTCATTACTATAAAGTATATTATTTTTTTTTTCTTTTAATTGTTTATTTATTGCAATATACGCCCAAAGGCACTGAGTACAGAAATTATTAATTACGATAACATTTAAAGTAAAATTGTTAAGGGTAAATTATATTATTAATCGGCGAATTTATTAAAAACTAATAAAAACTAAACGGTTTATGTTATATTATACATTATACTTAAGCTACTATATTATGCGTATACATATCATACCGTTGGATAGGAAATAATTGATTTAATTAAAATCGTGTAAATTGTATCTTGTATCCGTATATCAATCTATACATAAAACGTTGCACTGAAAACGCGTGGCAAGACAAAAATACGATGATTTTATGAGAGCGATAAAATGATAATTTTATATTATACAATGCTCGTTATATACATATATATGTATGTATATATATATATATATTATTTATTGCTGTTATATAATAAAATAATATTATACTCATAATACATCATATGTAAAATATTAAAATTTAATAAAAAAAACCTAATTAATATTATTTACGTACATCACGTGTCATCGTATTAATAAATTATAAATATAATTGTGATTGCTTGCGGGAAATCATCTATCCAGAATGTTGCGTGAGAAAGAGAAACGAGGGGCTTACATAAAATTAGCAATTAATGTCACAAATCATGAAAATCAAGCCTGCGGGGATGACGACAGTATGTGCGAATAAGTACAATTCCGATGAGAATCAATATCTTCAACGTGCACGTCAAATTCTATTTTTGTTACCTTCTCACGGTAGGATAAAGCATTGAAGTATTTCTGACTGTATATTTCAATAGATAATTAAAATATTATATACATTGCCGTTGCTTCTAATAATGGTTTATAGTACGTGCTATATCACGTTTTACGAAGAAAAATATAATATAGCGCCGCGCCGTTAGTAAAAATAACGAAGAATTAGTAATTATAATAATAAACATAATATATACACGAGTGTTTATGCACGGTAGAATTAAAATTGTTTACACGCTTGTGTTTATAATATAATATAATATTACAAAAACATAGCTTTGCTGAAGCTTTATAAGCTACCCGAAGATCAAATTAAATGCGAGTAGAAGCTAGAAGGTAGTTTAATTTTTACAAATTTGTCAGACATTTTGCCTGGAGAGAGCTCTTAAATACGACTCTGATTATCTACTATATATATCCTGCACGGTGCTACTAACTAATATATTAAAAAAAAAATAAATAAAATAACCAAATCTGAGTGAAATATATATTTGTAATGAAAATGAAAAATGTTATTTGATTTAACAATATTATAAAATCCATTACCTGCTGCTGCCCCGTTGAAAATAATGATTCCACCACCATATTATATGTTTATTTGGAATAAAATTTCAAATGCATTATAATATTTTTATAAACAATTTTTAAGTCGGCGACAGACTTATCCACAAGGTCATTAAACTCGCTGTAAAACTATCAACCCGTATGTTAATGTGTTCACAATTTTTTTTTTTTATTGAAATAAAATATGGGCAGGTTACTTGTCTCTTTTGTCTTGCATGGCTTGAATTTCACAGGGTTGTTACAATTTATTTACACGGATGGTTCAATGTAATTTAGAAAATTGTTTGTCCGTCGATAAAATTACTCAAAAAAATGTATCAAAATATTTATATAACGCCATACTTTCAATAACGAATATTATCTTATGGATAATTCATATTTTGTTTCAGTGGTAATAAACGCAAATAAAATAATAATATATACCTAAATTTCAGCATAAAATAACCAACAATAGCATTCAAAAAGCGTTCTTGATAAATATGAGGAATATAATAGAATTATGTCCGTTTTGATGGATGGGAGAAATATTATAAGACAAATATAAATTCGTTTAAAAACCTATCGCTGATTTACGTACTCGATGAGTGGAGTAGTGGCTGGAAGGGAGTGTTAGGACGTGGAAAACTGGCCAAATAAATTGCTCAATTGTATTATCAAAGTTTGATGCCACCACCCATTCCCTCCTCTCACAGAGTTACTTATATAAAATATATAAATAAATGCGATAAAACAAAAGTAAACGAAAACTCGGGTCATTGTCACGGCCATGTTCACCGCTCACATTTTGACGAGCGAAACTTTTTGCAAGTATAAGAAAGAATTGGTAATTTGTGTTTATTTGACGTTAATTTTTTTTCCTTTTTCGCTCTTTTTCTCTCAATATATCTTTATATCTTTCTCTCTCTTGCTCTGAACCTCTTTTTTTCTGCCGACCTGATGCGCGTAAAACTTTAATGCCAAATAAAACTAAATGGCATGTAACAACACGAAGGACGACAACGACGAGAGAGTAAAACGGGTCAGCAGGAAAATGTACACAAAAGTTCACGGTAAAGTCCCACAAAATCTGAATTATATTCGAAAAGTTTACTTCACCTTTTGCACCCCGGATCTTTTTAATAGGAACGCTACGTCCCCTTTGGGCTTTGCAACTTTTACTGAGTGACGGAGATTTTATTAGACATTCAATTGACATTGAGAGAACATTCGCAATGATTGTGTAACCGTGTATTCTTCCCTCCACGCGGCCACCGTATAATATGCAATACGAAGAGCTATGCAACTAACAAGCATGCAAACATCTTGATCTAACGAGACGATAAATAATGTTTTTTCATTGCAAACGCTTTAATCTGGCCCCGAGAACCCGAGAACGGTGCGTGCGTGACACTGTGTACAATACGTATTAACAAGATTATTTTAACAGTGCAACAGAGTGCCGCTGTTAACAGGTGTGGTAGGGTTGTCGTGCAAGACTATATTAAATTCTAGAGGGAGTTCATTGCATGTGAATTACATACGTACACTTGCACCCTTCTCATGGAGGCAACTTGTGTATCGCGTTTGGATATCGCGTCGTATACAGATTAGATATAATGAATAACCGCGTCTTAGCTACTATATTCAATTATTTTAGTTAGCATTATCGTGCTGGATCCATCGAAAAATAAGGCGGAGATTTTCCAATGCCGCCTAATTGATGGATTAACTATAAATGCGGATTTTTCTTTGATTAAGGATCAGTCGAAACAGTAGTTTTTTATATTTTGTCTAGCTTAATTAGAAATAAACACAACTTGTGTACATCATCATCAAGTCTACGATATTAATTACCCATAAAATCTCAAAAAATGCTATTGAAAAATACAAAAATGATTGGAAAAACACCAAAAATGGAAGAAAAATGACAATAGAATCATAAAAGTAAATGTGTGGAACAAAAATTGTATTCATGACTAATAACTAATTACAAATTTTATGGTTGAAAATTAATTTAAAAATCAATTAAGAATTTATTTGTTTATACTTGATGTATTTCAAATTAAGTATTGAAACAAAAGGTTTTACATTTTTATTTATTAAAAACTTATTTTTGTATATTATTAACTTGTATTATCGCCCAACTACAGGCAGGAAAATGTCTGCCGGGTTAGCTAGTATATAAATATGTGTATATATATATATATATATATATATACATATATCAGACTGCGGCATTTGGACATTTCAGATATCACGTTTCGTTGAAAATGAAGTCATTTTCCGGGATGAAATTCTCCCAAGAGGGTCGTAGATGTTTTTGACAGGGCCGGCTCGCATTGATAACCCAACTACGGTTTTTTCCCGTGGTCTCGTTCCGTTTTGCGCATCAATCATCGATACACCTCCCTGCTCTGACAAACGTTTCTGTCTTCATTGTTTATCGTTTTACGTTTTTATCGGAGCAAAGATACATTTTTTTTTTTTTTGCACACAACGAAATAGACAAAAAGAAGTTAATATGATATTATACCTACGAGCTATATTATTACACATAGTAGACAAAAAAATGACATACTCTTCAATCAGATCACGCATCAATATTAGTACATAATATAGTATATATATATTATACTATATGTTCGCGTATAGTTTATTATAATTTATAAGATACAAAATAAAAGCATATAAAATAATTCTAAAATGCACATACATTTTGCTTATAAGAAAATATTTTTTATATGTAAGTACAAATATACAGTATGTTAATTAATTGGAAGGTCAGTAGTTATTACTCCTAATATAATGCAGATATTAAAGTTCCGTTTTTTAACATAATATGTGACTTACAGCCTATCTTTTACCATTGTTAAAAAAATCTAAAATTCAAAATTAACAAAAAAAAATTTTGAAAAATTTCCGAAATAGTCACATTGTAGAATTACTTATAAGTTACTAAGAGAAAAAAAAATTGAAATCAGTAGAATTTTGAATAAATGAGAGCATTTTAAATTTCCAAAAAACACAGCAAATTGTATAATAGTACGGTTTTTTAATTTTTTTCGTAATCGTATTGGTTATTGTTAAATATCTTCAATTTAAGCAGCTATTTATGTTCATATTAATTTTAATTGCATTTTAACTTCATTTCAGTTTAAATTAAACCTCGAATTATCTGAGAAAACGTTAAAATGTGTGATATTTAAATCATAATTGGCAATAAAATATTTAAAATCACCTACCTAAATACCTAATAATACCAATAACAATATTAATTTATTATACTTTGTTGAAGTCACTGCGATCTTATTACTATTTACCTAGATATCATAATTTTAAAATATTATTTATGGATAAGGCAGATGCGTAGATTTTACTCTTTGGTTCTTTGACTTTTATTATTTTCAAAATAAATAAATACCATTTCTACGTTATCGGATATTATGAATTTAATTTTAATACTTATTTAACGAAAACATTAAAATGAAATTAAAACTAATGTTAAATGAAGTTAAAAAACGGATGGACCTAGCTTTGCTGTACAGTTGGGGATGGAGTGCATCTCGTTTATAGGATAGGTCATTATTACAATGGATTTGTTAAATTTGAATGCAATGATAGGTATCATTTTATACGAATAACGATTTTGAACGCAGTTAATATGTTTGTCTAAAATTTGTATATAATAATATAGTATTTTATATTTAAATTGAAATATAATGCAATAGTATACACTTTCGTAAAAATCTAAATTTTAAACAGTCATAAAACTTTTTCCTTTAAATTCAATAGAAATTTTTTTATATATTTTTGAAGATTAGCTTATGGACAACCTAGTGTTAAAATTTTGAACCTTAAGTATAAACGGAAAAAATTTTATGAATTTTCAATTACAAAATAATTTGAAAACCATTGCGATTTTAACATATTATATACAAATTTAAAATTTATGGGCTTATAAAAAAAATTTGAGGGAATCGATCTCCGATATTTTTTAGTGATGATAATTTTAACTTATTATAAACTCACTATTAAATTTTCAAGAGTTTCCAGCCAGCCAATTAAATTTTATAGGTGTTAAAAAAAAAAAAAAATTACAAAAATCGAAAATTTAAATTGTCTATAATTAAGTCAAAATATGTTAAGATACTTTGAAAACTTAACCATATATAGAAAACGCCAATATAAAGATTTGGTGAAAATTTTAAGTGGTTGCGGTTTTTGGTTTTTGAGTTAGAGCATTTAAAAAAAATGTATTTTGTAAAAACGTAATTTTGCGTAAAATTTCCCGTTTTTTGTAATTTTTTTATCGTTTTTTTTTAAAGAAATTTTGATTTTTGACTCATCCAAGTATCATCTACATTCACTTTCCTTTCAGAAAAATTGCTGTTTAAGAAAATCGAAGCATTTTTACTACCAAAAATCGTGTCCTCAGACACACAAAAAAAAAAAAATACACACATCATTGTAAAATCAATAGATTCCATCACTTCGTTCAGAATCTAAAAAAATCTAGGCATGTGCATTGTCATCCATAAATAAAATTTAAAATGTTAAAATGTAATTTAAATTAATACGGACATAAATAGCTGCTAAAATTGATGATGTTTAACAGTTATTAATACAATTACTAAAAAAATCAAAAAACCATATGATTTTACAATTTGCTATATTTTTTGAAAATATAAAATGCTCTCATTCATTCAAAAATCAAAAGATTTCAATTTTTTTTTCTCGAAGTAATTTATAAGTAATTCTACAATGTGGCTATTTTTAACATATTTTAACATTTTTTTTTTTGAAAAATCAAAAAAAAATGATTGTCGATTTTGAATTTTGGATTTTTTTAACCATGGTAAAAGATGGGCTGTAAGTCGCATATTATGTTAAAAAAACGGAACTTCAATATCTGCATTATGTTAGGAGTAATAACTATTGACTTTTCAATTAATTAACATACTGTATAACATAGTATTTACCGTATTTCAATATTATATCGCATTTATTATTACTTTGTTAATTAGCCAAATTTAAATTATTTTCATGAAAAAGAGCAAAAAGAAAGTCACTGTGGGAAGTCCAAACTTAAAAAGATACCAAAATGGGTTATACTTTTTAAAATTTGAAAAATTCTGCCGGTGGACTAGACGTAGACAAGAAAAAATTTACACAAATGCATGAACTTGAAACCGAGTGAATTTGAAATTGTTTTACATTTTCAGGTTACATTATTATGAGATAAAAACCAATATATATCATGTTTTTATTTCATTATCATATTATATTATTTTAAACACTATGAACTGGAATAAATTGTCCAGTACGTTAGTTGTACTATCAGTGATATATTAAATATCAGATCGTTACATTCAAAACCCATTCCAAGCAAATAGGTCGGATACACAAATTGTATATTTTGTATGCATAAGTAATCGCGGTAACTCTACGGTTTCATGTAATAAAATAATATTGTATGCATAAATATTCATAAACACCTATACATATAAAAATTATATTATTCATTTGAAACATTTTATATTAACTAAACGTTGATAATATTATGAAAAATACGTCTTTAATCAATATAGTACTAATGTGTATGTATTACTTCAACATAATTATACCGATATGTTTTATTAAAACGCTAAAAATAATTGTTATTCTTTTCCCTTAATATTATTTGATCGACAATCATAAATATTTTACACATATATTAACCCCCGTTAACATTTAACTTCATTAACACTAAAAAAGTAAAACGTTTTAAAGGTATTCAAAATATAAATGTGGATTTCGTAACTATGCAAGTAGGACGTATTTATCAATAAATTCTATAAGCATTATAGACATGCATATAATTACGTATGAATATAGTTATAAATGTTTCGAAATTTAAATGACATTTATAATGTTTAAATATTATGTTATGATCATATTCAGTTTTGGAATCGATACTATTCAAATCGTATTGATGCGTAATATTTATATAGAGTGTTACGTTTTTAATTAAACAGGATATTTTATATATTATCGTATACAATATTTCTCGAGCGATCAATCTGAACGTAAAAAAAAAAAATACTATTACAGCCCAAATGTACGACAGTATTATAACACCACAATACATTCCTCACTCATCACTCGTAAGTATTGGTATACATAGAGTGTGACAAACAAACGAAATAGAAGTAAATCGTAATTAATCGAGGACTTAATGGGACCACTGTAGTGGTGGGGTGGTGTAGCGAATAAAGGAGCACGCGTGCAGGTCGAAGCCTCGAAGGCAATTAAATATCCATGTAAAACGAGTAACTTTACGCGGCCGTGTATACGATTTAAGTGCAACAGAGGAAGTAGTTTTACAAAGAGCCATGAATTTTATTGCAACATACAAACACACACACACACACACACACACACAAAATATACCTGTGACACACGCACACACACGGACTCAATCCAACTAGTCGTAACCACGTACTATATATGTATACGCGTACTCACATACACGATACACTTTATATATATATATACATACATACTACTTTCCGTCCTTCCGTCCGTCACTATGTTGGTCGGTTTTAAAATACACGCACCGGGACCACATATGCGATTTATATACTCTCACGGGAGACGATCCGTACACGCGGACGCTGCAGGAACCACCGCCACCGCTGTAGTTTTTATCTCCGGTCGATATCTGAACGGTTTGTGTGCACAAAGTGCGACTGTCAAATATATAATATATATACATGCATATTATGTATTTACGATGCACTGTTTGCAACGTATATAGAAATATTTTACGATAGTAACGGTGGTCATCCCAAATTCCAGGATAAAAGATTTATTCCACAGCTCCCGTTTTCAGTGATTTAAGTTTTTTTTTTTTTTTTAACGAATGATTAATATTATACTATTACGTGACGTATGAAATTAAATTTGACAATTTACAGGAATCGTGACGTACGATTTTAAGCACAACGAAACCGTCAAAAACTGTATTCGGATGAGTATACAACAAATAGGTATATTATTTAGCAATTAAGTATGCTTTAGAAGTAATGCATTTGTGTACAATTCTTCTGAGATGTTCAATAATGGTAAATTGTTTACCGTTGAGAAAATATTTTAATATTACTAAAATAGTCCCTTATCAGGGCCGTGTAATTTTGTCAAATCATAAACAAAAATTTCGAGTGGCCATAACCCTCCATATAACCTATAATAAAACAGTATATGAGGTTCTTTAGTGCTGTTATTTTGCCACGAAGAAAATATGAAAAAAAAAACTTTAGTGTAAAGTAAAAAACTAAACACGTTTTTTCAGAGACATTAGATATCGTTAACGCATTGGAAACATACGGTCACACTTCTTGGGCGGGAAAAAAAGAGAAATAAATAAAAAAAAAAATAGGATTGCAAACGGTAGTAGTGCTGGTTTATGCGTATACTTTACCACACTTTGTGTCCGATAAATTTTCGAAACGGTTTCCCGTGAAACTCGTGACCCTCGGTCACCACGACGTTATACGGTAACAGTGGTCGCCGCCCCTTTGAACTTTGTGTAAAGCAACAAATTCGGCGATCGTGATGGCGACGGTTATAGTGTCACGTACAAATAAATTCAAACAAAACGGAAGACTATGCAGTGGACAAAAAAAAAAAAAAATTATAAGGAGATTTAGGGTTTCATACACCACTGCCAAACGAAAATCTGGTCTCACTAGATCTTATTCCGTCAGAAATGAAATATTAATACCGCACGTACGAGAACTACCGTGGTATTATATAAATATTATTTATATCATGTCGTACACACCGATTCACTTCAACGTATACTTTACGTAACACACAAAATTAAATAAATGTACTACGTGCAATCATATACTATAATATTAACCTTGTTTTGACTTATGAATACAGTTTATGACATAAATGATGTTTAGTTATTTTAAGCCTTTTCTATCTTAATACTACAATGATTTATAGGTAATGATTGGCAATAGTCAGTTTGCGTATCATCGTGAAATCAGTAAGAATTATTAAGCCATAGATTAAACCAACAATTGGAACAGTATTATTGGTCATAATGTTGTTTTATTCAACTATTATAAATTTTTGTATATGCGATAATATATTAAGTGACAATAGGGATTGTAGTTAGTATAGTTGATTGTTTAATTGTTTTTTATTTTCTAATTCTATAAATATCAAATTCATTCAAAACTAGGTTAAATAAAGTATTACAAAGTTATATTCATTCATAAATAATATTTTTGTAACTATATCCTTATTTAATAATTATTATATTAGTGTGTAATATAATATTAATCTAAAAAAATATTTTAGGACGATTTTGCATTAAATTTATCGTTATTTCGTTCACTGTATTGTATTCTAGAATAGAGAAGACCGAATTATAATATCTCCAATTGTTTACATGACAACGATAGTTATCGAATAATGTTTTTATAAAGTCTGTGAATCTGTCATATATGAATTTAGTAATTTATGTGGTAGCCGTACGATCACTATGCTTATAGGACGGTTCAATGTTAAAATAAGTTTTATATTTATTTTCTTTTTCTGTGTTAATCGTATGTCATTGAAGTAATTATCGGCGTTTACAATATAATGTACTCGTATATTCTGATAAGCAGTAAATTTTACGTAAGATTTAAAAGAACCAGATGGACCTCGCTCTTCTGGACAATAGGGGATGGAATGTACTTCGTTCATGGAATAGGTCATTATTATGGATTTGATAAATATAAACGCAATGCTAGGTATCATTACATACTAAAAACTATTCTGAACAGAGATAATTTATTAGTCTAGAATATGTATATATAATATATTATGTTATATTTAAATTGTATATTATGCTTATATTTGATATCCTTATAAAAAAATTGCGCCTGTGGATGTCAATAATTTTTAAATCACAGTAAAAACTACTTTTCTTTGGAATCTTCTACTAATTATTCTAGTATTTTGTACCAGATTAATTTTTTTTATCGACAATTATAAAAAAAAATTAAAAAGTCAAATATTTCAAATGCCTATAAGTTGCTTAAAAATCAGTATAATGTATTGAAAAAAAAAATCTACATAAAGAAACTGACAATCTAGACATATGGTAAAAGTTTCAAGTTTCTGCAACTTTTACTTTTTGAATAATAACAAATATTTAAAATCGTTTGAGGATAAATCGTTTTTTTATGCAATTTCGTAAAAATTTAAATTTCAGACAATCATAAAATGTTTTTATAGTTATTTGAATAGTAACTTATGAATAACCTTGTATTAAAATGTTTAACCTTAAGTATAAATACAAAAAAAAATATGAATTTTCAACTACAAAATAATTTGCAAATTATTTTGACAAATCTTAAACAAGTTTACATTTTATGAGCTTATAAAAAATTTCCACAAAACGAATTTCAATTTTTTAAACCTTGTATTAAATATTCAAGATGTTTTGGACGGCTACATTTTTTTATCGATATTTTAAAAAAAACTTAGTTAAATCAAAAATTTAAATTGTCTATAAATAGGTATACAAAAAATAAAATACTTCGAGAACCCATCTACGTATGGAAAACTTTAATATAAACATTTGGTGAAAATTTTATGTTTTGCAGTTTTTCGTTTTCAAGTTAGAATATTTTTAAAAAAAAATTTATTTTGTCAAAACAATGTTTAGTTTTTGACAAGCCCAAATACCATCTATATTCACTTTTCTTTCAGAAAAAGTATTGTTTTAGAAAATTAAAGCATTTTTACTACTCCAAATCGTGATCATAGGCACAAAAAAAAAAAAAAAATTTAAAAACACACATTACTGTAAAATTAATACATTCATCACTCCATTTAGAATCTAAGATAATATTTATCAAACTATAAAATATTATCTCACAAACACCGAATAAATTTTAAAGTCCTTCGTGACTGTAAACTATAAGATGGTTTATGCATATGAACGGAGTAAAAAGTGAAAATTGGAACAATATTTCTGACGCTTCTGTTTACAAGTATGAAGAATATATGGTAAAAACCGAGCTGATACGTAGTTCGAATAATAGGTACGTATTACGTATGAAATAATGAGCCCCTAAATCAAGAAATTGGTGTTATATAGTTGGGGGAAAAAGCAGATGACCACAGACAAAGGCCATAAAACGCACTGCATATTATTGTTAGTGTTACGTCTCCATGTGCTATGTGAAAACGGAGTCTCCGGATGGGTCAAAATGTCTGTTCAGCTTTTATGTACACGTAACCGAATCGACGATGCGCGTTTTGCTCGAGGAAACGAAAATACACGCGATTGAAGTGTACATTCTACACGGGTGTACATATAATATAACCGTATTCGTGATATTTTCCATTGGATAACATAATAGAACGTGTGCGTGAAATATTTCATTTTTTTGGTCGGTCGTGAGAACGGGAAAAAATAAAAAAATAACGCTGCCAAAATCCGGCACGAGATTGTTTTCTGTCGTATTATATTTGCACATATTTGAAATGAAAATAACAATCACGTATACAAACAGAGACCCCGCGAGTAATCATCGATGTGTTAATACGATAGTATTTCAAATTTCCGCTTCTCTCCAAGTTATTAATATATACGTAATGAAGTTTATATTTTATTTTGTGGATTTCATCGTAAATACTTATATATTGTTTAAATTTATACAGTTTGTGATTAAAGTTGTTTATTTTTCTAATATAAAAACACAAAACAAAATGTGTATATTTCTATAACTCAAACATACTCTGTAACGTTTTGAATATAATAATACGCTCATATCGAAATCACAGGTCTTTAAACACAAAATTAAGCAGTACTGCACCTAGACAATTTTTTCATTTCTAATAAATGCTACAATTGAGTTGCCATTATAAACTAAACTATGTTATGTTATTTGGTATTTATATACGATTATTTTAAACAGATAAATTCAACCTCCGTATTGGATGCAATTTTACGGTACGGTCCATGACTCACCGACATGTAATAACATTTATGTTTAAGGGCGTCTTGTATAGGCAATTCAGATACGTTTACGTGTGGATTACGATGCTACTGCATACATTGTATGTACCGTCAGCCGAATCGGCACATTTGCTGAAAGCTTACCGGGCTTTATTATGTCTCCCATTTAATCGATCGAATAACAATAATAGTTGTTGTGTCTGGTCTCGAAACGTTTTTTGTTACTTTTGTGTTTAACGGAATTACCGAGTAAAATATTCAAATAGTTTAACACCTGCCGGTGAAGGGTCTTATATGTCCGCGATCTAATAACATAGTGCCGTATTTAAATTGTCAACTGCCAATTTTAAAACAAAAAAGTTATTTATTCATCGAATGAAACATTAACGCAAGAATACAGGCAATACGACCCGCCTCGAATATCGTTCCTGATTTAAATTTTAAGTTTCATAACATATTGACCACAGGGAACTTCGAAAAACATCTCATCCGATTAAGTACACATCATATGTTGTTACTGAACTGAAATGAGACTTTAATACAACTTAAGTTGTACCACCGAAAAATTTGATTCCAAGTGGTGGAAAAACTTTATTGTAAAATCAATAGAAATACCCGTATGATGGTTTTGCTCGACATTTACGACTATGACAAGACTGCTACAGAGTTAAATGTTCCTGTACGCGCGCCATGTGTAGGTTATTACCGTATACCGCGTAAATGATGGCAACCGATTCGAACCTATCAAGCACGCATGAGTATATTTTAAAATATGCACCCAACACAACTGTATACAAATCACCTACATGAAAAAACTCTTATCTACAAATATAATATAAAAAAATATTATTTCAGTGAATCATTCACACAATGCAATAAATTGTATAAATATACAATTTGTAATGAGTATTGAATTTATTAGTTGAAAGCACATTAAATTATTATTATTTCTTATTAATATTTATTATATTTGAAATGTGGCTAAATGTTTAGATGAAAACATGTAAGTGTCAACGTAATTTTGTTTTGAACAAATTATGATCTAAATACAAACATATTATTATTAAAATCGTCGAAAACAATAAAATCATGCATCTGAACGACTGGACGATGACCACTGATTCAAACTTATTAGTGCTTATACTTATTGTGTGTTCATGTGTAAGTGTACTGCAATGGACCTTTATTGGGCGTGCAATAAGATCATGTGCATAACTTTTGGTTATTTTTTGAAAGAGCTATCGTATTTCTCCCCCCCCTTCTTCCAAGTCAAGTTTATTTCCCAACGGTTATGACATTGAGGGCTACTAATTTTTGAAACAAAAGTTTTGTGAAAATTGTACAGACCTGTTCAAAACCAAAATAGAGAATATGAGAAGAAAAAACGATGATGTAGAAACAAATTATATGATCAGCCAATTATTAGATTATTCCTAAAAGCGAAACGATTAGAGTAGCCACCCATTCGTATGTTTGATGGGTTAGTGAAAGTTGCATGTGAAATTTACTGATTGGAAACCCATAAAAAAAAAAATTGACCGAGAAAAAAACCCTTCTTAGCGATGGTTATAGATAAAGTAAAAAGGACATCGCAGATACCGATGAGTCAAATTGAATTTCGATGATGCAATGGACCAGAATGGATGGCGAAATTTGGTAGTTACGTGCAAAAATGGCCTGCATATAGCATAAAATAAAAATCAATATATTCTTTATTCGAGTTGCCTAAAACGTTTGGAAACGTGTCAATAAGATGTGGGGGCCTACGTATGGATTTCCATAATATTATAAAATAATGTAATAAAGGTGAATTATAGTTAAGCCAAACTTTACAGACTGTATAGTGTTTGTAATGCACACAAACACGCTGGGTGCGCACATAATAATATATACACTGCAGGTACCTATACGCCGTGGAAATATTGTAATATCTCGTGCGCCATATTTTCAAACGGTACCACCATCCTACAACCACCGCGATACTCGGGTAACGTTCAAATATTAAAATTGGTGGATTGGTTTTTTTTTTTAAATGATTGATTGCGCATTCATACTATGCACACATATAATATTGTAATAATATGCGTTGCGCGCGATTGCGGGGATACGTTTTATCGTAGCATAATGGATAACGGAATAACGTGGGTTGGGTTGCACGCGTGCACACACACACACACACACACACACACACACACACACACACACACACACACACACACACACATACACACGTCAACCGATCTCAAATTCTCCTCTCCGAATTACTATCAATGATTAATTAGTCGTGCACCTATATACATATATTTACGTACAACACACACGCTTGCCTGCACACGCCCATATATTACATATTATATACAATTAATTTTTACAATCTACGTTGTATCTCTCTATCTCTCTCTATATATATATTTATATATTTAGACGTGTCCCTGCAAAGTTTTCAGAAAGATCGTATATAGGGATTATTTGAGTAGAGTTTAATTTTAAATAGCTTCGCATATCGTTTGTAACCTTACTAACTTAACTTAGCTGGTGGTTTCGTTAGAATAACCATACTTATCGGTTTTTAAAACTAACGTTCAAAACATAAGAGGAGATTCTGAAATATTTCTTTTTTTAATTTAATTTAACTCTAATATTATAGATAGATATATATATATATACATTGAAAACATTAAAAAAACCTAATTACAAGAATCAAAATATTTCACTTTATTTTATATTGTTTTATATTATTACAACTAAAATAAAACATCAACAATTTTTTTTTTTTAACTATTTATTTCAATATTACATTGAGTACTGAATAATATTTTTTTCCTATATTTAGTGTGTTTCATGGATTTATTTGGTATGCAGTCATCGTATCATTTATAATAATATAGAATAAATCGATAATTCATTGTCAGTATAATATTATGATTGTAGCTGAAGAAAATTAATTGAACGATAATATAATATACGAAAACGAAGTGCAAAACATATTTATTCGCGTGTGGTATGAATATTATTAACAATGGCTTAATTGAATAAAGAACCCACCCATAATTATACAGTGACACTTTGAATTTATTTAATTACGTTTTTGCGGGTCACGACACTACAGATACATGACAGCAAATTTTCCATGGTGCTACACTCTTCGGGGGCTAATATCAATGAGTGGATTCATGTTGTCGATCATCGCAAAAGTATTTATTGTTAAGTAGTACAAATGATATACGTATACAAAAAGTGTTTGAATTGAATCGTTGTTATAAACGTAAGATGGTGTTCAAAATAAATTACGCGTCATTAATCATTATACCGTCTGCGTACCTGTAATAAGTCCGATACATTTTATTTTTATGCCTAATTTGAACACTAAACATTCTGATAAAAAAATTTCCTCCGCCTTTATCCCAAAAAATTCCCATCGCTACCTAAAAAGAATATGGTCTACCTAATTTATTTTTTAAAGAAAAAAAAAATAGTCAATATAAATGCATGTATGTATGATGTGTACACAATATAATTCAATGTATGTGTATCATGTGTGTTTGTGTGTGTGTGTGTGTGTGTTACTGCATATATAAAAAAATAATCACAGGTAGATTATACCCTTATAATAACATTTAATATGTATAATATCTAAGCTAATGTGGATGGTATGTCTACAGTGGGTGGGTTTTCTTCTTGTTACTTTACATTTTATTTAAATGTGTTTGATTCTGTATCTTATAATTTATTTAGTATACCATAGTACAGATTGTATATTGTTTTATAGTAAAAAAAATTATGAATAGTCCACAATATAATATTCTGCGTTATAGTTAATTTTTCAACCAATAAAGCTGATAGATTTGTCGTTTTGCTCGATTAACCTAACCAATAAAACTTTAACGGGCACAAATAAGGCGTACCTACATATTATATAAGATTAGCGGTTACATTTGAAAATATCATACCTAACAAAAAATTATATTGTTGATTATACTTTAGTATGTGTAGAACTATCGTCGCATATAACTATCATTTTGAAATGGCTATTAACATACAAACTATGTTTGTAATACAACTTTGAACGAAAAAATTAAAAATATTCTTATGAATAAACGGGATGATAATAACTCTTTTTTGTCTACTAAGGATACTGAAGGACTATCATGTAGTACGTAAGTACGATATTTTAAAAATAAATAGAAAATAATTCCTTAGACCAGTTGACGAAAAAAATGTTGTATTGTATTACGTGAAAATTGACGAATAGATTGATATTCTTCATGAAACACATTCTGCCATAGGACATGGAGGACGAAATCGTATGATGACTGAACTCAAAAATAAATATTGCAATACAACAAATGAAACACTTATGGTCTACTTAAAATTATGCGTTCAATGCCAGAAAAAAGCCGTGTACCCAAGAAGAGGATTGGCATCCAAACCAATTTTAGAGTCAACTTTCAACTCACGGGCACAAGTTGATCTTATAGACATGCAGTATATATATAGTATATAGAGTATATATATATATATAGTTCATAGACATTGATACTATCAAAACCGATAATTGGTTATACAATAATATGCAAATGAAAAAAGTGATAAAAATACGAGGGCGTACAAAGAAAAAACGTTACAATATAGTACTAAAATAATAAACCGTGAAGCAGGCATAAAATTATGGGCGGAAAATAGTATAATTGATCGTCGTCAGAAAATTATACGGGTTTAGAAGCACGATATTTGTTTTGCGGTGTCTGAAAACTACGCCATACGGTGATACGGTATGTGCCACACCATATTTACTAAACAAAAATGTTTAAACTTTGTACAACAATAACCATCAAAGTTCGTTTAACTCGATTCGAACGCGGGAAAATCTGGGGTAGGTACCATGTGTGTTAATCTTGTGACGGACTAATAAAGGTCAAATAAAAACATGGGATCCCGCGTCGTCGGTACCGGCGAATTATTCATTTCGACTAAACACGCGGATAATATTCAAATGCGTAAGCCTTTGGGCTATCGACAAACAAGTTTGCCAGCAGTCGTTATAGCATACCAGTGTACCGTTTTATTGTGTTTTAGTCAGTCGAAAATCAGATTCCTGAAAAGGTCAGTACCCGAAAACAATTCAATAACTCTTTAACCTCTTTTACCTCCACAATAGCAACCCACACAATAACCATTTTCAAATCAACATATAAAACACATTTAACCTACATATTATAATATATTATATATATTAAATGTACACTTATATATATATATATATATATATATACATATGTTGTGCAGTTGTACAGGTATTTTCCAATTTAACGACAGTGAATGGTATAATAAATCCAAATGAAAATGCTTGAAAAACATTGCTTTGACCGTTCCATCAAATTCCGTAAAAAACTATACTATGTACTCAAGTACATCAAACAAAATTAAAGTGAAACAAAAATAAACGTCATGATAAAATATTTATTTTTAAATTATCAGAGTAAAAAATCCAATTTTGTTGTTTGCGTTACCCAACACATGTTTTGCGTTGGCAAAACAAAGAGTAAACCAAACGGGGGAGGAATCATATAATCCTGTTTTTTCTGTTCTACATATAACTGTGTATGATTACGAAGTAAATGTCCGTATACGAATTGTAAATATGTGTATCGAAATAAGATTTTTTTTTTTTAACACAGAAAGGCAGTATCTGACATTGTTATTAAGTACTTCAAACTGCAAACACCACGTATCCAATAGTCATTTATTTGATTTAATCGAACTTGTAGCTGTTTTTAATTTATTGTATAAATAATACGTTTAAGGCGGGTTCGTTTCTCAGTATAAAAAATAATAATAACATTATGTGTACGTATACACGGCACTATTCGTTTTGCGAGGTATCGTCGACGACGATATAATATTGCAAGTGAACACGTGAATTTGTATTTCGAACGTGACTGTCGCATCGGGAACCAAAAACTTTCGCAATAAAATACCCGCGTGTTTTCTGTTCTGAGAACCAAATGAATAGGTTGCTGTATATTATTATTTAGGTACGTTTTATACAATTATTCGTATTTAATTGAATTTATATAATATAATATACATAATACATATTCTATCGGGGACGTAGTAAATATTTTCTCGATTAGCGTTTATGTACTTAATCGAAAACCTATGCACGTATACCACCATGACTAGCTTATGTATGTATATATATATATATATATATATATATATATAAGATATAGATATAAGTATAAATATAGTATAACATACTTCAATGGCACAATAAGATTTATGTGACATTATTATTATATACTGGATCGTGGCTACGTATATGTTTTATTCAATGTTATAACATTATATGCACCGGCCTCACGATTACGACGATATTATTATGCAGTTAGAAGTCATAGCATTATTGTAACTGATATAACGTTTCTGCAGCTAGAAGTCGACACAACAGACCATGTTATGACAATTTTAGTATGAATTGTTAAATTAATCAACGCCACGGAATTAATCCGGTGCACAACTAACTTTATGATTATTATTATTATTATTATTATTATTATATTGTACAATGATACATTGTTATAATAGCTATATGTAGACATTATTCATTATTCAAAGAAAAGTGAATATATATATATATATAGCATTATAGGGAACATAATATAGTATAACAAATGATACATATGGTATTTCATAGTATACAATATATATATATATATATATATATATTTGTATAACACAGGCATATTACCACGATGCAGTCGGAATATTTTAGAATACGTGATGTATATTACATGTATATTTCAGTATTATACGTGTCCGGAGAGAATTCGTTTGACCGCTCTAATTGAAACTATACATACATGCATGGCGTAACGTATATAGGTACCGGCTGCGGCTGCAATATGCACAGACGCAGAGTGCACCGAACACGTGACTTATGACCATCGTACGGAAGTAAAAAAAAAAAAGAATAAACAACCACTAGCTAATTGCAGGGCTTTGTTCTCGTACCACGTACAAAAATTATGCACTTCGCGGTTTCGTTTATTGTACGTTTTATCGTCGTATATTATTATACACAATATACGCGATTATATCTAGGATCAACTTCAATCGTTTCTAAACGCTGCGGGTCAGAGCACTAGAATTATGGAACCAGTGTTATATAGGAGATGAATGTAAAAGAGTCGTGAAAGACGAAAAACCATATGAAATGTGGCAATAACACGTGATAAGCTTATAACAACAACAAATAAGTAATTAAAAAATAAAGAAAAACTATAAATAGAACAGAACGCCGGCTTAACTTATATCGTCGGAAAGAGAAATGAGAGGCAAATCTATGAAAAATACGCAGGCATATACACACACACCCGAGTTAGTGCGAATTATTTCAGTGAAATACTACATTTGGTTCACTATTTATAGTCTCTGATTGACGTGTAGGGAAGAAGATATTTTATAAAGTATACCAGAAATATACGGTAACGAATTCCTCAAAATATTGTACTTTGCGTAGTATCTTGCGCACAAGATTATCATGATTATCAAAATGTTATACACTGATTAGCATAGTGGTTTACACCTCGATTAAGGCTAGGATCAAAGTTCAAAGTTTCGATTACTATCTAGGCAATTATAATGGATATAATTTGAAAGAGATATCCAAGGAGCCTAACCGAGTATATATGTTCAATCGGATTGATACAAACGAGTTATTCGTAATTTTTTTTTTATTCTCCTTATTGCGCAATAACGCGTTGTGCCATGCTAACGGTGAAAAATACGAGCTGCTTTAAAAATATATATTGTACATAACAAAAACAAAAAAAAGCCATCAACTTTTTATGTTTTTATTTCGGTAAAACCGTTGTGGCGACGGCGGGAACAACAAATTTCGTAATATACGAACGAGAGGTAATGGCGGTGGTGTACACTTGTGCTTCGTGGTTAGACGAATTGCGGTGGTGGAGTAGAAACTTCTGGCCTAGACGTGGTGACAGGAATTTACGACTGTGGCAAAATTGGTAAAAAAAAAAATAAATAAAAATAAAAACCTGAAAAAATATTACACGGGATAAGATGGAAATTGTTCTGTGTACCGACGACTATTATGTAAATTACCTCATACATACTAATCCACACGGTCGACAATTTATAGGATCGGCGCTGTTATTAAATTGCCTCTGTACATGTATATATACGCGTACGGCCACACGTGCTTGCAAATCACTATATATAACATACATATGAAGGAAAAATAAAATATACAACCACCGGAAAATTGTTTATTTTTTTAAAAAAAAAAAACCTTGCGGCGATAAAAAAAAAAAAAAAAACGTAATAAATAAGGAAAAACGCTGCAGCAAAGCCAGGGTGTTGTACCTATATGCAGGATATATTGTTCACGCGCACGTCACGTTGGGAACGCGTATTGTTCGGGAGAAGATAACATGTTATAATATATCACGATAACCATGTACGGCGCAAATATTGCCACCAGAGATTTTAATGAGATGAACGGAAACATAATATTATTATATTATCGATATCCGATAAAATTAAACATAAATACGGTGTAATTCACTGCCTTTCCGTGAGCACAAAACTATTGAAACGAGTAAACGAGTCATCATATTCTATGCCTTCCTTTTTTTTTCCTTTAAAACGATCCCCCGTATCCCCGAATATATATATATATAATTTGTGGGTTTCTTTGGAATTGAAAATAATATAGTCATTCGATATTATATTATTATGTAATATAGATTTGATTTGTTAAAAGTATAAAATTAAGAAAAAATACCGACCGTTGTATAATATAACTGCAAAATTCGATGGTAAAGGTTCGGAATTAATGCAGTACACACAATATAATATTTTCTAATTTTTCGACCGCAAATACTACATAAAACATGATAACGCGTTTGGTATTATCGCAGAAGCGTTTATTTATTCATATACAAATATTCGGTAATCTGAACGGCTTAGTGCGTGTCTTTTAAATCCCTCAGAAAAAAAAAAAATGTTCACACACGTAAAATGTAATCAAAATGATGGTAAACATTTTATTTTCGGTGGATCCACGAGCACATTTATCGCATTATAATAATTGTATTATGAACTTATTTTATAAGCCAAGGATAGCAAATTCATGATCCGCGATAGCCAAATTTCAATAGGATGCAAAAACATAAAATATATTAAACAGCTGATACATATACGTACGTATACAAAGGGAGATTTTCGGAATTCAAACATTTCCAGAAATTCTAAGAAAATGTATATGGTATTAATAGAAACATAAAATGTATTAATTTTTTCCATTTTTATATAATACATTAGCAGTCTGGATTTGATACGTAGTTGCCAGTTGGGCACACAATGCAAATATGTGATGTCGCGGATCCCGGCCTTTTCCGTACACGATGTGTGTACTTTGTATAGTACGAACATACACATATTATAATATATAAATAAAAATATATACACATGAGTGACGAAAAAATTTTTGTTTTTGCGCAATTCACATAGTTTTTTAACGAAATGCTTTTGACCGATCTCGGTTCCACGCACCTGCTCTCGTATATAACTCTACCACTACCCATATTATACTACTGAATCGCAGACCGCTTGAGAGTGAACACAATATACGGACGAATGACTACAAACGAATATATATATATAGAGGATGATATATTTCATTATATACCTATATATACGCCGAACGTATGCAGGCCGACAAACATCGCTGGACGGATCGACGTAATAAAATGCGTATCGATGGCTCGAGATGAGTTTTAAATCCAATTTACCGGTCCCGTCGACACTAAATACGAACGCATTATATATACGCGGGTATAATACTTAATATAAGTGCGTACGTGCGTGCATGTATGTGTGTGTGTGTGTGTGTGTGTGGGTGAGTGCAATATTACTACGGCGTGTGTAATACTTAATATACTTTGCCTCTTTTCATAGCAATGCATCCACCACAGAATATGGTCTAAACGAGTGTTTTCCGCACTGTAGTTCATCATCCCTTTCCAATTCGGGCCCTCTTCTTACACCTCCTTCATGTTTGAATTATAATAAGAAAAAAAAGTTGAACCATAATTGTACTTATATCCATGTACGCTTTATAAGCTACATAAGTGTGTTAACCTGTTACTTCTGAGTACTTATTTATTGTTATTGTAATTTATAATTTAACTACTAATTAAACGTTATTAAACGTAACGTGCAATATTAATTATCATGTCTGCTTAATGCAAACCACGGTTAAAATGAATTTTTATATATGACCTGAATACATGTATAATATATATAAAACTAAAACGGTATACGTCGATAAGTATTATTAGTAACATACATCGTCTTGCATCAAAACGAGTTGAATAAAAAAATAATACTGAAATATAAACCAATATCAACTGCAACTATTAAATTTGAAGTGTGTTGTATTATATAACATTAATTCATTTTTTGTTTCTAGAGAGTAATGATCTACTCGATTAAAAAGGACAAATTATTTGAGTGTGGATTTACTGACAGAATGGATATTATATGGAAAAATAAATTAAAATATAAAACTTAGAAACTTAAAACGATAATAATAATATATAAAAGCAATTAACTACGCGAGTACAATACATAAAAGTAATTTATCGTTTTGTTAGTATGGTAATTACAATGTGATTATTTGGTTGCTATATATTATTTGATTTGTAGAAGTATATATAATAAGTCCGTAAGCAGAGAATACACGAACACGGTATAAGTAAATTAAACTCTATTTCTTGCGGCAAAATAGTATACTTAATGAAGATTTAAGTACATTAGCCGAAGTCGTATTTTATATTTATTTCGTTTTAAATGATAACATCTAATTGTAGAAAAAAAAAACATATAAAATACATTTGTATTGCTTTCGTATTTTACAAAGCATACATGCATAAGTTGCAATCTAATTAATTTTATAAAGTCATCCAATTAGTGCTGAATAGTTTTTTCCCTTTCATAAAATAATTAAATTCAGATCAATATATTGATCATTGTATTTTTTTTTTTAATTAATTAACATATTTGAAAAAAGTTATTATTTGATACAAATATTATGTTCAGAAAATCGCTATAATTATTATTTCTATATTTTTAAAATTATTGGTACTCTTAAATTCATATGAATATTTATTACATATAATATACCTAATTATATAATAATATAGTATAATATATATACATATGTTAGTTACGAAGTATAACCAAAACAATAGCATAGCTACTGTGTATCTAAAACTTTTTTGTATTGTGATCCCATATAATGTAAAATGTGGACCGACCCACTATTTAAGAAGCACTATACATAAGCACATATATAAGTACATTTTACATAAGTTTTACAATTTGAAATAATGTGAATAATTGAGAAAACAAATTTCCAATAGAAAATACGAGTGCTTTCAAGTTATAAGTTACTACAGTAGTTTGAACTTTTGATTTTCATCCAAAAAACTGAAACTTATAAATATTATAACAATTGCAATATCACGATAAAATTTTTAAAAATAAGTATATTGCTGTTACGATTATTGTTTTGGAAAATTATGATTACATAATATATTTCATGGAATTTTTTTTTTTTTTTCGAAATACGCAAAGAATACGTCTGGGTATTTTAAATTGGTATTCTCAAGAATGAAATTGTATACATATAAGGAACGGTATTATTTTGATTGCTTGGCTTTTAAAAGAAATTATTGTTGGTATTTATGTAAGTAGAGTGATTTGGTTCAAAGCAGATAACGTGCAGCAGTATACAGCATAAAAGGAAAAGAGAAAGTAATGGAAGAAAACACAAAATTGTTGGACAGCCCTTACGTTTAGTTTATGGCAATCCCGGCCACCTGACTCCAAAATGCCAATATAGGTTCCTACAAATTTAATTTTACCCCATCGCCATCACTATGGTCATGCGTGGTTGATGTATATATATATATATATATATATATATATATATATATATATATTGTATACATTTATATGTATAGAGTGATAATAATATAGTATATATAGTATCATGTGCGAATTGAAGTTGCGACGGTGGTGGTAATGCGAAATAGAAGATTTTTCGCCCAGGGCGAAAAGTAGGTATTTTTACAAAACTATAAAAATCGGTACAAATCGCTCTCGAAAGCCATTGGCCGGGTGAGATGCATACGGGGTGTGGTAGCTTTTATGGTCTACGCGATATCACGAGTGTGTTCAGAGGGCATTTGTCGACGGCCGTTTAAACGGCGTATCTTGATTTACGATTTTACTAGCAATATAATATATATATATATTTTTTTTTTGGAAAAATAATAATAATAAATACTATTTTTATACCGTAGTTTTTTAGAAGTTTTATTTTATTTTATTTTTATTTTTTGATGTTATAAGGAATACGTATTTAAGGGCGAATACGTGTATTTCGCAAACACACCATACTATATACTACGTAGCAGTGTAGAACATAGTTTGCGGTGTGACTATATTAAACTTATATATAAACGTGTGAACTTAAATATTGTAGGGCGTTGTGGCCGCATGGTTATTTTATATAATTTCACGGAATATTATATTTAAAAAGATATATCATACATAATAATATGTAATATAATATTATTGTTGTATTATTATATATACGCCATTATAAGACATCGTCCCGCAGCTATTGTTTCATATGAAAACTAATTATAATATTTTCGACTACGTAATATTATGTTACGTACCGTATATATTGTTTAAGTTCATCAGCGGTGTCTCCGGGTGCACGCGTGTGTATGATTTTATACATGTATTATAAAATATACAGTCACCAACCCTGGTTTTTACACATCAATATGATATTAATAGGCATCTAAACATAATAACATTAAACAAACGAATTGATAACTAAACGAACGATTTCAACCGCCGCAACGCCACCCCTGTGTATGAAATTAATTACAAAGATAACCCGTGAGTGTTGTGATGGCATGTCAGTACCAGTATCGTAACGAACACTCGTACTACATTATATACATGCAACGGTACTCCTTACGATAAGCCCTCATACTCACGCTCAGTTGGTTTATCTGGCCGAAACAACGATTCAACCGTAAAAGTTGATATACCGCGTATTCACGAAAGATGACAAATGTAAATGTTACAGGTTTAATTTATATATTATATATAATTGGTAAAAGTCAAAAGATAAAATGTTTCAAAATGTATCTAAGAAAGCGTATAACTACAATTTCAAAGTTTCGTAACTGTAAAATACACCAATATATTTATATAATATTACACACCGATAGGACGACCATCGTTCAAGTATTAAAATTTTAGTTCATTTCAAATTTCTTAAAAAGTATTATTTTTATTTTAAAGACAAGAATTATCAATATAGGTAGGTACATAAATAAGTTAAATATAATATAATAATAATACAGATGAAATAATATGTTAACAAATGGTATTACATGTAAAGAGTATACTTTATTTTCGTGTTACAAAGAGTTAAGATTTCTACATTTTTCTTTAAAAAATCTATCAATTGTATTTTTATAATTATTTTTACAGTCTGCATTTATATATTTATGGATACACATTATAGTAAACCCTGTCAATTTTTCTTAACCAAATTCTATGTCGCTAAAAGAGGAAAACTTATTTCTACTATAATTGGTGGTGTAATTACATTTTTAATGAGTGATGTAAGTATTGGTTGATAATTCATACACAAATGATCTGATGTGTCAAATGAGCGAAATTTATATTTTTAAACTCAAGATTTACAAAATAATAACTTGCCGTAGGATGATAGGTTCTCCTAGCTTATTTGAAATAGTATAATATGAGGATCTATTTAATATGCTGTAATTTTGGTTTGAAATAATTTTAACTGCATTATTAAAGCTATAACCTCTTTTATTGCGATTAATAATAATTACCTCAGATTCAGAGTCAGAGATTAGAATAAGAAACTATAAATTTTGGTTCAACACATAATTGAAAAACCTTACCAAAAAATTGTATTAAAATCATGAATAATAACTAATATTATAATATATTATAAAAACTAATAGACGTTTAAGTTTAAACGTCATCATCGAACACATCAAAGTTGTTACGATATTTTTATCTTTTTATAATTCTAAGTCTTTTAATATTTCTACACTTAATTTGCTCATAACTTCAGAATTTTTTTCAAAAATTGGTTTAATTTATTTTGGTCACCATTAAGATTTTTTTTTTACCGCATAGAACAGTGTTTGTTCGGTAGGTTTTATATTTGGCCACCAAAACCGTAGTGTACCAATATTGCCTACACGATATCCCATTAGTGATAAAATTTAAACTCACGTTCATATCCGATATAATACTCTTATATAATAAAATAATAATTGTAAATATTCTCGGAATGCTGGTAGTATATCATCATATATTAATATATGACATTATTTTTAGGGAACGTTGGGTTGGTGTATTATTATTATTATGTACGAAAAGTGTACACAATTATTTCGTCCTCAATAATCGTCAATATTAGGATGGAAATCTACTATACGTTGAAACATTATTATAATATTGTGCGTGGGATTCACGTTGTTAAAACATACATATAAAAAAAAAAACAATAAATTATTATTAGTATTTTTTTCCTTTGCGTCAGTCTTCAGCCACTAACACGTTATAATAGTGAAAAAATTAATGATTATATGATCATATATACAACGATGAAACAATAGAATCGAACATTTCGTTCGGTATATAACATACAATAGAATTGTTTCCGTTAATTAACCAGATACGAAGGGTGGGAGGAAAATCTACCTATCCTAGTAATCCCAAAAACATCCCACAGGCACAAGATTCGTTGGTAAGTGTGTTTGCAAGTGTGCGAGTGTGTGTACGAGTAAACCATAATCCACACTCATTTATGTGTCCACCACACAATCCGAATTTTGGCGGTACTGCTGCTGTTGCTGCTGCCACAGCTACTACAACTATACATACAACGCGTAATCTGTACAAACTTTATAACAATGTGTATACATGCGTTATATACGGTGCATACGTATAAATTAATTTTGTAATTAATGTTCGCGTGACGAAACGAAAAACAACAAACTAATTAACTATGGAAAATGCAATGGGAAAAGTTTTTTTTTCATAAAATTTATACATGTACATATATAATATAATATTATTTGTTAACATTATGTCGGACGCACTGCGCAGTGTTTAAATTACCACGTTATTAAAAACGTATTTGCCATTAGTCACTATCTTGAATTATAAATCTTGCCGATTAAATAACGGTTTTAATTTCGGTTATTAAAACATAATAAACG
Source organism: Chaitophorus viminalis (assembly GCA_025469195.1). Taxonomy (NCBI): domain Eukaryota; kingdom Metazoa; phylum Arthropoda; class Insecta; order Hemiptera; family Aphididae; genus Chaitophorus; species Chaitophorus viminalis. The sequence goes on from JAIPRK010000121.1 coordinate 190,144, forward strand.
AGAACAAGAGAATGCTTTAAAAAAAATGTAATTTAACCCTACCTACCTATGTGCTGAAAATTGTTTAGACGCTCAACGAGGGCTACTTAAGTCTCAGTTTGTATGCTAACGACATAGTTTAGTGTTTTTAAATTTATTTTAGTAATATAATAATAACGCAGTGCTGTATATATGTTTACAAAAGCAATATAATAGTAGAGGTACCCACTCCAAACATTTAAATTTAAAAATGCTTAATATTCAGCTTGGCTTTTAAATTTAAAATTTAAATTCCTTTTGCGTTTTTAGAATAAAATTATAATACTGTAATTAAAACTTAAAGTATTTTATTTTAATGGGTGCAGTGAAAACTTAAAACAAGGTATTAACGAAATAGTGACAATAGTCATTGGATGTATAATAGTGTAATTTCATTTCTTCATGCCTGAAGAATGGGGCATAAGAAAATAATAATATTAAAAACAAAAGCCAGTAACAGGTGATAAAGATTATTTCCACAAATATGTATAATTTGGTAGTAAAAAAAAAAATAAATATTTTATATTTTATTTAAATATTTTTTTTCTACATTCTTATAAAACCAATTTATTTTAACCGATCCAAATATGTTGAAAAACTACAACTATTTTTCACGATGAATCGATTGGACATAAAGTAAAAATTGACTGAATGTGACCAAAAATAATTTAAGACACCATATATATATATATGCGTAATCTAATCATTATAATTTTAATAATGTTGCTTTTGTTGTTATATATTATTAATTAGTAATGTTTGCGGGGTCGTGTTACAAGACGATATTATGCTTGATGGCCGGGATTTGTATAACGTCCTATGAGTTTTCGTCACCGTAATCATCGGAATATTATATTAATAATGACTAGAGTGAGGGTAGGACGAGATTTTGTACCGTTTACGTCAGTCAACAGAGCTAAATCAGTACATTTTAGTAGAACTCTGATTGAGTGTATACATTATAAAGTGTGTATTATGTTGTGTGTTGACTTAATAATATGCTATATGTACATAAACGTACATTATATTGCCGGAAAACGTTAAAGCAAAGATTATAACATTACAACTATAAAGTAGATATATTAATTTTTTAATATGTGTATAATATTATATACAGTACAGTACAATGGTTCCCAGTTATTAATTAGTAGTTCTAGGATTCCGGGACTCCTCAGTTGTGGTCAAAAGGAGAATATAAAGCACTTATACAAAATTATGCACAACAAATAAAGATTTAAATCCACTCATAAAGTATGAAAACTATTGCAAATTACTTATTACTAAAAATGTTTGTAACTTATGTAATTAAATTGTAATACATAGGTAGTATATCGTATTACACGTCTATTATTATATATACCTATATATACATATATACGAAGAAAAAAAGATTTTTAAATAGTTAAATTAAATAAATCTTTTTATAAATTTTTTAAGAAACTTATTATAGAAAAAGATATGTTAAATTAAAATAAATCATATTAATAATTATTTTCTTCATAAAACATATAAAAAGACCATAATAAAAGGGTCCCTTTTCCATTTTAAGTTTTAGCTTAGGTACAAATCTATTCAGAATATAAATGGAAACGTCACTGGTGGTTAATAATATATTATATTATTATTCTGAAATAATTATTACATATTATTATGAATAGCACTATCCATATAAATAGTAAATGAAGGATCCGGTGCAAGAACCAACTATCTCCACTTTTTTTCGAAATGCATATATTTTTTGCATTTTTTGATACAGAAAAATTTTATTGTCATTTAGGTGCAATAACCAGGTATATCCATTTATCAAATCAGCTAATAACATACAAATGGAGATACTTGGTTTCACTATTCCATGCAGTAATCAGGAATCTCAAGAAATACCATGTCACTACACCAATTTATTGATTTTACAATGCATAGATTTTTGTTTCTGTTAACGCTTTTTTAGCATTACCTTTCTTCAATTTTCGATATCAGTATCTTTTCTGATATAAAAGTTAATGTAGTTTATAGTTTCAAGAGGTTAAAAATTAAAATTCCCGATGCTTTTGAAAAGATCCGCGAAAAACAAAAAAAAAAAAAAAACGGGTGGACCTCGCTTTGCTGTACAGTTGGGGGTGGAGTGAACCTCGTTTATAGGATAGGTCATTATTACAAAGGATTTGTTAAATTTGAATGCAATGATAGATATCATTGTATACGAATAACGATTCTGAACGGAGTTAATATGTATGTCTAATATGTGTATATAATAATTTAGTATTTTATATTTAAACTGAATTATATGCAATTTCGTAAAAATTTAAATTTAATACAGTCATAATATTTTTCCTCAGTCTGGTAGAATTTTTTTTATATATTTTTAAAGGTAAGCTTATGGACAACCTAGTGTTACAATTTTGAATCTTAAGTATAAACAGAAAATATTTTATGAATTTTCAACTACAAAATAACTTGCAAATTGTCATGCTTTTAACCTATTTTATACAAATTTGAACTTTATGGGCTTATAAAAAAAATTTGAGTGAAACCATCTCCGATATTTTTTAATTACGATAAGTTAAACTTATTATAAACATTTTGTTAAATTTTCAAGAGTTTTCGGCCAGCCAATTAAATTTCATAGATGTTTAAAAATTTTTTACAAAAATCAAAAATGTAAATTGTCCATAAATAAGTCAAAATATGTTAAAATACTTTGAAAACAACTTAACCACGTATAGAGAATGCCAATATTAAGATTTGGTGAAAATTTCAAGTTGTTGCGGATTTTCGTTTTCGAGTTAGAGCATTTTAAAAAAATGTAGTTTGTAAAAACGTGATTTTGTGTAAAATTTCCCATTTTTTCGTAATTTTTTTATCGCTTTTTTTCGATTTTTGCAAAAAGTTTAAAAAAAGTTAGATTTTTGACTTTCCCAAGTACCATCTACATTCACTTTCCTTTTAGAAAAGTTGCTGTATAAGCAAATAGAAGCATTTTTACAGCAAAAAAAGTTGTCGTCAGACACAAAAAAAAAAAAAAAACACACATCATTGTAAAATCAATAGATTCCATAACTCCGTTCAGAATCTAAAATGTTAAGGGAAAACTTGAGTTTCGGTTCAAAAACAGGGTATCTCCGTAATTTTAGATGATTTATTATTATAAATCAAGAAGTTGTGGTATTTCTCTCTATTATGCATTAAAACATAGTTTATAATACATAGCCTTAATGTTTCACAGTTTTGTATTGTTTGTGATTATATTTTCACCTCAAATTTTTGTTAAGTCAAAACATGAAAAAAAAATTAATTTTGGCGCAATAACCAAGAATCTCCATGTTTCTTTGTTTTTACAAATTAAATTATGTACTTAATAAAATCTAAAATGTAAATATGCATACACATATTGTCATACAGTTTTTAATTTGAAGAATTTTACTATGTTTTCACAATATTTATACCCTCATCAGAAATCAAACAGTTTGGTTCTTTGTTTGTCCTGAACAATATCTAAAAGTGGAGATAGCCGGTTCTTGCACCAGACCCTTCAAATACTATGTAATTTTATTAAATTTTATTATAACAAGTTTAAAAAATGTGTCCAAACACAATCACTATACTACCAATATACATATTATATCACTTTGCCACGAATATTTTAAGACCATAGTGAGGTTTAAGTTATAAATATTGTAATACCACAGAAAAAAAACGCAATAAAATTATTTATCGCTGTATATACACTTTGTAGTATAAGACTGTATTAAACTTACGTGGAACAAACAATTTATAATATTGTTAATAATATACGAAACTCTACGCATTACGTAATATATAACAGTATGTCATATATACGTGGTACATACATGCCGTAAAGTGAAGCGATTATTTAAATTAACTAACGTACACACATTTATCGTACAACGACTTTAGGAATTATTCAACGTTAAATAGGTAGTATAATAATCAGAAGCGCACACAAAATAGTATTGAACACATAACGAGATATTGAACATATTACTCGTTTGTTGATACCATTATTTTCTTTTTTCGCGGACAGTTTAAAACGTAGGTAAATCCGAGTAGAAGAAATATACCTAAGTTGTGTACAAAATGTGTCGATGAAAGTCGATTTCACCCACGATAAATTGAAAGTATAAGGTAAAAAAAACATCGTTTTTCGTTTTTCTTTTTTTTTCTGATATCAAGTTTTCGAAACGTTTGTCGGCGTCTGGTTTTATATTTACAGGGTAAAACGATATTTACGACTGAGACGACAAGGTTGCGATTCGATTAAACGAAAGCGGATGAAGTGAAAATAACCCCTCTCTATGCTTCTCGTCGTCATAACGCTAGTAAAGTTCCTCTATTATTATTGATTTTAGTTCCGATAACGATACGTGGAAGCGTAAGACGAATAAATTTACATATACTCACACTTCCTAATCAGAATAAGACAAAATAAATAATCCATATATATAGGATAAATTGGAAAGGGTTATGGAGGGAGGTCATGATTGCAGGTGTGAATGAAAATGGCACATATCAGAGTTTAAAATGTTTCATTTCATATATGTGGTGTGTGTGTGTGTGTGTGTGTGCAGCGGGAATGTTGAAATCCATCGTCAGCAGCGCGGAACAAAACTTGTACACGAAGAAAAATAAAACGCACTCATAACAGTCATAATGCACTTGCGGGTACCAAAAAAAAAAATGGCGATGGACGAATATATGAGCACGGATCGTTCGTATTTTCGTAACGAACTAAACGAACAAAAGATCGTCTTCGCCTCCTCGATGGACAGTGATGGGTACGTAAACGGTACCACGGTAGAAGATATATGAACAGTAAACTAAGGGTGGGTGCACAACTGCCCGTGTCGTGTCGTGTGAATTGTGAATTCAAAAATCAGGACGATACCAATTTGGTAATCATATATTCTAACATAGTATCATGGTACCATGATTATCAAATTTTCTAAATAATCAACTTCTATAGACGTTTTCTTATCAAAATATTGTAGCTACGCGTCGTGTGGCACCAATGTAGCTTACGAGTATATTGTTTTGGACCGGCCGGTTGTGGCGGACACGAAAAGAAACAATTCCGTGACTTAAGCCCGTGGCGCTAAGTCTGCGTGGAGTTGAGCCACGGACTCAGTACCAGAAGGTAAGGGAAAAAACGAAAGAAAAGGCGATGCGAAAAATATATATCGAAACAAGGAAATACGCTCTATAAAAATACAATACAAAAATTCACAACAGTGAATCAAATACAAGACATAAGAAAATATATATGTATATATATATATATATAGAGACAACATTTAAATAATACAAAGTTAGGAACAAATAATGGTAACGACAAAATATGCGATACGAACGCGTTAGCGTAAGTGGTGATAAGACGGTATCACCACAATATAATAAATAACATTAAATCGCACTACCACATCGTGAACATCGTGACCAGCACGATCAAATATATTCAACTTCGCGGTATTCGCGGTATCGTGTTGGTCGACACGATCATATTTTTACAACCACATTTTGGTGAGCCAATCAGAAAAAAGTATTTTACACGACGCGACACGACACGGGCAGTTGTGCACCCGCCTTAATAGGTATAATGCATAAAGTATGGAGCGTAAAAAAATTAAACACTTATAGAGACCCCGACATGAAGAGTGACCGGTGACCGATGCGACTACAGTGGACGTTTTCAATCGGTGGGTATATCGTGATAACCGTACAAGGTGCACACCCATGGCGCGAAACAGTTTTAGAACCCACAGCCATCCATAGTGGGTCTATATTGGTGGGCGGGAGGGCGGAGGAGCGCACCGGCCGCTTTTCATGTCACCAACATAGTGTATAAAAATATTACCACACAACGCAAATAGATTTCGTACAAAAAAAATCAAAACTAATAATATTATTGTATGCCGTTATTTCCGCATCGAAATGTCTGCCGCATTATTTCCTATTACATTACAACAGCAATGATTTCGTCAGAGATTTACGCACTTTTCCTAGCCCCTCGGCCCTAAGTCTAAACGGTTCAGGCAAAAGTATGAAAGAGAAGTGAAGTCACGACGAGGGCCGTCGCACGTAGTATAATATACAACCATTAATAGCGAATTCGGCTGAATTTCGCGGACGTGTGAAAATCTGAACCCAAAGTACGTGATATACGTTTCAGTTCGATGCGTGCGTGTTGTGTGTGTGTGTGTGTGTGTGTGTGTGTGTGTGTGTGTGTGTGTGTGTGTGTGTGTGTGTGTGTGTGTGTGTGTGTGTGTGTGTGTGTGTGTGTGTGTGTGAGAGTGTGTGTGAGCGTGTGTGAGCGTGAGCGTGAGTGTGTGTGTGTGTGAACGTGTGTGTGCGCGCGCGCGCGCGTGCGTAGATGTGTGTAACGGAAATAATTTATATCGGAAAAAATAGTGGCGGGATTTTATTGGGTAACGGATATAGGAAATTCGCAGAGAGAATAATACGTGCGCCATACTGTGCGGGTTTGGGAGTAGAATAGTCGTCACCGCGCGCTGCCACCGCTGGCTACGCTATATTGTGGTGTGTCATGCGATCTAATTGAGAAACGAAAGTCATCGTGGGGGTCGGGGTAGAGCGAAAAAGGGAAAACCTTCAACATCCTACTTATAAGGTCTTCACTCGATTTAACTTAGGTCTCCTTGCAACCTCTATCCTTCTTTACGTACAAATATATATATATATACATATACATATAAAATACCACGTATATCACTTTTTTTTCGCCCGGTTTCCTTTTATACACTTTTTGGCTCCGGATCGGGTTTGATGGGCTGTACACGCGATCACTCAAAACTATACACACACACCACATCGGATGTGTGTATTTTTCCTTTTACGAATTTATCTGCGGTGGAGGTAGAAATATATAATACTCCATGTTTATGGTTGTATTTAGTTATTTAGTTACTTTTTAAAATTTGCAATCAATCAAAAAAAAAAGCAATTACACTTAAATAGAATAAAAAGTGAAAGATGTAAACTGCATCTTCTTTAAACATTTGTTTGTGTTGAAGTTGCAACTTAGTTCTTAAAATGAGATGTTATTTATGTCTATTTCGATAGTAAAATACTTCATTAATTTACAAATGGATAAAATAAAATAAAACAACAAACTATGTGTAAGTTCATATTATAACAAATATTATATGAAGTAACTCTTATCTAGGACACCCATATTATGGATATATGCGACACTGTCACGGAATAACATAACAATGATCTGTTTCTGTACAACTTGCGTGATGCTTATCATTGATAAGTGTAAATAGACCACAACAATAGGCACCGTTTTATAATTCTAAAAATGATAAAAAAAAATTATCGCAGGTTGTTCCACTACTCAAACGTTATCAATTGTTATTTATTTATGATTTTTATCCATATATAATATCTGATAAAAGACTAAATTAATTTTCTTTATTTTAGTATTTATTGTAAGTTATTGTTGAAAAATTATGATTTAATCAGTTAAGTTCCCTTCCCATTAAAAATTCCTAAATATGTCCCTGGTAATATATATATATATATATATATATATTATATATGTATTATGTATATATATATTTTCGGGTGATTGTATTTAAACGTACATATGGATTCCGTTCTGGTCAGTTTATTTACTATTATTATAAGTGATTTATATAAAAATATATAAAAATATTATAAACACGCAGACATAATACGGAGACGGAGAATATCGCGTACGAGTGACATTATTATCCTTGCCATGACGTTTTTGTTTTATGACGGTAACGTAGGTATATATAAATATATATATATTATTTAGGTACCTTCTACGCATTTATTCACGAATATCGGAACACATATTATATAATATACATATATGTATAAAAGCAACGAGAACGATTGCCGAATACGATATTAGGTTTTGTTCTACCCAAAACATTTTTTATCGATCGAAAATCGTTCATACACGCACCGTTTCTCGCATCCGTCGTAAATTATATTGTCACACGTATATAAGTGAAACATATGTGCGGGCGTGCAGTGAGGGTAGGATGCGTCCGAAAACTAATAGGAAAAACACGGGAAATACGGATTGTGTGTATGTGAGTAACTTTTTTTTATGTTTGTGTGCGTGAAACGTTATTGCATCGTATACAATTCACGTTTTAAATTAGTTCGGTAAAATATGTGTATACAGTGTGTCTAGAAAGTTCGAAATCCATAGGTTTTGCTGTACTGCTGTAGCAGGGAACAGAAATATGCGATCACCACGACGACGTGTACCGCATAGTATAGAAGATATGCGTTAAATGCTGTTCGGCTAATATGTCGGCGCATACATTATAATATCATAATCGGTTGACGCAATTATGAAAACTATATTATTCCATTTCCATCCGATAAAAAACTGCAGCATTTGAATGTCATCTACTTTACACACAATAAACAGTATATTGGTATAGTTCTTAATGTAATATATCATATATGTATATATATTATAATATAATTATATAATACAATTCTCCCAAATATTTATTCAATTATCGATTCGTCATCAAGATTACTTTTCTTTTAGAGGCGAGTTTTACCATAATAAAATATATTATAAATATATATTGAAAAGCTGTATAAAATATTTTGCGCATCCTACTGAATTTATTGAAATTTATATTACCGTTAAATATTTATAATATTGTTCAGGTGTTACAGAAGTTCTAATTGTATAAAGCTGATACAAAAAAAAAAAAAATAATAATAATAATTTAGGGTACGGCTAGTATACAATAATCAAGAATATATATGAATATTTATATATATATTTAAATATTATAATATACAATAATTACGTTGTCACTTGTATAATATATACTTTCAAAACACACTATAGCAAACGCAACCATCATTATACGCTGTAGCAAGACTCCGTATTATTGCCATTTAGGTTTTGTGTACAATCTTTCGGGAAAATTATTATATTTTGATAGCGGTTACATATTGTATATTATATATTATAACCTTCGATATTTTGTCCACATAAGCGAACAAATGCTCCGAATTTTATTGCGTTACGGCCATCGTCGAATACGTAATTTAAATTGACAGAAAACTTTGATTTGAGCGATTATTGATTTTTTTTCTTCTAAAGAAGGCCTCCGAATAGTTGCCCTCAGATCTCCCAACATTTATATCTAACACTGGTACGAATATATTATTATGTATAAGATATTTATTTCATGTATAATAATTATGATGAAAAACAATTGTTTATATTGCGGTTGAAATAAATGATAATATGTCAGTCTGCCTGTCGTGTATTATATATTATTCAAGTACGACGAGATTAAATTCATATGCAGGGCCATAACTAGAAAATAGAAATAGATGGACCACGGGGAAAATTCAATTTGTGAGTTATACATTTACTACTAATATTTAATTTATAATCTATACATATCATCTACCAAAAAATCTATGACAATAACACTTGAAAACATTAATTATCTATCGATTACTATCAATTTCATTATTTCAAATAAGTTATTTTGTTAATATTCCACTATTTATACATATTATATTTATATAAGAATAGTAGCAACATATACTTAATAGGTTTATGCCATATTATTGTATATTTTTACTTCATAAATAAATACGTAGTTATCTATTTTTTATTTTTATTTGTCTATTTTTTAGGAAGGATCCAGTGGCTGTGACCATTACTTTTTTTTTAATTTAGAATAACTGTAGGGAGTTAAACACACATGAATAACACCGCTACATTTGTATGGTCACCCATCCGACTGATAGCAATACCAAGCGTTGATTATCCGCAGCACTGAGAATATGATTGCAGCAAATTATTCCACCACACCATGCCACACAATAATATGGTATATTTTGTAAACTATACTAAACTTTTACTAAAACTCACCATACGATTTTATTAAAAATATTTTATTATTAGGATAGGTATAAAAATTTAAATATGGACCCTATAAAAAAACTATTTAAGATTGTGGCCCTGGTGCAGAGAACCACCTTTTCTATGCGTGCGCAGTGAATATATAAATTACTATAATATTTGATGATAGTCAATGACAATTAATATATTACAGGCAACAACGTGTTTCTGATTCACGATTATCTGAAACCCTTTGTTTCCCAAAACAATAGATTGCAAAATTCAATCTTGTGATTTTTGGGAATCGAATTACTGTAACGCTACAGTTATGTGTAATGCTACTGTGGGTTCAGAGAACGTAATTCAATCAGGAAATGTTGAAAAACTATTAATTTCCGATATTGTACAATATTTAAATATGAATATTATTTTAAAATAATTTAATGTGACGCAATAGTTATTTCTGTTTTCAAAATGAATCACGCTGTTTGGCTCTGAACTAGAGAAATGTATTATTGTGTCAGATGTCATGATATATTGTAACTCGATCCAGCATAATATGAATACACATATTATAAATATTTTTCTGCATTGATCTCGCACTCCTCATGTTTCGAATTTCAATTTATACAACATGTCTAAGAATCCTTAAAATCGTATATGAAAATAATAATTTTACAATAAAAATGCAATATTGTTAAACAATAATGGTATGGATGAAATTCTTTGGACGTCAAAGAAAAATCTAAGACCTACTAAAATAAACAGATAATATTATTGAACGCCTGAAACTTATTTTATTATTTTTATTGAATTTTTAATAAAAACAAATGAAAAAATAAAATTATAGTATTATGAAAGAGAAACATTATGTAAAATTAAAAATATCCAATATCATAAAATGAAAAATGATTTACGTTATAGATTACTAAGAAGATTTTAAAACTAAAAAACAACAGTTATATTATAAAAAACATCAAAAGTGTAATAACTTTTCAGCTGATGAATTATTTCTAGAGAAACCTTTTTTTTTTTTGAAACTTTGAATTAAAATGTCCATTTTATCACTGCGTGAGTTTTTATAATTTTTCGTTTTAATCATATTGTTATAATAACTAAGACAATAAGATTTAAGCGCAACATAATTAAAACTATGCACTATAATAAAAATGCCATTTTATGACATGACGTTCATAATGAATATTTTAACAACAACAATAAAAGAAATAATTAAATAACTCGATTAAATAATTAAAAATATAAGACGTATTACGAAATGCATAGTTCATAATAGTTCCGTACCTGTTCGGTGGAAGGTGGAAAGCTGTGTACATGCTACCAAAAAAAACCCGTACTCCAGCAAGCATACTATTATTATATTTAGAATAACTTTATTATAGTATATTTGGTTAAAATATTAATAGTACATTAAAAAAAATAAAAATATTTGAAACCCGTTCAGCGGTTATCTAACCTTTTTATATACTATTTTTAGCCGTTGATTATTTTTATTTTTTATTTTTTACTCATACTATTTATAAATTTGCGGTCGACAAGGAAATAACAAGTTATAACTCAATAAAAGCCAAAGGTTAAAAGGCTCTAATACAATATATAGTGTACCGGAAGCTTAATGCATGTAATTAAATCACCCATCACCGGTTTAACTATAGAATGTGTAATATATGTATAATATCATAGTATAATAATATTACGCATACTTGATTGAAAAAACCGACCACCTCTAATGCAACGATAGTTATACGACCATATACCCAACAATGTACATTACTATATACCTACAATCTACATAGTTGTACGCGTGGACAGGGATAACGCTATATTATAATACATATTAATAAAATATTGTACATCATAGTATCTTTGATACACAAACCAAATAAATATAGGGATGGAGGAAGGGAGTCCATATAGCAAGTAATTTGTTTGAATTGTTGAACCCTTTTAATAGGATAAGTCAAACACAAAGAGTAATTTTATGATTACATTTTTAGGATTTTACATGAACACGAACGATAAACTAAATCTCTACGCTGCACGCATTCGCCGCACCTGTATTGTAAATTCACGATAATTTTTCCTCTTCCCCGGACACGACTATAACATTATGGTACATTATGCACACAGCAATATCATGGATAGAATAACTAAAACTAATTACAACGACGAGTTATTAACGTTATAAATCATGTGCGACACGTGTTATTGATATAAATTTATTAGAAGTCGACTCGCTTAAGATAATGAAGTTTCGAGTTACAAGAGACTATCGATTTTGCCTACCTACTTTTACTACTATACAACGCAGACAGTGTAAATTAATAAACGACATGAATAATATATGTACGTTAATCATAATCGATTGGTTTGGTGACCGGTAATGTTCAGAGAACAGAGAGAATAATAATTCGAGTGTTTCCACTATATAGCGATGGGACCCAACAGGGATTTAACTCCAAAAGTACTGAAGTATGTAATGAGAAATTTCACGTTACTTTTAGTAGAAAATATACATTATATAAATATATAAGTGTATAAATATGATATATATATATATATGTGTGTGTGTGTGTGTGTGTGTGTGTGTGTATGTGTGTGTGTTGGTGTGTGTGTGTGTGTTAAAATTGAATAATATTATTTATCTTGTTATAATAATAAATAGATACAGATATATGCACTAGATGTATAGTTCATTGTTTTAAAACTTTAAACAAATTTTAGAGAAATGAACGCAAGAGTTTAGTATCGAATTCAAATATATTTCTAGAGCTAGCCAATATCCTTCGTACGATTATAATACATCGTTTTACTTGAAATCGGTTTAGGATTTATGTTGAAAAAAGCTAGTCCATTCACGTACTCGAATATGTCATCATGACCTTATTCTCGATGCATCTCGATTTTTACACAGCCTTCATCAACGATCTATACTATACAAGCACGAGCACACACTCACACACAAATGCAATATAAACAATAAGTATATACGAGTTTAGTAAATTTGCCAGGCGAAGTACGTACGGAATCGAACACATTTGATATATGACGTTGAATGGAAAATGTACTCTGCAGCTGTAATTCTCTCCCTCTCTCTCTCTTTCAGTGTCTTTCTCTATAACCTATCTTTTTCCACGCATATACTCACCAAGCATTATTTTCACTACTCGAAAAACGATTTGAAAAAGGTTCATATGTTTTGCGCACGAGTTTTATAAAGTTCCAAATAAAAATAAACCCCGAACCGAAGCGATAACAATAACGTGTAATATTTATTCAGAGTCTCCGCCCGCATTAATTAATAATGAACAAACGGAATGCAGTTAGAAACGTTGTAATTAGACTATATATTTTAGCGGTTTTACTACTGGACAGTTCGTTTTTTTTTCTCCCCCAGAAAAACTCGACAAAAATTTAAATAATAAACTCGCATAGTGAACGCGGGGTGGGTTCTGCAGAATATAAGTCCCCCGCGCGTTCCGCATTGGACACAAAAATAATTCTCTCGTACACTTTGATATAAATTAAAAATTAAAACTCGCACCTCGCGCGCTCGATGTTGTGTGTGCGGTTGCCACCAACCGGAGAGTGCGCGGGGTTTGAACTTTTTATTGGTGTGTATTTTTTATACATTTTTACGACTTTGTGCTCGTTCCGGGATACTAAAACACACACACACATACATATATATATATATATATATATAAATGTGCATAAATACTATAAAACTCGTCTGTGGCTAACCAATTTACCAAAACGGTGAGTACTGCAATGTTGCAGTGTGTACAATGCGCGAATCAACAAACACGGCATAAAGAGCAAACCAGTATTACTGTAGGTGTGTATACATTATATGCATACATAGTAAACAGTAATATTGACTTTCCCCTCTAATAGACTGCATTGTTATTAATTTATATAAAAACGTTAAATACAATCACTCTGTAAGCATATAATATATAAATGTGTACACACACGTCGTTTGGACGAGACGACGGGTACACATCCGAGTAATTGACGGTTAACCCAAATCGATTTGGTTTTGTGAAAGGTTCAAAAAAAAAAAAAAAAACACCGTTTTATAGCAAAAAGATGAACGAGCCTTATGCATGTGGCTAATATTTATTAAAATCATGCATCGAAAACGGATCATCTTTGTAAATGTGGATGCCACGTGGGTAGTTACAGTGATAGTTGACAGTGGAGGCGAGTGGGTTAAAAGCATATTGTTTTTCGATACCTACATATATATATGTGTGTATTAAATAGGCTTGAACGGGACAGAAAAAAAAAAAACAAAAACAAAAAAATGCCGAATACAGTAATACGAGGAATAAGTTATGTAGGACATGATATATGCGCGTGTGGCGTGTGTCAATAGAATTTACATTCAAATTACGTGGAGAAAAAAACGTGACTGGGGAATTTACTTGTAATATATATTTCAAAAAAAAAAAAAATGTCAATATTAGTTCAAACTTTTTACTCGTTTATTCTTGTTTGCCTGCTGCCCTCGTCTTCTCGTTCTCTCTCCCTCTTTTTTTTCTCTCTTCGTCGTTTAACTGTATCACATTAACGTAAATTTAATCATTTCTGCAAAGAATCCAAGTATCGAAATGCAATTAGAACTAGCGATTGGATAATACATTTTTAATCAATCTGCCCAAGTTGTTGTATCCCGCTTGGAATAAAAAAATTAAAATAAATGCAAACATACAAAAAGAACACAGGATTCTCGATAAAAATTGTTGCTGGTCTATGCCAATATAATGAACGTGTACATTAAAAAAAAAAAAAAAAAAAACGATTAGTATATATACAATATACATAAACCATACGACGTGATAACGTGACGAATATTTTATTTATTCCCGATGATTTCGAAGACTTGATACATAAGCTTATTAATACATTCGAATATTTTATTCAGTCACCAACGCTGGTGTATATTATTTAAACATAGTGCGACAACAGTCATGAGTCATCGCGTTCCCGGGTTCAAATTTTTAATGACCTCGTTTACAACGACCGTGCGCACGTATATAGCAGCTGTTTAATTCAAAATATGTGTTTCAAAGTATTTTGGTGTTTACGGAAGAGGTCAACCATGGGGCGACGGGGATTCGTAGGCACAGTAAATCTCAGTTACCGCGCTAAACTACCGCCACACCAGTGTCCCACTACCTTATATTTACGAATAATTAAATGTATTACGTTGGGCGAAATGTTTATGTTTTAACTTACAAACGAGCAGCTACAACACGTGCCTTACGCACAGGCACTACTACACACATGAGCGCGTATGTATGTATGTATGTATGTATGTATGTATGTATGTATGTATGTATGTATGTATGTATGTGTGTGGTGTAAGTGGTGTGTATTTATATGTGTGTGTGTGTGTGTGTGCAGCGCAAAGATGATTATAGTGCACACGTGTTGGTATTGATAAATAATTAGGGATAAAATAAACATGAGGTTTATTTTTCTGTATAAACACTTCATAGTAATGAGGAAGTTTATATACCTACGTTATGTGCCTATCGGTAGATAAGTATACTTTTTATAGAGGATTGAAAGTATGATTTTCTTGAATACTTTTCGACTTTTCAAAATGTTTATACGAAGTGTACTGCACTTGTAAGCAAATTAGGTTAATTAGTACGGTGATAATAATAAATAAAAGTGCATGTGGGACACATCATTATAGAGGCCAATAATATTATATTTGTACTTACGTTTTTTTTTTCTGTCGAAATTTTATATTTTTGTGAAATACCCAATTATCCGAATCGATACCCGTGTCACTTTCGCGTCAGGTTTCTAAACGGTATGCGTGTCGTTGAATGTTAAGAGCATAATATTAAACCATGTGCGAAATAGTACCAAAACAATATGAAATGGTGGACACATGCAACCACAACATTTTTTTTTTTAGAACTCCCTCTCGGAAGGGAAATCAATACTTGAATCTACATCATGAATTCGTACATAAGTATTATTTTATTGGGAAACAGAATTTTTTAAAAATCGACTTGTTAACATGAACTAATGAAACATTTCGATTGATAGGTCTTAAACCAAAACTTTGATTCTAATGCATACTCCAACGCAATACTACATCATACTCTCGGTGCAATAAAATATTTATTATTCCCTATTTTTTTTTTTATAAAAATTGGGGCTGATTCATTTTTCTCATGTATCATGAAAGTTTTAAACGTAATATTTTAAGTAATAATGCTTTTTGATTGTATATATGTGAAATTGTATATCTTATATTTTATACATGTATATTTTTTGATTATTGCAATTTGTATTTAATGTTTAATTTTAGTTTTTTTGTTGTTTGATTTTCACGTTAATCATTTTTTTCACGTCATTGTAACTATAATATATTATATTATTGAAAGGAATCCGAGCCGTTAAATTCACGGTAAATAAACGAAAAATTAAAAAGAAATTACAACAACAACTATATATTGTACAGTGCAATACGTGGCGAGCAAGTCACTCCCGAGAAGTTGAAAACGTATAATGTGTACACGAGTTCGCATTGCAGTGCTCCTTGCAACGAATTACGCATCTTCGAAAACATAACAATATATAGTGTATCATATAAAGGATAACCGCATTATATTATTATTATTTCGAATATAACCTACGGCGCGAGTAGTGAAGTGTGCTGGGGTAATGGGTTGGCGCGTGGTGGTGCATTAAGTGTTTCGGTTGTCTGAACATCCGCGACTCCAGTGCGGTATATATATATATACGGTTGCACTTGATTTATCATCATACCACACCTAACTGTAGTCGGTTTAATATTAATAATAAACTCGCGAAACCGTTAAGAAACAGCTGTGTGTAAAAATACGCGTCCAAATCCACGGTGACTGCCGTCGTAGTCGTATAACCTCCGTCCTATATACTATACATATAATTATACGCAAAACGAACAACTGCAATCTCATAATATGTACGATATTATATCACGGGGGGGGGAGGAAAATAATAAAAGTGGAAAGTATAAATAGAAAGACTAATAAGCGTACATTATTGTAACGTATTGTCGTCTTTTTAACGCGTTTAAGACGTCGCACGTGCCGTAACTATAGTATTATACATTACATTCATTTATAGAACATAATAAATAATACATACACGTGGTTCGAATAAAAGTCACAAAAATATAATATTTTCCGCAGTTTCTTCGTTAACGACGCGGTTTTTATTCCCCGAGTATTTTTACCACCCGCGCAATGCTCCCCACCTCATTATAAAACATTTCTTTGCGTTTTATTACGACGTTCTTGAGGTGTGGTTTTTTTTTTTTATCGTGTAAATGTAAATCGTAAAGCACGAACAGGA
The DNA here is from genome assembly GCA_025469195.1 of Chaitophorus viminalis. Taxonomy (NCBI): domain Eukaryota; kingdom Metazoa; phylum Arthropoda; class Insecta; order Hemiptera; family Aphididae; genus Chaitophorus; species Chaitophorus viminalis. The sequence continues at coordinate 207,449 of JAIPRK010000121.1, forward strand.
CTAATTTTTATACGCCCGTACATTGTAAAATGTCATTTCCAGATGTCGAGAACGCGACCTTATCACCGGTCTTTATATTATACTCGTATTTATAAGTGTATGGTGTATATACGTGTAAAAATAAAAAACAAAATAAAAAAAATTTGCTTTTAGACGCAATATCGCGTCCTAGTGGTGGATTGATACTGTGGATTTTTTTTTCTTCTTATCTTCACCCAGTTATAGAATGAAAAAAAAATAAATAAACTAATCGAAACTCGTTTTTGCGTGCAAGTGCATGTGTGTTTATATGTAATACACATGTCGCATTATAATATAATATGTATATACATGATATGTAGAGTTGTGGTACATTATGTATAATGCGCGCATATGAATGTGTGTACTTATTATGTGTACTATAGCTATAAGTCTGTAACTATTTACATACAAGCCCCAGTAGTGATTATAATATACGTATTTCAATAGGAGTGAAGTCGTTAAAAGCGCGCGTTTATTATAAAGGCGTATTAAATCGCGGACGAGCGGAAATATATTATTATTTTGAAACGTCGAAGCTTTTTATTCTCCCCTCTCATCCATTCCCACACAGATGCGGGACCGTGATAATAAAAATGTGCAGTCACACGCGTACACATGCGTACTTGACTATATATATCAGTAATGACGAGTTTTACATTTCATATATTTTCGCTAACATTCGTGCACGAATGAATGTGCACAGCTCCAACTCGTTGGGCTAAAGATTCCCTTTAAATATAATTTCATCGCTTCTTACGCTCTTTTGGTATTTCGCATTTTTATTCGAATCTATTATATTTTGAGCGTTCCGAGAACAACGCAAGGAATGTATTGATTTAATATGATATACGCAATGGTGTTAATTTTTCGGCCAACAGGCGATCGTCCCCCAAAAAAAGTAGTAAATTTTCATTAAAAAAAAAAAGAAAAAATCTGAATCCAAAATCCCGCCGTATGGTAAAATAAAATTATTTTCTAGTTTATCTTAGAATAATAATGATAGTCAATATTGTTAATAAATATCCACGATCTTGAACTCTAAAACTTTTTTTAAAATACGATTTATCAATTTATCATACGTTAATCTCTAATATATTTACCAACAATTTCGAGCATAATAACAAGAAGACTCGTAGATGAACATATTATATTTTCAATTATTAACGAATTAATAAATAATAATCGTAAACACTTATAAATTAAGTAGCAAATAATACATCATGCATCTTAAACTTGTTACTTGTGTTAGTTCACATTAGATTTTATTCCTTAAAAGCGTGCAGTGAACACAATAATAGTGAAGACGGACCCAATACCCCGGGAGGGCTTATGCCTGCGAAAATATAATACTCTATTTTTGGTCATACACAAAACGTCTATCCGAAAAAATTTTCTCATGGATATACGTTTATATACATTATTATACAGACATATACTATATTACTATGCAGTGTTGTATAACGTAATTATTACAAATTATTATAAATTTGTCCTTATTAGGAATATTTTATATTCCATGAGATACTACAATAGTCGATAGTTTTATTAAAATGTATAGTTTCTCAATACATTAAATATCAAGTAAAGTAAACCATGTTAATTCATACAATAGAGTATATTAATAAAATGTATTTAGGTATTAGTATTTCCTTAATCATTTATAATTATTAGATAAAATAATAATATAATATTACACTACAAATATATTTTATTGCGATTTTTCATATATTTTCCAAGTAGGTTTAGTTGTATTATAATATAGAGAAGAACGAATAATAATGAAATCGCGAACGTGAAAACGTTCACCATCAAATACTATTGTTTAAATAAAGTATCTATAATTTTCATATTTAGGTCATTTTCGTAGTAGTCTTATTCACTATGGAACAATTTACTGTTATTCAAGTCTTAAATATCCTTATTTTATTTTTACCTATTACGTTTACTACGTATATGTTGGAGAAATCAGAGTACATTTACAATAACTGGCTTAAATACCATGGAAAATATATAAATATGGGTCAAAGACGATCCAAATGGTTCATTTATATTTATTTTTGTTAATTGTTAAATGTTAGTTTTTAATTATCATTTTAGTATTCAAATAGCTAATAAAATATGAATTTCAGTTTCACGTGTAGGAAAACTAACAATTACATACAGCAGACGTGGTTACCGAATATATTTTGAATACGAAAACCACGATTACTCTAAAATGAATCTAAAACGATATATTTTTTTATCCCTATTGGAGTAACACTATGTTGTATAAAATATCTTATAATAATATATTGCATGTACAACGGTGTGGAATTTTCAAACGACCTGACCGCGGGCAGTGATCATCTAGACCGGATAACTCCCGACTCCGTAAGATCGATGGTGGCAACGTAAATACACGAAACCTAATATTGTATTATAAAAATACCATGAGCGATTTCCGCGAAAGTTATCCGACCTAAGCCTCGATCAAAAACGGTGCCTATGTATACGAGTATATAGACTAAATACAGAGTACATGAAAAAAACAAATACATTTCTTGTCGATTCGATCTCACAACTATATAGAATATATACGGCAGTGCACTGTTTACATTGTTCGTATCATAAACACCGGAATAGCAGCAGCAAGTTTTCCGATAAAATCTTTTGCACCCGATAATACCGGATTATCTAATAGTCGCGACGAACATGGTATACATGTACACGATCTGCCGATTACCAAGACGGGTAATCTCTACGGATTCGTCAGACTGTAGCGGTAAACTTAGTGTAACACCTTTTATGTAATACCAATATATATAAACCACGTAATCGTATACGGAAAAGAAAAAACATAACTTCTTCTCGTGGTATGTCTTATAAAAAAATAAAAAAAAAAATAGTGGAAAATATTTGAGCACCATTTGAACGGTATGTGATCGGTAAAAATATTTAATCGTGTTTGCCGTCCATAACTATACAGCTATAAACAATATAGTGTTAACGGCGAGCTTTGCAGCTGTGTCTTATAAATGTCTATACTATTAATATTCTCTGTTTGAGAACATATATATAGCGTATACGACCGCGGGTTGTGCTGCATATTTTTTTTTCCACGTCAATGTATTTACGCGGGAAGACGTAACCATTTAAACATTTGTATACAATGTACATGCATGATATAGAAAACATAGCCCAAATTCGCTATAACATTATGTGTTACTGATTACCAGAAAGGTGAGCCACTCACTCGCTGAATGAGACGGAGCAATTTTTGCACATTCGATAATTTTAGTTCTATTGATTATTTTTATTTTTTTAAAAAATAAATATATATATATATATAGTATTACGCTCCAACAAAATTGTATTATAATATTGTTTAACTTTGGAATTTAAATTTAAAAATCTAAAATTTTATATTTAACCACAATACAAAAAAAGAACGGGTGGGCCTCGCTTTGCTGTACAGTTGGGGGTGGAGTGCACCTCGTTTATAGGATAGGTCATTATTACAATGGATTTGTTAAATTTGAATGCAATAATAGATAACATTGTATATGAATAACGATTCTGAACGGAGTTAATATGTTTGTCTAAAATGTATATATAATAATATAGTATTTCATATTTAAATTGAATTATAATGCAATTTCGTAAAAATTTAAATTTAAAACAGTTATAAAATTTTTCCTCTTAAGTCTGGTAGAATTTTTTTTATATATTTTTGAAGGTAAGCTTATGGACAACCTATTGTTAAAATTTTGAATCTTAAGTATAAACAGAAAATATTTTATGAATTTTCAACTTCAAAATAACTTGCAAATTGTCGTGATTTTAAAATATTTTATACAAATTTGAACTTTATGGGATTATAAAAAAAATTTGAGTGAAACCATCTCCGATATTTTTTAGTTACAATTAGAAATACTTATATTTAATTCTTTAATTCATTTTCAAGAGTTTTTGGACAGCCAAAAAATTTTTATAGATATTTAAAAAAAAAAACTTACAAAAATCGAAAATTTAAATTGTCTATAAATAAGTCAAAATATCTCAAAATACTTCGATAACTTAGCCATGTATAGAGATTACCAATATAAAGATTTGGTGAAAATTTCAAGTTGTTACGGTTTTTTGTTTTTGAGTTAGAGCATTTTAAAAAAACCGATATGATTTGTCAGTCTAGATTTCATATATTATATTATATTTTACATGTAATTTTATGTCAATATTCGCTGTTCAAACGCTTATAAAAAAAAATTGTGCCAATGGATTCTGATGATTTTTGAATGACAATAAACACTACTTGTGTGAAATATTCTATTAAATTTTCAAGTATTTTGCATAAGTCAATTTTTTTTTATCACCGATTATAAAAAAAAAAAAAAGTAAAAAATTCGAATTTTTAAATGCCTATAAGTGGCTTAAAAATCAATATAATATTTTGAAATAAATATGACATAAAGGATACAAAAAAAAAAAAAAAAACCCACATCATTGTAAAATCAATAGATTCCATTATTCCGTTCAGAATCTAAAATCAAAGTAGTCATATAATAGGATTTTTAGAAACAAATTAGTATTTAAACATCTAAGTAATGATTGGCCATTCATATATTATGATATCTTATACTTTTTGAAAATTTGAATTTAATAGTTAAAATGTTTATAGTTTGAAAGTTCTATCAAGATTAGATTAGGTTCTATTTAAATTAATAGTGAAATACAATTTTATGTACAAAAATGATGTGGCACACAATATTATTGTTGAATTTTTCACAAAATTATATAAATCGTAGAAAATGAACTTTATTAGAGTTTTAAGCATCAACATTTTTCTAAAAATACGTGTTACAAAATAGCTATTTTGAATTTTTTTTTCAACAGTATCATCTAAATTAAAATTTGGGTTCAGAAAATAAAAAAACGTTATATACATTTTTAATGTAGTGCATTAAATTATGATTTATCGAAAAAAGTGAAAAATAAAGAATAGAACAAAGGTTATTGAATTTGTCGAATGATCCTAAAACATCATGTAAAGTAAGTATATGTGTCGTGTATTTATATTTTAATAACTTAGGTTTTCTGTAACTAAGTATAATCATACATACTTTACACACATAATATTATATTTTCTACAATATTTTAAACACACTTAACATATTAATTATTTAGTAACAACTAATAAAAAGGTTACGGTCCTCTCGATTGAAGTTCAAAGCACCTTGGTTGAAGACTTCTGATATTTTATGCGCATGAAAAGTGTCCTTCATTTATTAGTAACGTGTGGCATGTGTGTGTATATACATAATTCATGGAGTCGAGATGTAACTACATTTTTTCTGCAAGGCCCCCATATGATATTTAGTCTCAGAGTGACCCGCGGTAATATTTTGATTTGAAAAAAAAAATTAAATTAAACTTTTATCATTTGGAATGCCGTGCCGTTACTTCATTAAACAATATTTAAAGCCTATACTATTCTAAGCCAAACCTTTTACTAGTTTACTACAGTTCACAACATTATGAAACGTTTAGATACAAACCGAAAAAACGCCAATAGTATGCTAATATACGCTAATACTATATGTAACCACTATATGTAGGCGATGTATATTCATCTATAATAACGGTGGAACTAGTTTTTAGAATTCTAATAGATACGGCAGATTTTTTCAACATATGACAACAGAACACGTATAAAACTATACAGTTTGCTTTCACGAAAATGTATTTATGTATGATATTGCATAAATCATTATTACAACAGACAGGACAGTTGAGGTGCACTATTATATGTGTTTACAAGTGTACCGTGGCAATATCGTTATAATAGCGCATAACTTTAATAATATTCATACACGCGTTTACCCCGGAAACTAATATATTTCATTAACGTATTACATTTATATTGTATTATCACCAAGGACATGGCGTTATATATATAACGGACACTAACCTTTGGGCGGGTTGACGTGCACTCCGGAACGGTACAGCGACTCGTCATCCTGCCAGTCGTTATTTCTGATGACCGTGCGCACCCCGTACACGGTCAGCACCACGGCCAGCCCCATCCTGGGCCACTTGGGTCCGAGTCTGCGCTCCAGCGCTGCGTACCCGTACCCGAACAGAAAACAATAGCCCACGCTGGGCATGTACAGCACGCGTTCGGCCAGCACGAATCCCACGTAGAAGAACATGTTGGACACCGGCACGAACGGTATGGCGGTCAGAGCGACTGCCAGTGCCACGGATCGAACCTGTTTGTAAGCGCATTTACGTCAACGACCATGATAATAACTCCAGACGGTGTTAGTGTAGTAACAATGTAACATTACAATTGTATAATATACATAAATATTCATAATCAATGCGATGGAAAACATAAGCGCCAAAATGGAATAAGAAAAAAAAGGTCTTAACGTACGACCCATCCAAAATCTTAGGTACATGTGTTGTGTATTTTTCGTATAAACGATGAGAGGTCGGGAGGCAGAAGTGTGAAAAATAATTTTCTTCCAGTGTCTTGATTAAACCAGAAAAAAGGTACCTGTGTGTATTAATAACTACCTACATCGTTAAAAACTTCAAACGTTTAATTTTAATTTACAATCTGATTACGATCAATTGCCAAATATATAGCGTGTGAATAGTTTTATGTTATTTTTGATTGTAAATAAAACATTTATAATTAATAGTTATTGTCAGTGCCTATTTTGTAAGCGTTCGTGAAAGTTTCGGGTAAAATGAATTTTACTAAAACCATTATTATAAACAAAAGTGTTGTGTACATTATATTAAATAAGTAAAAATATAGATTTTGCGAGAAATGGCCAATGGTAATGTACACACAATGAGAGTGTAAAAATAAATTGTTTTACAGAAATAGTAATGGATTAAAGATCTAAAAAATTATCTAATTTATTAAAATTAAATCTATTTTTATGTATATTATATTTTAACATATATCATCGATTATTGACAATTTTAAATATTTTTAAATTCCTACTTATATAAAATGTGTAAATTATTAATTTTGACGCTTATGTTATATGTTGGGTATAACAAGTTTATAATATTGATTGGCGTTTATATCCTAAAAATGTTGGCTCAAATTATATGTCATATTTGCACTTTTGGCGCTTATGTCATACAGCAATTAATGATATTAATAATATTATAATATGCATGATACGGGTGGGTCGATTACTATAGAAACTATATGCATGGATTAAATATATTATTTAAATCTATATGCTATACATAACTTCTCGAAAGCATTTTTCGAAAAATAATAACAATTTGAGAGAAATACACACTAATAAAAAAAAAATAATAATCATATACAAAATACATTTAAATGGTAAAATCTAACAATAGTGTACTCTCATATACTCGTATATACTATGCATTTTAGATTACCAATACAAAATGATATAAGGATTCAAATAGAGTGAAATTATCCTTAAATGATATTTGTTCACTGTCCAGCGTCACTACTCACTAGCATCCGGATGGGTGACTACCTGGGTTTTTAGCAACCATACATAAGTCTACCAAACTTGACAATATTTATATCGGTGTTTCATATTATGATAAAGGACCTATATAATTATTGAAATATATTTCAAATTCGTTGCGCATTAAGTTGAGAAACCAGTTGTTTTTTCTTTTTACGCAGTCAGTCTATAGTAGCTATATAATACGTCAGCTCATAATATTATTGGTACCAATTACAAAAACGGTTTATCGTATATTCGTCATCGTCTTTCTAGATATACTTACAGCGGTGGTTTGACACTTTTAGTTGACTAGGGAAGGCCTAAAATATTCCACCCACCCATCCCCGCTGTAGAAATTTGATATTTTACCAAAAAAAAAATCAGTTTGGTTGAGTTATTAATTATTAGTGCAATAATATTTTATTATTTACTCAGAATTAAAAAGCGGATTTTTTTATATTTTTACATATTATATTTATTGTCCTTATGCAGCGCAACGAGCATGAAAAATATGCAAAGTTTATCCATTACAGGAAACAAATTTATTTTTCATATTATAACATTAATATCCCAACGGTCACCACTCATCACTCAAAATTTTGACCGGTCAAAATCCCCGGTCTTTTGAATTTGCAAGCCACCTCTGTATTCACTTACTAAATTATTATACTGTGGTTCGGATTGCTTACCGGGTCGTCGGGTCGATCCACCGAGTGATCGTACTTGGTCTTGGAACTGCATCGGTGGGACCGGTGATAGGGCGCTCGGTGGTAGACCTTGGCCCGGTACGCTGCGGTCACGGATCGCCTGGCCGCGGTGAACAGAGCCACGTACAGGGCGACGGACAGCGCGTTCCTGGGATCGTAAACGGACGTGACGGGCGCCACCGCGTCCATGGACCAGTCGAAGCTGAGCCGCCGCGGATAGACGAGCAGCCGGACATTCTCGACGGGCAAATACAGGAACGTCAGCGTCCGGGTGACCAAGCTGGGCGATTTGGCCGTCGGGTTGTCGGCCGCGGCGAAAACGGGCGCGCCGCCATCGCCCATCAGCGACATTCTCACGAACAGCAGACTGGCTGCCGCTCCCGACAGTATCACCAGCGTCCGGTACATTCCGCCGGAGTTCTGGAAAAGAGTTAAAAAAAATAAAAATAAAACATTAATGAAAAATAAAAATCCCAGAACTGTTAATAATATTACACTTGGTAGTTTTTTTGAATATCCACGCACGAATATATTGTTATGGCGGAGGGTACGTTCAGTGGTGCGTGTACATGCAACCAAGGTCGTAACTAGGAATGAATTGGAGAGAGGAAGATAGGTTTTAAACTAAAAAAAAAATTATGGTGTTCTAATTTTATTTCAATATATTCTATAGGCTTAATAGGTATAATATAATTACATCAGAAGATGTATTATTATACATCTTCTGATACATTTCTAGTAAATTATATTGAGCATTGCACGAATGAACAGGTGCCAAATTTAAAAATTTCATATAGGTACTCGTACTAATAAATTATACAATGCACGTACAAATATAATAACATATATAACTTGTATTAGATAAATTTATCGGATGTATCCAATACCGATGGATTTTTAAAAAAAAATTTTTGACCTGCCCACCATCAAAGCTCCTCTTCAAAAGAAATTAAAAAAATAAGAACGAAAATTATCGTTATTTAAACTAAACGTTAAATATAAATAATATAATGATACAAACATAATGGTAGTGACAATAACATGATTTTATTCGAAAAATTTAATTTGTTTTTACTTATTTTGTCATTTTCCTGAGGATATTTCGTGTCACTCCTAAGTTGGGTACATGTCACCCGTAGGTGACATATCACCCCGGTTAAAAACTATTATCCTAATGAACTGAAAAGTTATTTTAATAAACAATAACAATATATACTTTTATATAGCTATAACGATACTGCAGTACATGCGACGTATAAAAATATTATTACGTATTGTGTTCACTATTATATTTGTGCTAGAACGTACATTGCGTTTAATGTTACTAATATAGTAATTATTTTGAAAGTAGTACTTTGCTAATATTATTATACTCGCCGCAATGAAACTCCGGGACGGCCAACTTTTTAAACATTCAGATAATTTTATTGTTATTTTAACTGCCGTTTTATGTGATTCATAAACATTTTAGAACTCAATATACTATCAAGACGATAATTATAGTATGTAAAATATTACTCCACAATAAATATTATAACTCAGCCCGAAGTTGTTTTTGCAAAAACGTCTCTAACGCTTATAAGTAAATGTGCAATGGTTACCCAATCGTTTTTGTGTAAATTATACCTAAGGGTCACCGTAAAAGCCATTATATTATACTACTATTAGCTTACTAGTGTAAGCATTTTGATCAATTCAGACGTGTTGGCGGTGCGTGTGAAATAGGTTTTCAACACAGCATTTTTTGTTAATTGCAAAACAGAAAAGATAACAGTGGTTATTATTACAGTAGTAAGTCCTTAGTTGAATTTATTTGTTTAAAACATTTTGAAAAAGTAAAATGGACCAAAGGTTAGTACCAATGCTATATTAATACCATAAATATAAGTATATTACATAATTTATATACATTAGATTAAAAATAAAATAAAATTAATTACCGTTATGTATAGTATATGTCTATATGAAAATAAACAAATCTAACATAATTCTAATTTCAAAAATTCAATATAAAAAACCAAGCTTCTTATAATAACTTGAGTATTCCGGATTTTCAACCTTAGTATAATGTTTTATGGTTAGCCTTGCATACAATTTCCAAACCATAAACCACAAATTCACTTGTTTTATCAAAATAAGTATATTATGAACAATAAATTATAGCTAAACAAAATTTCACATTATTTCGAAGTTTTTCCTTCAGCTTTTCTCTCAAACGGAACCTCTCTAAAGTACCATCTGTATTCAATTTCCTATCTAAAAAGTTACTGTATGAAACTTTTGGTGTAGATTTACTACCCGAAAAAGTGTTTACGGAAAAATAAAATAATAAAACACACCATTGTTTAACCGAAAACGGTTTGTGTCATGATCTAAAACCTACCGCGAGCCAAATCTTCGCCAATCTTCCGTAAATCGGCGTACACACATAAGATATATTTGTATAAAAACAAAGAGAAAAGATCATCCGTAATTGATCATTTGTTTGTTAGCGCAGTATGCCATTATACTATTTATATGTTTGTGTACTGGCAGAAAGACAATAATTTTCAACGGTCATACGGTACCATTATAATACCACTATATATAATATGTATATATAGTATATATAAACGCGCCGGAGGTAAGGAATCAAAAAGTTATCTCCAAGTCCTGGCAAAGAACAATGTTTTCTCATTCGTGTGGCAGACAATACTGTATTTTCGGAAAGCAGCCATCCACGTTAAATAATATAGTAATTCACTTTCGGGAAACGAGCACAATGCATTAGTTCAAACTCCCAAGACAACACGGACAAAACATTCGGTATATTTCACGTTTCGAGACAATGAAATTTACATCAAGTCAACTAGTACTAAATCATCATAGCGTATAGGTGTAGATGTATGTGTATACCCGCAATGCAAATAATGTTCATGCATCAGAGTGATATGCGTATCGGTCTGTATATTATTATGTGTTTACACATATTATAAAAGACGGCGGCGGTGGTGACGCGCAACAATACAACTTGTCGATATCTTAACGGGGTTCCGACGGAGAAAAAAAATATTAACAGAAATTCACTTATCTGTATTATATATTATTCTTATTATGCACGAGAAAAGTCCTATATAGAATCGGTATAATACAAACACGCGCAAGCGCTGCAGCTGAAATCGCTGCAGCGTTATCTTCGTCGTCCGTGCAGCGCGCGTACTATAGTTGTATTATACTCGGGATAAAAGGAAGGGTTGTTCAAAGCGAATTGCAGTGTTCCGTTAAAAAGATTTTTAATAATGAAAAAAAGGACATTATCACTAATTGAAAAAAAAATATATAAAAATATTAAACCCGTTCTATAGGACGACATTATTTTAAGGATAAAAACGTAATCGTGAGTTTAAAATTCAAGGCATCGTCCCTGCGTTGATGATTTTTTTTTATCTCAAACCATTCCACACAATGATCTTTGAACAGCGAGTTTTATTTACCTGCAATATAGTCGATTAGCAACAACTATGCACCTATTGCGGTAGAATCAATGTTTGACTTTAAAACGTGCATTTTACGCGCTTTCGTCAAGCGCACTAAGGTATACATAATCGTCTTATTATAAATTGACGCAATATTATATTGCAGTTTAAGTAAATACTTTTTATTAGTTATGCGTGTATAATTTAATTTTTAAATCAAAAAACAGAGAGACATTTTTTAATCAGCGTTTTGACGCGTTTTCAAGCAAGGTTTAAGAAAAGAAAAAAAAAAAACGATATTTTACGATAATTAAAATCAAACAAATCTTCTCGTCTGCCAAGTTTATACACTCTTGTCAATAGAAGTACTTTTAATTTGTTCTAATTAGTGTGCTGTAAGCATTACGTTACGGAAGGCTCTTTAGCAGCTGTACCTATATACACGTATACACGTATTTTCGTCTCTTCAAAAGGAATATATAGCGCAGCGCAATGTACATAATAATTATGTACAATATTGTTATATACAGAGATTGATTTAAATTAAATAAATACACAAGCGGAAAAATATTTTGCAAAGACGCACGTGTCCCCGACTGTCAGCCGAACGTGCAATAATAATTGTATTATTAATAACCTGACGCTCCGCGAAGGACAAAACAAATCGTGTGTTTATTATTGTAACCGAAAGAGGTAGAAAAATAACTTTTCCAGCTTAATATACGCCTATATAAATAAAATATTATTCATAAATGAATATCTACTATTATAATAGGTGCCCATAATACCTACGTACACGCTGCATCCCCCGCGCCGTCAACAAATTTGAAAAACTGATTGCACGTCCCGCAATTATGTTTCCGTTGCCCACAATCATACACAATTTATTTAAAATTATTATTATATTGCGTTATTATAACCCACAAGATTCTTAAGTATATAATAATATAATAAGACAGCTAATAAAAAAACTGCGCACTTCAACAAAATTGTGGTTTAATAATATTATAGATTTAAAACTTCTCAAGCTTACATTAATTAGGTTTCCCTTTTTTTTTTTTAAATTAGTGAAGAAAAAAATGAAATAAATAATTAATGAAATAAAAATGTGCATCTAAAGCTTCAAAAATATGATTAAAAATGTTTTGGCGTTAGTGGTTTTATTTTTATTTTTTCGATTTCAATACATACTACATAACCGGTAACATTTTATAAATGTACAACTTTAAATATGTCAAAAAGCACCAAAATACATATATTTATAATGATTTCATCAAGCACTATGTACTACGACCATCATTAGCATGTAGTATACGCTTACATACGTACTTTGAAAATGCACTTTCTATTTATAACATATTAACGACATAATAATATAGCGTAAATCGTCGACAATATTATACATGCGCATACATTATATTCCGCAATAAATAACTATAAAATAGTATACCAACTATCTGTGAGGACGCCTGTATAATATTATTATTATTATTATTATTATTATTATATGTTCTATATTCTCTAAAGCATTGGGACGATTTTAACGTTATTTTAACTACCGTTGATATTGCGATATACAACGCAAATCGCATTTTATCTATATTCTACATTAACATAGGTGTTATTATTATCTTATAGCTGCGGTGATCCCAAATAATAATCATTTATAGTCTCGGAACTTTCTTAAAACTAGCAGCTGAGCAGTGTGCGCAGGTATACCTGTAATATATTATATTATTATACAACAACGCACGAATTCACCGAATTCCGAAGGCTTTTTTTACACCCTTTTGTTTTACGATTCTTAACGACTTGTTGTCGTTGTATATACACGCGCGTTAATTTCTTGTCGCAGTGACTTAATTAGTATCGATGTCACCACCGTCGCCACCCACCCCCACACCATCATCAGCACAACTTCCGAACGCCGTTAAACACACGATATACAAATATCATAATACAAATATCATAAGGAGCACGAAAGCGAATTTATTTCTCGTCACCAGCTAACCGTTGTACAATGTGTGTACATTTCGTTCCACCAGTTTATTTTTACGTACCTAATTTCATTAACGTCTGCTTTGAGAGACCTATAGTACCTAGAAAGATCAATCAAGACCTCTATCGTAGAAAATGTAACAAATTTACAACGGATAACTCGGTATTAATTCATCATACCCCACGAGCAAACAAACTGAGCACGGGTGGACCCCATATCTGAAGGACAAACGGAATCTATTACAGAAAAATCTCTATATATAGGGTATGGACTGGGTCAAGAACTATCATGGAGTAGCAAATAGTACTAGTGGAGTTAGACGAAGGAATATAAACAGTGGAGGGAGTGGAGGCAGCGAAACAGTCCTACGATAACCGTATAAAAGCTCGAGAACAAGTAAGTGAATCCAATCGCTTTAATCTATAAGCAATGTACATCGGCATGATTTCCGAACGTTTTCAAACACGATAAACTCTTTGTACAAATTTTAGCGCAACAAAATGTTTTTTTCGCCCTTATTTTCTTTTCGTATTTGTTAAAGATCATGACACCCAGTTTGAAAACCTGACGCTTGACATGCTACATGCACGTATATCCTGATCGCAACAATTTATTGTATTATTATTGTTACACACGGCGAAACGTTGTACGGTGTAATTATTATTCGCGAAAAAATGGCAGGTATGTAACGCGATGGTCTACAAGTATAATATACGCGCATGCACGCGGTGATACGCAAATACTAGTAAAAAAAAAAATAATAACCCGTGCGTATAATAGGTACTCTATACATATGAATATAATATTTAAATGCATAACATAAACCGCGTGCGATATACCTACTTGTATACACATATATTTATATAATAGTATATGCATTATAAATAAACGACCGTCCGAAACGTGTTATTATCGCGTAGAACTTATGTAAAAGACTATACGCCATACTTATTAGTGGTAGGGAATATTATTTGACGTCGGCGTCAGTGACTACAGCGCGTGCGATTATTTGCCAAATGCCGCGAAATCGTACACGGCAGCAGTATTGTTAAAACCGTCCTTCCTCCCCCAATACATAGACACATACAGACACACACACACACACCCTGTTTTACCCGCCAAGTGTACATGATTACACTGATTAATGTAACCTAAGTGGCATGCCCCGCGTCGTAAATTATTCCTCAAAGGCGAATCGCGTGTTCGATAACCATGTGGCCGCTTTGTCATGCCATTCGGCCATATCCAGACCGGGCGGCGCACACGCCTCCGCTGCCCACCCGCAGCTACACCACCTTTCTCTCCGACTTATATAATACTTATTGCCTTCGCGCTCGTGGCGTATATGAGCGTATTATTTTACTGTGTATTGTACATTCCTATATACATTCGAACGGGTGCACCGTGCACCGGTATAATGTATAAACACGTGAGTGTGTTATCGACTCTGTGAAAGATATAATGTAGACATAGCTTACAAAATTAATAATTTATACGACCGATACATCGAATGGTAATCGAATATTATTATACATCGGGAACCATATGCGACGTTGTAAGCTTAAAATTATCCAACTTTTCGGGAAGAACTAAAGATACTACTAGGAATTTTTAACGTCAATGTACCTCTGGACAATTATTAATTATATGAAACGTGTACTTTATCAAACTGGTAAATTATTATTATTATTATTACAACTACAAAATTTATATAATTAATACAATCTAATTAGACTTAATTAAAGAACTTATAAATCTTAAATAACAATATCTTAATTAAAAATACTTAGAATGTATAATATTAACATTGGTAGTGTAATATTTACACTTATTAGTCATGAATCATGATTACATAGGATAATAATGCAATATAAATAGTTCACTGAAAAACGTATAAAAGTGATAATTGAAATTGACCATAATAAATTATACAACTGATAACACGAACGATTTTAGATGGGCCATGATGACATTTTCATTTGTCATTTGAGGCCATCATAACGGCGTGGTTCTAAAAGGTACTTTAATTTCCATGAGGGAACAGATAATTTAATATAGTGCCGTACGACAACAGGCGCGCAAGTGACCACCGTGAAAAGTAAAAAACTTCACGTTCATGTGTACGCGAACGCATGTGTATAATATGGTGCGTCGCGGTCATGCGGTTGTCGAGTATAACGTCACCTTTAACAGTATAATAATAATATACTATACATAGAAGTACTATACTTTACCCGCCACTAGCGGAGAGCAACTACGACAACGGTTAACCTATAAATATGTACATTTATATAATTTATATCATATTATATTGTACCGGGGTAAGTTACACCGTGGGCTGCCGACTACCGCAATGATAAGCCAACGTTATGTATAAATATATATAATATATAGTTACAGATAAATAATTGCTCAAGTCAACGCATCGTTTTATTCAAATTATACGCGTGAAATCCTTTTCGTCTATCTCTATACACTGCATATAAATATATATGCATACGAGTATATAGCACTTGCGGCCGATATTCCCTCAGCTATATACAGCAAAACTTGTCTTAAAGGCCACGAACCACCACCTCCCTGGATAATTTATATGTTAAACAAGGTCACCTCCTTCCACCACGCTCAACTATATACTTGCATATATATATATATATTTATTTTATTGATTTCCATGTTAGATTTAGGTGAACGCACCATAATAATGTAATGAATATAGTTTTTGGGGAATATTACACTACACTAGGTACTGCTGCAGATATAGGTACTTAATGTATTATGGTTTATCGAAACGGTGTACGCGTACAAAACATTATTATTAATAACTATTGACGAATTTACACGGCTAAAGAAAACTCTATTTGCACACTTGTACAATACGAAATTACAAAATAAACGTTTTCTTCTATTTGATTAAGGCTAAAGAAACAATACGGATTTCACGTACAATTGTACAATCGCATAAATCGTGATAAATATTGATGGCACATTATGGGCTTCCGGTGTATTAAAGGCTTGAACGGAAACGGGAGAAGTCGACCTCCGACCGAGACGACACATGTAGTTATATTCCATTACGGTTGTCAACTAAGTCACTAAGTAGTATTCTATTACATATACGAGTATATATACGTCATATATTATATTATAACTAGTACCGGTACATCATAGCTTTATCACGAAGGCTCGATAAAAGTCGTTTTTATGCAGTTTGTTTACACGTATATATATATTGTACAACAGTAAATTGTCGTCGTAGGATACAAGAGCTCGTGACGGTGATTACATCGGTATGTATACAATAACACGCTGTATAATGCGTATAAAATATAGGTATAACGTTGCGACAGAGGTCGGATGAAAATAACACATTTCTCGAATGTATAATACGGACGATTGGTTTAATAGTGCATACGTAAAACTTTTTGACTCGAAATCGCTCTTCTGAAAAATTAAAAAACTTGAAACGGCGGCGGCGAGTCTTAATAATATGTTTCGCGGCGGTCGTTGACTCGATGACTATTATACGTACATGGTATACAGCGGAGCGAAAACGCATACGATTTATGTATTATATTACATTACATGGCCGTATCTTTAAACGGGCATGTGTTTGGCGATCCATGCTAGGCTATGTTGGGGGGGGGGGGGGAGGCGAAAAAACTACGTTTAAACTTATCCCATAAAAGACAAGGGCAATAAATGTATATCGCAGCCACGAGATTCCTGCCGCCCCAATCGTTTTTGGCGTTATACTCTTCCCGCATATTATATACGCTGTAATATTATGTGTATAATAATAATATATTATACATACGTCGCTGCATATTACACTATGTTATTTTATTTTGCATGTCTGTGTAATATATATTATATTATACTTAGATCAAAATTATCCGTAGACGTAAGATATTGTTTTTTTCAAAGATCGCGAGCATACGGCGGAATAATATATTCACTGAACGCCGACTATACGTCATATGTAACGCACAAAATATAATTTGTGCGTGGTATACGAGATTCAGCGAGATAAACTGTGAAAAAGCATTTTGATATGCGATGGATATCACACGAAAGATGCTTTAAAACGGTTGTTATTGTTATCCGTCTGATAAAATATCATACAAATCACTTCCGATGTACATTATGTTATGTTATACTATAGTAAAATAAATAAATAATATCGGGGAGCAACATTATTTTTTATTATTTATTATTATTGTCATTGTTATTTTTCCTCATTTAATAAATGAATAACAATTTTAATTCCTAGGAATACGAGAAATGTAATGGTTTTACCATGATGTGTGATGTGTATGTGTGTTTTTTTCTTCTGTGTACATGATTTCGATCTGTAAAACGAGAGCTCTAGTCTCTGTTCATCTTAAAATTATTTATGCCTGAATTTCAACCAACTATAGAGTCTAACCAGCTTTTATTTTTACGAACTATACGTATACGAAACATAATATCTCAAAATTGTCGATTGCAGTGTACTTAAAAAATTAACTCTTAAGATAAATAGTTTAGAGTGATTGAAACCGAAAACCCGTAAGCACGTTTAATATTATCTCCACAATATAAGTGTGTATATTTAAATATTTGATTTCCTCCTATATATAACCTAATGTCATATATGTGCTGTCAAACTCATACCTATATAGGTACCTTCAAATGATTCTTTTTTAGTATAGAAAAAAAACGTATTTGTAGTGACATGAATATATGTAAAAGATAACACGTATATCCCATTATACAGGTGGTATATGTTCGCGTATAAATTGTATCATATGAACTACACAATATATAGTTATACTAGTAGTAGAACCGGCAATTTTATAATGGGTACGATGACGGTAGTAACAATTATATATAATACGCGACTTTATTATAAAATTTAATACATTCATATTCATACGGAAAAAAAATATTATATTATATTATTATTAACACACAACGTAATAATAATACCGAGAGTATGATAAGTATTTTTCGGGTCAAAAAATGAAGACATCTTGAAGACAATAGTAGAAAGAAGAACATTTATAGATACTCTAAAGATTAAAAGAGAAGGAGATGGTAGATGATAAGAAACGCGTTGACTGTTGAGGCATGGAGGCATGTGGATGAATTATATAGTTTAATAATTGAAGGAATGTATAAGAAACACGATCAAAAGGAAGACCTAGGACGAAATATACCAGCCAAATAATGCAAGATTCAGGAGTCAATTTTTACGAAAAACTCAAAGACATGACGCATGACAGGAAAAATGGAGAAGACATTTATTGTGAAAAAAGAAAATTTTTAAAAACCAATCTCCATAAAGAAATAGATTCCATCACTCCATTCAGAGTCTAAAAAAAAAAGTGAAACAGAAAATGGCAAATACGTCACCACGATAGCAACAGCAGCAATAGCAAAGCGCGACCAGCGACAGTGCCGTTTGGTATCGGAAAGTTCTCCACCCATTAAATTGCAGGAACGGCAGCCGTCCGTGTATTATTATCATTATTATTATTATAATGTGTTATCAAGATGAGTGTATAATATGCGTGTCACGACCGATTTGAATGTAATGTGAAAATTATCGATTTGCATAATGTAAATGCGTCATACTTAATATAATACCAAAATTCTGTAGAGCCAATTTCGTATTCACATATTTAAAGCGTCCTATTATGGACACAACGAATATCTATAGGTATAGAAACTGATTCGAAGGAACTGTATCTTATTAAGGAATTGTATTCGAAGGAAAATATTTTAAAATTTTAAACATGTTTTCTCTGTTATTTTTATTTTTCTATTCAAACGTAACCGATTTTAAATAGTTTTCCATAGCGACGACTATCCGAATCTACAATGGTATCGATACGTGAAAATGAGATGCCGCCGAGAAGTTCGAAACAGTGAATGCGTATCAACCTATCACAATAGCTGTTGTCTTCCGATAGAACAACAATAATAATATTATGTAAACGACGGCCGTATATCATCAGTCTACTTTCCTGGGTTTGGAGGAACTCTATACGAGCACTGTCCGCTATATTATTATCATAACGACATCCGGGCCATTTCAATATCGATTTTGGCCGAAACCCATTAACTGGTGGTATTCGATAATAATAATACGCGCACCGAAAATGTTCGATGTGCTGTATTATAGTACCTAGTACCTACCGTGTGTTGTGGCGATAGTCACGTTAAGAGATTAACTCCAAAACGTTCCGCAAGGCTTTATATATAATGTAGGTTAGAACCTGTATCAATGGGCAGGGCTGATATTATTCCGATGAATTAATATTCAAATATTCTACACCTTTTGTTAATTTGATCGTAGGTATATCACGTGTTAAAAAAGTATATACAAATGGTCGTATATTTTGGTACATTTTCGAAAAAAAAAATTCATGAAACCAAATAGTTATACCGCGATTATAACTAATACAAAATAAAACGTTTATATTAGGATAAAAAAAATTAGGTTTTTAATACATACCGTTGAACGAGGAGTCAACATTTGACAGTATGTACCCTCACATAGATCGGGATACGTAGGTTGTCGCGCAGCATATATTTTTCAGTCACTTGAATAATAAACAATGTTGTGTGTGTATAATATAGAGTAAACAGTTGAGAAAGATGGTGCTATACCTTCTTATGTTCTCCCCTGTTTAGTAGGGTTATTGTTTACCGTTTATCCATTTCAAAGCTCTGCTTAAGATCTATACTATACAATGTCATGAAACGAAACAGCACCAACACGGGATCCAGACATCTTATGACCTCCTGGCCCTTCGGGCAAAAATGTCGTCCTTTAAACTACCATGACACATACTACTTTAGCACAAGATACAAGAATAAAAACTATTCCTACTTTAACAACAATCATAAGTAAAAACAACAAAAATATATAATATAAAAGAAAAAACTTCAAAAAACAGAATGGACGAAACCTCTGGGTAAAAAGTTGCAAAAACAAAAACAGTAATAAATCATCGACAACAAATAACCTGAGTGGATGTCATCGATTGGATGAAAATCTTAGGTATGCATATATAACTTAGCTCACTAGCCCACACCAAATGAGAATCATAATGTAGGACACGGATGTTGTAATAGTGAAAAACATAGTAAAATTGATTACACGAACAAATATCGAAATTGCGCTTAAAATATTGAAAATTACACTAAAAATAACAGCGTTTCATTATTAATTTTTTAGATTTACTATAATTAATATAATATAATCATGTCACTTTTATTTTATTTTTTCTTTCTTAAATGTAATATTTAAATTCTACAAAAAATAAACATATTTTACATTTTATAATTACAATCTAAGCTAGCACATCATTGTATTATGATCGTATTTCAATCCATAAGTTACCAAATTTTTACCAAATTTAGTTTAATTGTTTTTAGTTTTAGTCCTAGTTCTAGTAAACTTTTATTAATATTATTATTTTTAATCATTATTTAATTCTTTCCTGAACCATATGATTAATAATAGTAATAATAATAACTAATAAATTGTATTAATAATTTACCGCATAATAATTATTGATTAGTGATTACTAACTAATATGTATCCCCCGAGCACGCATAAATTCTAATAAATATTTAATAAGTCTATAATATAGACTCTATATAGGTTATTATTAAATTATAAATGGTGGATTCCTGTTATTCAGTTCACCAAAGCAGTGTGCAATTGATTTATTAAGTTGTTGTTTTAATTTTTAATATTTTTTTTTTTTGTAAATCGTCTTGCCAAAATATATACGAATTGTTAAATAAAAACAAATATTTTTTTTAAATTCAAACAATAGTATTATTATAATCAAACGTGGATTCCATACATATTTGTATACTACTATGGATTTTTTTTTCGGACTGTATATTATAAAGTATATTCAGTTCGACAATTACAATGATATACCACAATAGTTAAAAATATTATTTACTCATTTGTTTTCGTTATCACACCTCATTATAGTTATAGGATGCGTTTATCCTCCTCCCCACGCGTATTTGTTTTTAATTTAACTATCCAATATCATCTGCTAAGCTTATAATCGTATAATAAGAGGTACGCGCGAAACAACTCGTCATCCGGCCGTCCCTAGAATGTCGTCCAACATCCGATCGGTGTGTCGACGTGCGTCTTCGGTCCGGCACTGCGGATCGCAGCAATCGGCGTCGTCGGCCGCGTCCACGGTTCGATCGATACCGGTGGCCGCTACTACGTGGTCGATGCCGCGGCGCAACCGGTCCCGGAGCCGGACCGGACGGGAGAAACGTTCGATTAGCGCCGCGAACCCGTCCAGCTCCAGCGGCCGTGTCGTCGCCCATTTGCTCAGCGAAAACAGCTGGTACGTCCTGTCGCCGTCCAGCCCGCACATGTCCATCGCCAACCGCAAACGGGAAATGTCCAGCACGGCGGCGGCGACCGCGGTCGCGTCCGTCGGCAGCCGCTCGGACAGCGCGTGGAACACCAACCGCGACCGGATCGCCGCGCTTGCCTCGTCCTCCGGAAGTCCGGTCGCATTCTCGGCGGCAGTCGCGTCTCCGTCCTCGGGAGCCCGGACGCCGCCGCCACGACTCGGCTCGTTTTCCACGTCATGATGTTCGCGCACCATCGGTGTCTGTCGGTTAAGGTCCGGGGTGTCGCTGATCGCGTATTAATACAAGCGTATGCCACGAATTTCAATGCGATCATTTATCGCGGTGCGGTTACCACGGTGTGTCCATGACAACTATGTAATTGTATAATGTTATACGTTGTACTAATCGCGTACTTGGGCGATTTCCGCAAAACCATCATCGAAAACACCATTAATATATTCCAAAACGCAAACTCGAATAAACATGTATACGCACCTGCCCGAACTGTGCCAACGATATCGCGGATACAATCATAAGTCGGACGATTAAACAAAAAAAAAAAAAAAATAAAAATAATAATAAAAAAACCTCTTGACTGTATAGGTATTTTAATTACAATCTAATTGTTAAGAGTTTCAAGCTGGATCGCAGTTATTCTTTCAGCAACTATATACTCGTACACTGCTGCAGTATATTATGCAATTTTTTGAAAAACTTCTATATTTTCAGTGCAAATAACGCAATCAGTATGAATCAGGCAAGTGTCTATAATAGTATCACTTTTAGTCAATAGATTCAAATTTATGGCTATATTAACTCTGACAATACGTAACATGTATCTATATACATATACAGTATACTATAACTGGTGCTTCATTTTCTTGCGTTATTTTTGTAAACATTTAATAGATTTTAAATTTTTAACTCTTCTTAAGCTTTTCTATTTTCATTATTCTTTCATTCTGGTCGTACTATAATTTGTGTTGTTTATAATGTCGATAAACTGGGTTTTAGTAATAAGATGATACTTGCAGGTCAATTATCTGAGTGTGTCAAATGAACTAATTAAATATAGGTTCATATGGTTTTCCGTACAAGTATATAATATTATAATATACATATTTAATAAAATATATCAAATTGTATGTTTTGATGAATCATATAAAGCCGTCAAGGGGCCAAAGGGGTCTCTTATATATATATATATATATATATATATACTCTTCATCAAAAAAAATTAGTTTAAGCTTGCATTGCCCTACACTTGCGTGTTAAAAAAGTCTATGGCGTTAATTTTTGTTTTTTTTTGTGACCGGACGGGACTACTATATGCGGAACCAATCGAATATAATATTGTAATTTATATAATAATAACGTGGCGTAATATTACCTACGTAATATTATGTCACCGGGCACTTTGAAGTATAATCATTGAACAGCTGATTGATTGCGAATATAATGTAACGCGTAATGTTCCACACCGACGGCGGATGTATGAGTCTATGCGTAATATATAACGTGTATAATATATTATGCACCTATATTAGACATACATATAAATATGATATATTTGCACGGGCCTATTACTGGGTTTCGACCCTTATAATTAGTCGAAAGTGTCAACAACACGCATGGTCTTGTAGCCGGTGTACCAACAAATAATTATTGTCAGCGCGCGTGTTCAATTATACCACGTGTTTAAAGTTGCCGCATGTATATCGGTCGCGCACCCAGCACACGACTGACATATTATTATTATTATTATTTTTATTATATTACAGACGTAGGTATAGGTGATTTTTATTGGAGTTATTAGTAAATAAATTAAAATAATATAGGTCAGCGGTTCTCAACTTTTTTTTGTTCGGAAGACCCATAAAGATGCTAAAAATAATTAACGGAGCCCCAAAAATCATAAGTGCCAATTATTTTGAACCACACTCATGAGAACTTGATGTATCTATACGGTTTGCTTTTGTGATAAACCAGGAATAAACTATTTCAGGGTATATCGTGATGTGTGTTTTTATTTTTAATTTTTTTTTTCAAAAGTTATACTCAAAAGTTTAAATTACCTTTTTAGAAAATTTAGATCTATCTGCACGATATTAACGAAAGCCATACTATCTTTAAAAGTGTAGAAATATAAGTTAGTACACCGACCTCATTCACTAAGAATCGCTTTTTTCGTATGCAATGGCACATATATATTAGTTTCAAGTTTAAAAATAAATTCAGAAATATTACTCGTTGATTTTTCGAGAACTTAGACCAAATATGCCAAGGGCCATGGCAGAACCATACTTGGACACATCACCGATTCCTACGCCAAAATACATGTTATAACTAAATCCTATTCATAAAAAAACCGAAAGTTTGCCATCGAACGTCAGTCCGTTTTTATCTATACGGTAGTATAAGACGTGCCAGAGCAGACTCACGAGTTGCACCGTAGGTGACGAAAGACCAACGACAATCGGTTGATGTCTCTAATTTCACAAATTATTATACCCCAATATTGTACCGAATATTAAACTTAATATTTGATTATTCTTTGGACTCCGACAAAAAAAACGCCGCTATAACGGTGTACAATGTATACGAATACAAATCAGCATTTAATCGCATTATACGTTGTTAACTAGATATAATACATAATAGGTATACAAATGAGAAATGAGTTAAGTAGGTACGTTGAAGGACTAGGTCGTGTATAGGATAATAATACGTTTCTTCTATTGTACATTATATAGCGGCTACTATGTAGTACAGCGATACATAAATGACTTACACAATAATTATTATAATAATAATAATTATTCAACTAATATATTATCAAGATAAGAAAGGTCCCGGAATAACATCAAATGTCACAGTCACATTGTAAAATTAATATATAGGTACCATACCATGTAATACGTACATTTACATGTATTTCTCAGAAAATTACAATACGAATTCGCTGTGGGTTTATTCTTAAATCTTATATATTGTTGGTAGATTGAAGTAAAAAGGAAGAAAAAGTATGCGTGCTTTCTGGTTCATGACGACGGAATACACAATTTAACATGTGATTTATACCCGTTCTCAATGTTCTGGTAAACGTCAAACCCGTGGTTGATAAATGCGAGAACAAATAGACCGTAATATACGTTACATTATATACTTACATTATATACTTACATTATATGATTTCATGTTTTATAGTTGAAAAATATACAATTATATTTAATCATATTGTGCAAATAATGCGGTATGAAAGGAATTAATCGACAAGCAATAATAATACTGAAATTATTAGTATTACAATGGTACATTTTATTTTATACATTTTAATATAGTAGAATAACTGGTTTATATTGATTTTATTTTATTTTTTTGTTAATTATTATTATTCGAATACACATTTTATTCTATGTGAACAAGCCAGCCGATACGTACGTTTTTACGTACACATTTTGGGCCACATGTAGTATACTAACTGTTTATACCTAATTTTATAACTGTGTTTATATTTTTAATTAAGATATTAATATCGTTAAAAATTCAAAAAATATGAATGATATAATAAGAAGGCATATGAATAGATACCATAATATATTATATCTGACGATGTCATTATTAAACATAAAGTTATTTTGTGTTTTTATAGAGTAGTAATTATTTTGTATATTTAAGTATTCTTACAAATTAAGCGAATTTAATCAACATTTTTATGCTCGTATTAAATTATTATTCAAATGTTGAATATTTGAATGAGGGGGGTTTTTTTTATAATGCCCAGCGAAAATAATATCATTAGAAATACATTTACCCAATACTGTATTTATGATAACTGGGTAGTGAGAGATCATTTTTTTTTTCTACAATAAAAAAATTTGAACCGATGTAGTATGAATAATTTATCACTCTAATTTGTTCGTTACGAAATGATTCTTTTAATTTATGGAACTAGAGTCAATATTTAGTAAACATAATTGTATTGATACTAATTAAAGCAAAAAGTCTGATTATTGCGAGAATATAGACGGCTTAGAGGATTATATAATACAATATAAGTATAATACACCAAGTATATAGAATATTATATTATATTATAACAATGCATCAAATGACTTTAAAGTTTAAACAAATGAAATACAAACGAGTCTTTTTTATATTTTGATACACTATTATGTTATCCCAATTATGTCATAAGGAATCTACAATGAATACGAATTCCATAAGCCGCATTAATTCCTTATAACACGTCTGAAATCAGTACTCTTTGACATTGTAGGCTTATCAGCCGTCGCTAAATAAGATAGGATGGAGATATTCGAAAAACTGCTGTAAAAATTCCTGTTAAAATATTTTTTGCAACTGAACATATTTACATGATTATAATTGGAATGCTTCCCAGACAATGCTGACAATGTATCGTCAGGTTTTTTTATTTATGAATAATCATGAAAGACCACAATAAAACAAACGTATAGACCTATATATATATATATATATATACATTATTGCTTAGGACTAATATAAAAATAATAAATAAAAATATCACGTAAATGCCTAAATATGGACCTCTGTACTAAATACTTCAAGACCTGAAGTTCAAACGAGTGTTCATTTAGTGCACTTGAACTAAGACATACGTTGAATCATCATATCATCACACAACAATCCTTAAACCTTAAAATGTTCGGCAGTTCCATAGACAGATAACAATATTATTAAGTGGGATGGAGGAATACAAATCGACCTATTAGATACTTGCCGTAAACTTTTTAACATTTGCCTTTGAAAAATGATTGGACGAAGGGAAAAACGTATTGGCATGAATACGGAATAGTTGGCCGCGGCTACGTCGTAACAATAGTAAAAATAGTAATAATATTATTAATTATAATTTTAAAAAGATAATAGTTATAATAATAATAATAATAATAATAATAAAAATAATAATGCCCTATATTTCATAAAAACCTGCACCGGGCACATCAAGCCGCCATTTATTATCAGTACAGCCACCACCGCAGCTAGTACACCTACGCGCGCGCAATGTGAAATATATAAATGCGGTTTAAATGGGTTCATGTGTTGCCGGAAAACACCTCCGTCGTAGGTACACTTACTATAACCACCTCTTTTGTCCTCGTATACACATATGTGACTAGAGTCATATGTGTTTATGAATCATAGGCAAAGAGCAAATATATCTTTTAGTTCGATGCAAATACTGAAAGATTGCAAATTTTTTTTTTTTTTTTCGAGAACATTTGAATATTTTCATATACATTTTCAAATTGCTAAACTACCACCTAATAATCCGTATATTATTTATTGTTCCACAGAACGTATTTCGATAAAACCATTAGAATACATATTTATTTTAAATTGATTTTTTATTGTTTAATTCACTAAAATAATTTAATACCTAATAATAATAATAATAATAATAACGAGGTATATCATTTCCTACATAGTATATGTTTAACACAAAATTCAACAGAATTCTTGAATAACCATTAACCAGTGTGAGACATAATCTTAATGGTATATACTATTATTTAACCAGGCGTTTATTAAAATAAAATATTCAAATATTATTTTATTATATAATATGTATTTATTTATTTTTATTATATTACAGGAACATGGTGTGACGTAGTGGTTAGCCACAGTCACTGATCAGCACTGCTATTGCGCATCGTTCTGCGTCACTAGCTCCCGGATGGGTGACCACCGTGGTTTTTAGCGATGAATCCTTGTCCCATATACACATGCGTGTTCCAAAAAATACCGTTCCAAAATCAACTGTTATTATCTTAATGACCATATAGTTACCAAAGCTTAGAATAATTTAAAAAAAAATGTATGAGATAATAAATATTTATAACTATGCATAAAAATATAATTAACAGTCCTATTATCTTTCTTTCAGAAGCTATTAGTTTTTTTTTTTTCTAAAAGACCTTAGTATTTTGGAGATATTTGGTAATTTTGTTATTTTTTGCTTAGTATATACTCATCATGTGCAATTACAATACCATATAACTACGATTACTAACACGCTACATATTATAACCATATTAAAACGCTTGTCGCTTGTATTATAACATTTGTTGTAACGTAAAATGTACCTATATACATGTATACTTTATATATCTACACTGAACACACAAATACTCAACGAATGATTGTTAACAAGAAATTGATAAAAACTTTATAGTAAACTATGTATTGTAGTATTTCGTAAAAACATATTATAATGTACAATTAAATTTAAATCGCTATATATTTTACAGTAGTATTTATGTAAAATAAACAAAAAAGTAAATGCTTTATAATTAAAACAAATTCCAAGTGTAAAAGGTTCACACACATCATTAGGAATAAAGTATAAGGGAATTGACCACCACCATACAAATGTTAAAACACGCATCTCTATTCTTTATTACTGTAGAATTATTAAGTTAAATACTTAACCACAAGGGCAACCGTCAAGCCCTGTATAGTTTTCAGAAAATATTTTGGATTTTTTTAGGAAATTCAAAAATAAATAAAACTCATTAAATCACTCGGATAAAAATTCATATTTTTTATGTATACCTACATAAAACGCTTTTTGCAGTATAATATTATGTGTTGGATTTACCCCAAAAAAAAAAAAAAAAAAATGTTTTAAAAAACTAAAAAAATTGGCGGAGAAAATGAACGTTGGCCTTTAGGGGGGAAATCATCTTTTATTTTGTAAAATGGAAACGTTCGTTCCTCGTCGTCACCCCTCTAGGACGTGAAACCCTCGAAAACCGAGGGTCGGGAAACGTCCGTTAGTACGGCGATGGGCATATGGGTGGGCAGAATGAGTTGAAGCAAAGAGTAGGCGGAAGAGGCGGAAGAGAAATAACAGCTTGCGTGGCGTTATTAAAAAAAAATTTACCAACTCGCACAGCGGCAACAGCAGACGGTCGTGTAACAGCATAATACGCTCGGGCGATACCAGATGGCCCGGGCGAATCGTTAACGTTAACACACAACACGGATCACACAGGGGTAGCGTCGTCGGTGGAGGAGTCAGGGCTGGTTTTCGGCGGGCAAAAGGCCGAGAGTCAAAGTTTGTCCGACTTTTTTTTTCGGATCACGAGTTTGAAATATTATGACGTCGTTCGGAAATAGCTGCTGTTCGGCGTACTGCAGATTGTTTGTGTTTTTTTTTTTTTTTTTTAACCCATCACTTGCATTTGCTAATCAAGATGTGAATAATAACCAGAATATCTGGGTGAAAATGTTAAATGTTTCTAAGGATTAAAAAACGAAAATTGTTCTTTTTTTGCAAATTTAATTTCCGGTGATTTGGGCTAACAACTGTTAATGCATAACTATTCATATAGTATTACATTTACATATATACCAAATATACTCGACCAAAGACGCTTTATTAGTTTAGTGGTGGTCATTTGCGGGTAAATAATATTGGAATATACATGTCTATCTTTATCGTTTTTATTTATTATTTAAACATTATACAAAAATGATATTATATAATCTTAAAGATTTGTTTATATTTTTAGTTAAGTGAAGAATATTTTTAATTTTTCTATTTGTTGTATGCAATCCACACAACATCATTGACTAAAATAGAAAATACATATAATGACAAAATGAAAAATATCAATATTCTAATTATTTAACATTTGTCACATTCAATTTTGGGTAAAAAAAATAGTGTTGCCTTACATACTTTGAAAATAAAAATTGCAAAATATTGGCACAGGATAATACTCTTTAAAAAATATAGGTACAATGACAATATATATTATATATGTATGTTAAGAAGTATAATATTTTATTTAAACATTAAAATTTCAAAAAAAAATATTATAAATTAATTATGATTAAAAAGTTTAGTTTTACATTATCTATAATCAAAATTCAAAACTATGCATAGTTCAGGTATAAAAAAATAACTAAGAACATTTCTAAAAACACCCTGTATAATGTTTATACATGGTTGACTGCCACTACAGTACAAGGATTCGGCTGACGGAAGATCTGCTGGGTATTTATTTGGGACATAAACGCGAGACGAAACATAATTCGCCAGTTAACTTTGTCATATTAATTTGGAAATAAAGGAACATTTTATTTATTGCGTCCATTTTAACCGCGTGGATTCATAATGTTTATTCAGTTCATTCAAAAGTTTTCAAGTTTTGGATATATACACCAGACTAAAACGTTAGAACGATTTATGTCCGTAGATTTAGCACCAACTATTACAAAACATTCTTTTTGAATTTACTTCCCGAGCTAACCGATATAATACATTACACTGTACATAATGCAATGTTCGGTTTAATCGAAAAACTTTATTTTCAATAAAATAACATGAATGTTGCGTGTATACGTAAAAACCTATATCGATTAATCATAATAATTTTTTCCGCGTGGCACCATTTTAAACGCATTTAAAATCCGTCAAAAACAATCGTAATATACATATTTATTTCGTATAATTTTGAATATGATATATATATCCTATATAACCTATGTACACTAGTTGTTAATAATTCTTTATAAATAGCGTTATATCCTTTGGATAATTTTATTGAAATATAAAATATTATTTTGACGTAAACACAACAATAGGTATTATATAATTTGTACTAAATAATCTATACAAAACACTATGGCGTATAATAGGAAATATAGGAACCAGTAATCATCTATATGAATATTAATTTTCGTATATATTATACTAATATGATTAAGTGTGCTTAAAATTTAAATATTTTTTTTTCTACATTGTTTGTCGATTACCCATAGATGTTTTTGAAAATAGTGAATCATGAGAAATCCATTTTGTCACGTAAAAATTTGTGATAATCCGTGGAACTTTAATAAGACCTACGGTAGGTATATATTGATATATTATATTATATTCACATGGGCAATGGAAGGTTGATTGACGTTAAGAAAAATAAAAACGAGAAAAAAGTAAGTTTAGAGTCAGAAGATGAAAACTTAATAAATAGCTATACAGAACAGGGAAAACGTTAATGGTGTGGTGGTGAACCGATCGACCGAGGAAAAAAAAAAAAGGAATAAAAAAGTTACACAGATCCCCGACGCCACGTCGGCAAGAGGCGCACCAGACACCGCGGGTGAAGAGCAGCCTGCAGAGACTACATGAATACGAAATTCCAGCGGCACGAAATTGTTTCCCGAAAAAAAAAAAACGAAATCGTATTACTGCCATACGCCCACGTCATATACATGTTGACTGCTACAATATATCCGCTGCTCAGCGATTCCACGTGTATACATTTTTAATGGCGAATTTGGAGAGAGAAGAAATCTTTTTTTTCTACATATACGATTCAATACCTGAGATTTATTTTATATATATATATATATATATATATATATTATATACACCGCGTTGTATATACGTATTAACGAGTGTATAGGACGCGACGCGAACAATTGAACACTCACAGCCAATCACTGCAGAACAAACCTGCAGCAGAAGTAATAATAATAATGAAAAAAATATATATATAAATATATGAAATGGAAAAAAAAAGTTTCCTATTATTCGCGAAACGAACGAGTTTTGTAGGACTCCACGCGATTATACAAGACTAATTGGAGAGTGGGAGTGAGGTTGAAGCGGAAAACTCAGGATTTTCGAATAATCACCCGCGGCAGTACTTATTTACCTATTTAGGAGAAGTGTTTAGAATTTATATGTCTATATAGTCACTTGAAAATATAATAACTGGAGCCAACCCGGCAATGCTTTGTTATTGCTAGATCTCATTATATTAATAATATTATTATTGTTATTGTACTACAAATATTGTGCTGTATATATGTAAAACTGAATGATCTGTGGTAATATATAATCTAGAATCAACATAAACCGTGGAAAAATAAATTTGAAAAAATGTATGATTACTCATACTGATGAGTATAAATTTATAATAAATCATACCATATATAATATATTATACTACAATCTTGAATATACAGTATATTATATTTTTTCTATTCTATTCCATATATTTAACCAACTTTAAACTTATCCTTACACTTGGCGTAACTCAAATGGCTATTACTACTACGGTAACCAATTTCATTTTAATATTGACGCTGTCATATTATGTATTTTTGGTTAAAATAAAAATTGACGACATTTGCATTTGTCATATGCCTACAAAATAACTATAATAATAGTTAATAAAAATAGTTTTGTTTTTCATCCATAGTATTACCATAAGCCTTATTGAAATAATACGAATATTGATAAAATCATGATAACATAAGGATACCTTATGGCATAAGGTATCAACAATACTCAAAATCTGATTCTTATAGATGGTTAATCGGAGTTATCGAATAATTTCAATTTTCAACGTCTTGCACAACGCAAACATTTTTGAAAATATTAATCCAGTACTTTATGAGTATATTATTTTCAAATACGATATAAATAGCCAATTTTATACCGCGATCTATATAATATGGACTACGTATATTTTATATAATATATCATATTTGTATAGATTACCCTAAACTCCGCGTGGGTCGGAATAATGCGCAATTATAATAATACTATTAATTACTATAAATTATTATAACCCCCGTTAGTCGCATCATTGTACTATTGTAGCTAAATCCCGAGAAGAGAACGAAATAATATATCAATATATCGGATAAACAAAAAGCATTTATACTCGTATATATGTGTACGTAGGTAGGTGGTAGGTACCATCAGAAATCGCTCATCATTATAATTTCATAGTTTTTATGCTCATACATTTTTGTATTCGTTATTATTACAGTCGTATTTTTTATTTTTTTTTTTTTTTTACGTTTATCACTAAAGCTAATACCGTGCGCGCGCAAACAACGATCGGTGGACACCGTTTGCAATTAAAAATCTTTTGAATTGTGACGTTATAAAAATTCCGTTGTGACCAAACAATCAGTAACGGTATAGACGTCACGTCGCGCGTAATACTCACACCGGATTCACTGCAACAAGTGCATAACGTCGCTAGACGCTCTGGGAGTACCCCATGGCGTAAAATTATTATTGTTACAGACATCGTAATTATCGTCATACCATATAAATATCGACACACTCTTACACACAATACAAATACATATATAAATAGACTAGAATGTCCGATGAAGAAAGCCCACTGCGAGTGTGACCAACAGCGTATTTGTAAACCACTGGCATAACATATATTGATGTTTAATATATATATACATATACGCGGAGCAGTAGTCGTCCCGTGAAATATAATACAAAAGGGGTGGTTCGATTAAACCCTCTTAAGTGCGGGGACGCATCGATATCCAAAAATATATTATTATATACATAAATGCGTATATTATGCATTATATTGCGTCTAAAATGCCCCCGACACGGTTTCGGTTTAACCGGGCGATGAGACGACGATAATATTGATGAAGAGGCAACGACGGTAGCATCATCCATTGTGTTTCAACTTTGCTGATTTACATACGAACCTCACGAAGCCTCCGTCTTTAGGAAATATATGCCGGTCAGGAATCGAGCGTCTTCCCTTTATTTTCTCTCTCTCTCTCTCTCTCTATTTCTCTACCTGTACCTCTTTTCTTCTCTTCCAATTGACTCTATTCGCCCGTAGACCACATGTCAAGCGATTATGAAACTTTACTATTCTTGTTCGATAAAAATTGTTGAATGTTGCTACTGTACATGCTATTATAAACTGTATTCAATGCTAGGTA
This sequence comes from Chaitophorus viminalis, assembly GCA_025469195.1. Lineage (NCBI taxonomy): Eukaryota > Metazoa > Arthropoda > Insecta > Hemiptera > Aphididae > Chaitophorus > Chaitophorus viminalis. The sequence continues at coordinate 241,287 of JAIPRK010000121.1, forward strand.
CTTCTATATATATTTTAATATTACTACAACGATGCACGCCCTAGTAAAGTATTTATCATATTGTGTAGTAATACGTAAAGACGAATTCAAAAAAGCTCACCAAAAATTACTTTCTAATACAACATACAATATATTATTTACGTACACGTTCAACAACTATTTAACATATAGAATGATTAACTCTTTCGAAAATAAATTAATCGAACATCATTTTCGATGAAATCGATAAAACTACGAAAATGCACGAATATGTACGTGCCAATAATAATATTATACATAATATGCACTACGTAGAATATAATTGCTCTAAAATGCATTAAAAAAATGAATTGTTCATTATTTTCATTTCAATTTAAATAATGATATAGCACCGTGCATTTTAATGAAGAACTTAAAAAATTATGGATTAAAAAAATCTTAACGAAACTCTACACACAATGATAGTATTAGTCATAGACGAATAATAAAGTATAACTTGCTAAAATTTAACCACCGTAAATATTGATTTTTTATAAAACATATTTAGTGCTCGACTTTGATTTCGTAAACACATTGTTTTTGGTTAGATACTGCTTTTATTTTTGATGTTCGATAAAAATTCTTCGGCAACTACCTATATATTATAGGGTACCTATATAGTATGAAATGTATTACTTCGAAATGCCGGTTGCATTGTTCCGGTTTGTAAAAAGAAATAACACGTAACATTAACCATAGCAGTGCTTCTAGAGAGATAAACTATATATATATATGTGTGTGTGTGTATAATAAAACGTGTTTTATATTTTCTCTCCACGTTGACAAGATGATTTTTTGTAGAATTTATTTCGATATTACGTATTTTGTTCACGTTTTATCTTAGATAAAAAATCTACCGATAGTAATGTTTGAACTTCAAAATGAGTTTGTCGGGTTGTCCACAATGGCGTTCCTTTTTCTCGAATTGACCTTTTATCGTTCTGCGAGTATTATTTTGGACTTTTCGATGAAATTTATTTTTACTTTACTTTTTAACTTCACCATTACTGCGCAGCACACATTCCTTCAGAATAAGTGTATATAGACAGTGGTGAGCACTCAAGTGACAAATAAAAATGGTTATCAAACAACAAAAGAACAGTTTTTTCTCGTTCCACTTTGTAATTTGAATTATAAGTGAGTGGTCAAGACCTCAATCAAAGTTTTATAGCCGCACAACACATGGCACATCTGTTTTATTCAATAAATTTCATAATATAAGGGTTATGTATATGCACTCTATTCCATACTATACTAAACACTGGAGCTGTCTTTCCTGGAAAATGAACTGGCTTTATATTTTAGCTTAATTTTGGTTTTTCTTATCAATAATGGAAAGGAATTATTTTTAATCAATATTCAAATTGATTCTTCGAAATATCATATAAATATATTAATTGTACAAAGCATCTGCGTGTACAAAATTATACCAATCGATATCATCGTGCGAAATCCTTGTAAAATGTTGACCATTTTCACGACGTTTATTCGCTTAGAATCAGCTATATAAGATTCCTACGGATTATTATAATTTAATTGGATTTTATTCTTTTTTTTTTTTTTTTTGTTAAAAACGTACGTATATATTGTCAGTGGTGGATTTTCAATTTTTTTGTGTGGGGAATCTAAAAAATAGTTAAGTAAATATATATATATATAAATAACTATATTCTACGTACCTACCTATTGTGCAAGTCATTTATGACTTTGGAACCTTTTTTTTTTTTGTTCTGGGGGGGGGAGGTCGAGACCTAGGACCTCTCTCACTGAAAATACACCACTGTTTATTGTATAGTACCATATTATGTATTGAACACAATATACGTCGTTTGTTTGATTCAAGAATTGTTATAAACTTATAACTTATTTACTATAGTTTGGTAAATTAAAGAAGTTCGTTAAAGCAAAATACTTGATATAAGCCTAGAATGTGAAAACTTTTAGAGTTGTTCGTATCGGATGCTGTCCAATGTCCAATACATTTATTTTATAAATAATATATAACATAAAAGTTTATCAAAAGAATGCATGATATTATTTACATTAATATGTAAATATAAATAAAAAACATGCAAATTCACATTTAAATGGTCTATATTTATTGTTTTGAACATAAAGACATGTTATAAAGCTTTTAGCTTTAGTCAACGTGAAAAAAATATTACGTAACATGTAAGATTTTTGACGGTTAAAAATGTTCAAATATTAATAATGGAATATACTTATTTATTCTAAACGATTTCATGGTAAACCTCTAGAAATATAATTTATTTCATAAATTATAACTGAAGGTAGATACAAATACCACATGTAATATTGGTAATGGTGAATATCGTAGATATTCTTCCTCCTTTTACCCCAATTTATAATATTCGCAGTTTATTTAGTTTAAATTTAATCGGATAATATAGACTTGAGATTTAAGATCATTTCGCTATTCCTATAATTTCTATGAATATAGTTTAGATACGTATCCTGCACTGGCTTATCAAATGTTTTATAGAACATCAACATTTGCTTACACAAAAAGGCAAACAATTTGGTTCATTATCACGTAATTAAAAAAAATTACAAATTCATAAAATTTAAAGTGTAAACTTCGATTAGCAACTGTATTTGTAGAAGAAAAAAAATTATATGCAGAAAACACGACACGACCTATTTGTATTACAATTTTTCACCCACCATCCCTTTAATCAGTACTTACGATAAGGTTTTTAGCATACACAATTTGGTAAAATGTTGTTCATTATTCAAAGAGTCTTTTCCATAACAACACGGGTAAAACTATAAATAAATAATTGTCAACTTTTGCGCAAAACAACAACGCACTGGTCGCAGAATAAATAACCTAAACGACAACGCATCCACGAAACCTTCATGGTGGTATTCACATTTCATATTATTAATAACACGTTATCTTACCATTCTGTACGTATATATACATATTGAATATCACACTTACAAAAACCAACGATTGGATGATAAAAATATATAGTAAGCAAACACAATGAAACTCATTCCTTATACTATACGGGAACCCTAGGAATTATGGACTCTACCTCACATGAAAATAGTGTAACTCAAATATCATTAGATTCCGTCTCATACTGCAATTATCACTATAAGTTTATTAACCTCTTGTGTCATGCCTATGAAAAATAAAAATAATATATACATGTATATATATAAATAAATTTATCTACTGCTATTGTTGTTGTTGCTTGTACGCAAAAAATACGATAAATACGTGTATTACCCTCGGTACAATGATGCATATTATTATAGTTATATTCGTTTACCAGTGGTTAGGATGGGACAGAAAAACTCTACCGATAAAGATATTGTATAGAACCTTTATAACCAACAAACACCTCGTCTACATAATAGCACGAATAATGAATAAATTATGTTTTTTAGTTGTGATGAATATATTTGGTTTCTTATTATACAATATTTGCTACCTAGCCCCCTTTTTCCCCATACTGGTCTGCACAACATACACCATATTATAAATACAAACATATATATATATATATATATGTGTGTGTGTGTGTGTGTGTGTGTGTGTGTGTGTGTGTGTGTGTGTATGTGTGTGTACATATAAATATCAATAGGTTTCCATTATTTACTTTTTATACCACCGCATTATCGAATTGAAATTTATATTAATTGAACATGATGTATACGTATATGATGCGTATTTATACACAATTTCTAATTACACATTATACATCTGGCATGAAAATATTAAAATATTTCAAATCCGGAATTCGAATACATATATTCTATGTATTTATTATACACAGTCTTGTAATATGTTATTACAAGTAAAGTCGGTATGGTATTTTTCACGGTTTACTCAAAAGCCATCAATTTACTCGGTTGTCATAATAATTAACTCTTGCCTCGGTCTAATAACATACGTAGTACGCTTATATCCCGGTATATAATTATGCATACATACATCATACACCGTGTACGTTTAGTATTCACAACCGATCGAATCGTATACGAATTATGTGTATACAAATTATATTATATTGTTGTGTTTTACGAGTAAATAACTTCAAAAATAGATCCGACGCAAGATATACACACACACACACACACACATACACACATCACATGACGTAACCTAACCATATAATAATTATATATACCTTGCGCGTATAACCACCCGACTCCAAGTTTTGCATGTCGAACGGCTATCCGCAACGATAATCCCCAGTCATCAATTCAATTTTACCACCGCGCTGCGCTATTTTGCGGAATAATAATAATACGTTTCCACGGCACGGAAAATAATATATGCTTGAAAAATATTATTAATTAAAATACTACCAATAAGTGTTACGCAACACCCGGTCTTAAAATATGATTAATGATTTCCAATGATTGTTATCGTTTTTACTCGGTACATAATACATATAGGTATAGGTCGAGTTTTCCTTTTGCATTACCTTTAAGAGGTAAAATATATTATGTATACCGTTGTTACCGCAGTCTTGGTATCATTATAATAATATCTTTCAAAGAAGAAAGTAAATATCTACAATAATTGAACATAAACAAATATATAAAATAATGTTTATTCATGATATATATAGCTTATACCACTTTTTACGGAAAAATAAACCAAGTCAAAGGGATGAAAGACAATATAATGTGAAACAATCATTAAATGGATAATATTATGTAATTCTCTCGGCGTTCACATTTATTTTTTATTCTTAGTGATCTTACGTATATTATGTGCCACAAATCTCATTTTCATTGTTGATATCCGGAATTAAATCGATTTTCTTCTACCTTGCCCGTCCCCCGTATTACTGATCGACATTCATCCACGTGTTCTGCACATTCTTTGCCGCGTATTTTCCACAAGATGCACTTGCCCCGCCATCTACGACTGATCATCACGCTAACACTTTTCGTTTATTACTGTAATTAACTGTGCACGGTTAAAATTGATTTGCACAAATAGGTTTGCTTGTTATTAATTAATATTGTGCGCTTTTTCTACAGAAAATAAAAATGTAAGAAAAAAATATGTATCTTGTTTTTTTTTTTTTTTTTAAATAACAAACGTTTAGTTTCGTTATTTAAGTATCAATATAATAATTTTCTTCGCGTTATCTATCATGCGATTACACAAGTATGTGTCTATGATTTCCTTTCATCCAGTGAATTCAATTTTAGATTGCTGCAGTTCCATACAATGAAAATAGTAAGTTATCATACTGGGTTTAACCATAGGACCATAAAAAAACGACTAGTTTATTTGTGATGATTATTTTAGTCACAGTATATAATATAATAATTTTTTTATGCGAATTTTAATGAATAACACTAATAAATATTAATTATTTTTCTGACATCTATTATGCATAGTACCTGCTAGATAGACTGCAGTATTAAATTCAAATTAATGTTAAAAAATTTATATATATTTATAGATATATCTATTCGACGTTTTTGTTTTATACGACAAAATATATTTTTTAATTTTTCAATGAACATTTTATACGATTTATCAATTATTTGAAAATTATAATGAACGCAAATTACTAAAGTTTTATACAAGAAATATCTACTAAAATATTCTGCAGACTGTGCATTAAAAATTAAATATATTTAATCATGCCATCGTAAACTAATATCTTAATTAAACTTATAATTATTAATACTTCGCGCATTTATATATATATATATATATATATATATTAAATTCTTCGTTCATGTGTAAGAATATAATACATACACGCAAAACGCATGTATTGTAATCTAGTGCAATTATATGCATTTAGTCGAATTAATTTAAATTTAACTTGGTAATCGCGCACATATCACTTGCGCACAGCAGATAGGAAATCATTAAAAATAAATCAATCACAAAACGCACGGAATAGATAATAAATATTAGTAATAAATATATAGCCAATATTTCATTGTACATACTGGCGCGCGTGCAGTGTGTGACCAATAACCAGAATAGTTATTGGCGTTTACTCTACTGCTGCTGCTGCTGCTATATATTATACATGTACCGAATCGGGAGCTGCTCGTTTTTCATGTTATGTATATATGCGTCAAACTCGTGAAAGCATATTATAACATTATTACGACCACAATAATAATAATAATAATTAAGTTGAGATACTGCGGGTAGAACAACTGCAAGCAATAAATTAAAATGTACCACAGGTACTTACAATTATTGCTTCACTGCAATATCCTTTCCGCATATTTTCTTATATGTAGTAAAGGATTAACGACGAAGTCAAGTCTAATTTATGCTAAAACTTACCATCAATAGATTGCTGATCTACGTAATTGAACGAAGGCGGTGCAGCAGTGACCGCACGCGTAGTACGAGTCGTCCAAAAAAACGACTGATAAAGTTAATGAAAATATATTATTGTTCGTGTATTTTTAGGTGACGTAAAAAAAAAAAACCATCTAGGGTGAAGAAAATTGGCTGGTTTACGTGGCATGTCTTCGACGAACTCTATAATCGAATCCAAAATGGATTAACAGAATAATTTTCAATAAACCTATTACTGCGGTGCACTATATATATATATATATATATTTATTAAGGGCTTTACTTAAATTATACGCGTATCATCAAAATACACTCTGAGATTGATCGACATCCAATAAACTACTATTATATATAACAACGGGATATCGCGATTATCGACTTCATTCGGGTGAGTTCGTCCGTCATTTATAATTAGTTTCATGACGTTTAACTCGAAACCTCCATTAAATTGTATTACGTACAACTGTATTTACTCTATTTCAGTACTGAAAATATGTCAAACACATTTCATTGTAAACCTATTGCAAAATATATATTAAGCTCTCTTTCACTCTCTCTCTCTCTCTCTCTCTCTCTCTCTCTCTCTCTCTCTCTGATACTGTACGCGCGCATTAAATATTCAAACTTTAATTTGTCAAAAACGAATGCCACTCAATTACAACGGGGGAATTTCGTTCCGATAAGTGAATAAAACTGTGGAGCTCCAATATTAAAAGTACCGTTTGAGTTATTTTAATTACGGAAATATTTTGACGTGCGTTAAGACGATAGCTTTATGTGTTGTAGAAAATTTAATTTTCACAAAACATCCCCACCCTTATTATCTTACATAATCAAAACATATATTAGAAATAAATTAAAGCCAATATTCAGCTATGTAAAGTCCAAACATTATTTATATATATATATATATATATAAGTGTACTGCTTACAAATTCCAGTTTCATGTCTTATATCCTATCCGTTCTTTGGTATTTATTAATATAGCGCACACTATATCGCACAGTAGCTGTCCAGAAATTCGAAACGAGATTTGATTACATCACCGGCCAAGCGCACATAGTATATACAACGATTTGTTGTAGTAGCTATAAATATTAATATAATTCGGAGTGAATAACTAAATTAAACCCACTCATACGCATAGTATTAGAAGAAAACCCTACTGGGAAAAGACCACTGGGAAGACAACATCTAAGGTGGGAAGACGTAGTAAGAAATGATGTGAAAGCGATAGGAGGAGGGATAGACTAGAGGATACAGGCAGCGGATAGAGAAAATTGGAGGCAAGGTTGTATGTCGGGATGGTTCTAGTGGCCGAATTTACCGAAGAAGTATAAGTATTCGGAGTGTAACATACACACACATAGATATAATTTGTATATTAGTTATAATTTAATATATTAATAATTAATTTGTATTATATTGAAAAATAAGTGTTTGTATCTGCGTCGGGAGGATGCCTGCTCAAACACATGTAAATGGGTCACTTTGGCTTCTACTCGAGGGAAAAGTTAAAAAGTTAAAATCAATGATAAATTTATGGTGCTGTGCGAACATATTCATACAGATAATGTGTGTGAAACAGAGAGAGAGAGACAGAGAGAGAGAGAGAGAGAGGGAGAGAGAGAGAATATTTTTTTTTAATAACTTTACATAGTAGGACAATCATAACTACACACCATAAGGACATTTGCATCGAACAGAATTTAACGAATTACCACCACCGCACACCGGTCGAGTGCTTGCGTGTTTGTATAATATGTATTTTTTTTAATCTATCCAACAAGTCGCCTTTACAACTCCCGAAACAGTCCCATTGCTTCTTAATTGGTTTATCATTTTTCATTTTTTACCCGACCACCAGTCGCAGCACGTATTATACATGGTTGGAGTATACTCGAAAAATATAAATGTATAATATTTATAAAGCGACGATGGTGGCAGTTATCTTTCTCTACCGCTCTCGACAAAGGTACAGTGCCCGTATAGGCGCACTCATATATACGCATTACATATTTTCTGTAAACATAAAATACATTGTAAATGTATATAGGTACCTATAAAGACGGACAAAGTTGGCTGACAAAGCTACTTATGTTCATATATATATAAGCTTTAAACGAGTATAATAATTATCAAGTGTCGGCAACCCTCTGACGACCAACTGCCCTCTGCTCCCCTATACACCACGACTACCCTATTTTCTCCACACTTTCACCACATTTCCAACTGCCACACGATATATAAAATACACTCCGTATACATATACCGGCAACCGGAGCCTTGGTAAATAAATAAATATATATATGTATATATATATATATGTGTGTGTGTGTGTATTATGTACACACGACAGTCTAGGCGTTCGAGTGCACGTCGCGTAATATATATATATACACCACACTCCGTCGCTCCGGGCATCGAGCCGGCGAACACGACATTTCCATCAACTTAATCTCTTGTCTGCCACTCCGTTTGTGTCTGAGTATACAAGCAGTCCACTATAACCCATCCATATACACGCCTCGTCTGCTACCTCCGCCCTTTGCGTTCGCGGTGTTTCGTCCGGCCCGCGGCCTTAATCTTCGCTCGTATATATAATATATCTATACATACACATAGCTGAAGGGATTATACATGATCATTTTTTTCTTGCCTGATGGTTCGATCGAAAACTATTCGCCTCTCGTTAGCGTCCACGATACCCCCGATAGTTCACGACTATCGCGACAATTCCATCGCGTTAGTCGTTCGGCCGTTTCCCACCCTCTCCTCCTCTTCCTACTTCACATCCCTAGTTTCATTTCTCAGGGTTTATATGCCATCATGCCATCATGCCATCATCAGACATTATTCCCATACACGTCAGCGTATGCACCCGACACGCGGGGTGTATGACTCTTTCCCTCCCAGCAGCGCACTTATATTATATTCCTTCGACAAATTCTCCGATTCCTCAAACTGATACACAGAATACTGTTGTCCAACTATTGTACGCACCTCTGCAGTATATAAGATCGATATCGAGCGTGATGTAGTGTAAACAGACGTATATCATAATTCGCTCAATATGGTTCTCCGAAGACCCGGCAAGTACGTTTCAAGCAGATTATTGTTACTTATCACTAATCGCTCATATTAGGTAAACATTAAATTAATAACAACTTATGAATTATAATAATGATACATAGGTCTATAAAATAGATTACAATGATATTATGTGGTATTACAAGGTCATATTTACTTGCGGTTGTAAAATTGCTGTACTATCCCACGTATAGCATTTATCTACGCTATTAAAAACTGAACTCAAATATTATACGAAACCTCGAAAAAAAAACTATGATGATTGAATCGAATCATTTTAACAAAGAGCCGACCGAAATATTATCCAGTCGTCAAGCGTCACAGATATATTTTATGACAATTAATTTGAAATATTTTTTTATTTATATATTTAACACAAGTAAATTATTTTATATGTAAACAATTGTGACATGGTCTATAGCTATATTACTCTTACCTACTACCCCCCCTCTCCCATAGATCAACCATTGATACAATTTTTATTGTTTTTCAGTTGATATGTATAATATGTACCCAATATACGATTTTAGTATTGTACAAAACAATGTTAATTTTATTATAATGTCATAACTAATTTTATGATTCTATGCTGGTTCAAACATTTCTTTCACGGATCGTCGGTTTGTCCGGGGTAAGTACACAGTGCGTGTTATAACTTGTTGAACATTTGATACTCACGCAAAATCTGTAATAGATTAATTTAATTATGCGCCGCTATATACTTATTAACATATACTTATTCAATACAACCAAATCAAAAATAGAAAAAGTTATTTACTTATTAGTCGGATATTTTCATAAAAAAAAACTCTAAGCAACAAAGTCGCTTTTTTTGTATATATATAACACACAAACATTTAGCGATATTTTATGTAATGTTAAATAATACGTACCCAAGCAATAGGGACGCGTCGGTTTTCCGTTTTAATTACTTTGATATAAATTAAGATACATAGTAGGTCGATATTTATATATGCGTATCTACTATTACTGTGATAACTATATTTAGTAATAAAACTATTTTCAGTAAGTCGACATACACCATAAAACACGATAATGCAATATTATACTGTAGGCTAGGCAATTTCAATTAATATACCTACAACTATCGTTTATCCGTTGGTCGTTGGAGTCGATTTCACAGATTTTTTTTGTTTAAGTCAAAACCACTTTGTACGATTTATTTAAACATCAAAACTCATTGTTTATACGATGGAGAGTTGTATATAACGGAATGTGCGTTAACGTTGTGGGATTGGAAAATAGGTACCTATATGTGCACCGTCGATAACAGACATTTCCCCGTATTTTATTTATACGATTTTCGAACACCTGGTGCTAACGTGCATAACTATATGTTTTAGGGTCTGTGCACGGGAATGTAATGCGGTAACCCATAAATGAAAATTAGAAAATTAATTTATATAATAATAATACATACGCTCGCTGTTGGAAGTATTCACGTTATGACCACGTAGTTATTTTACGGTGACAAAGGACATTATCCAAAAAGTAATTATCTAATCGATCGTTAAAAGGATTTTCGAATGGAAACTAAACCTTTGAAAATTATATTGTTATTAGTTATTAGTTATTACTTATTACTAATATTATTTATCGAGAAAAAGATAGCCTCGTTTATCTGATTACGTTTTTTATTCAATTGGTTAGCTGCCGACTTCAGGAGCTAAATATTATTTGAATTAGAACTGTAATAAACAAATGTAATAATTCAGATAAAGATCGACATTTTTTCATTCATTTTTCATCAGCTAATTAAGTCCAAATAGAAATAATGACGTACAAAATATATTCATGTAAAACAGCTACAAAAGAATTTTTTAAAACTATACAATAAGAAATTATTAAAATTTAACTCAATGAACAAGAATCTTAAGGAAATAATTTGAATTCAATATAAGAATTATATCTCATACAAGATGTCGAACCATTTTAATATACCTATACGATATATTTTAACAATAATTTTAGCAGTAAGAATATTAATCTGTTGATAAAATTAGTATCAAACACAAAGAGGTTATTATAAGACTATTGCAAATAAAATATAAAAAAATATGCATAATAGTATTAAAAAAATATTCAAGTAAAAGTTTATTTTTATGGCTACGGCGAGTCAGCGACTGTAACATGCAATAAAAATTACAGTAGCCAATACAATCATTAAATATTTTATACATTAATCTTTGTATTATTATTTTAATGAAACTGTAGTCTATTAATTAATACAATTTCGATTTTCGTTTATCTATCGAAAAATTCGAAAAAGTTATACATTTCAAAAAATAATTATTGTATCACAATTCGTATAAAATATAAATAAATCGACGCAATTACTAGCAGCGGATGACGTGGACGGAATGCATAAATAAAAAGAATTGATTTCACATATTATAAGACAAGAGGAAAAATGTGTTTTCTCGTATTATATTGAAAACGCATCTTATAACCGATTATTCACCCACCCGGATCGAGTTGTGTGCCAAGACTATATGTAGCCCGACATCTACAGTGATTCGTATAAATTATTGGTCCTGCAAAGGGTATAATGTATCAACGATAGGCTGCTGCTTTCATGATTAGTCACGATTATTTTGTAAAGGGGGAAAAAACGTAATAAATAGTATATAAACTACCTATACAGTAAATTAATTGACCGACTATTTAGATTTAATAATTTTCAAACTGTTCAAAGGAGCTGAAGCAAACCAGATCTGACTCAAATTATGACTATAAATTTTATATCATCATATGGATGATTGACTGGTAATTCTTAAATGACAGTCGGTTTAAAGATATTTCGTAATTCACAATAATTTTACCACATAACTTTACACAAAAAAAGATGGAAATGAAGAAGTTTACTTAAAATATGGTACATATATATTATTGTATTGTCCGTTAACTTAAATCGTTTTCGGAATGTCACATAATATTATATATTATATAGGAACACGCACTTACCCACGCATAAACACACACAATTACTCATACTACATACACACGCATATACATACATACATGAGGTACAGAGGTACATATGAATAAATATATAGGTACCGGAATCCCATTATATATCCAAAATACGTAAATCCAATTATTCCAGTGTGCACCCCTCTCGATAGAGGATTCTATAATTAAAACACCCTGCACGAAAACGCGAGCAGCGTGCACATACCGACCGGGTTCACAAAAGCAATTAGCATTCCACGTGCTCTATTATTAATTTTCTTTTTTTCAACCCCTCCCGCCATTTTTCGTCGACCCTAATTTGATCGGATATCGATTTAGCCTCTGTATGTGTACACTCAATAGGTATATATATGCAACGGTAATATAGCACCGATGTTACCGGACTAGCCGATTATCGTTATTTCTAATCGGGCGTCATAATATATAATATTATATATATATATATATATTAGGCTTTTACTATTTAAAATTATTTGACAAATGCAATTACATTTGTTCTCTCCATTATTTATAATTATTATTTTTTTTTTCTTTTAAATAAACATTATAGTATTTAAATATTTAAATTAAGTTTGGCCATTAATTTAGTATCATTTTATAAACTTTTTGAACATTTTAATTTATAATTAAAATAACATAAAATTATTGTATGTTCTATCAAGATTAGATAAGGTTTTATCTAAATTAATAGTGATAGTATAAAATATTATGCAATAAAATTATTTGATACAATATTATTGTTAACTTTTTCGCAAACTTAAAAAATTCATAGAAAATTAGCAGATAAATATTTATTAGAGTTATAAGCATCAATCTTTTGATGGCTATTTTAAATTTTTTTCTTAACAAAATTAAAAATTTGAAAATTTTGGTTTCGAAAGTAAAAAAAAAATAATTGCTAAATACATTCCTAATGTAGTCCAATACAATATAATTCATCAGAAAAAAAGTGAAAAATAATGATTAGAACAAAAGCTATTGCATTTGTCGGATTACCCTGAAATACTTTGTATGTATTTATTTACACGAACACGACAATACATCACGAGAAGAGAAATAAAAACGGTGAAAAAATCCGAAAACGGTATTACTAAGCAGTCTGTATATACATAGTACATATATAATGTATATACCTATATGCATACGTATACGTATAAGTTATACTATATATAAGACCAAGTGCGTAACTTTAAAGGTGTGACTGTAACTATATCCAAGTGCACGTATATAAAATGTATACATGTGTATACATACGCGCACAAAGGGTGAAGGTTGGTAAATCAATTCAAGGTTCTAAACTCGAGTTTTATCAATTTGAATACGTTTAAACAACCAAACACTACGCGCCGACAACGCCAAAATATACTTGTCCGACATAAACACTTTTACGGATCTTATATAATATATTGTACACCTGTATATTTATATATAAATGCATTGTACTCCTGTAAACGTCCGTATCGCAGACATACGTGTGTGTGTGTGTGTGTGTGTGTGTGTGAGAAAGAGAGAGAAATATAGTAGAAATAATAATAAATAAATATCACATCATCACGTCGCAATCTTTTATAGCCGCACGTTGTCGCATCGGTCGTATATGTGATATACACATCTAAACACAGCTACGCACACACAGGCTATTTATCTTTTCCTACCACACTCTGTTCATCGTATATAGGTACCTATATTTATTATATAGGACTACCGCAGAACGAGCATTGGCAGCAGTGCATATAATAATAATAATAATATACATACATTCATATACATACATAATATAATATTATTATATTATAAATACGCATATATGTGCGTGTACAATATAATGACGCATCGGTGGCGTATCTGCAACCCCTCCGCGAGATAACACGCAGCTTCACTCCTATTGTGAAATCAACTTAACCACACACACATACACACACACATGCACTAACACACTAACACATACAGCACATAAATGCAGTATGTATGATATTATTATAAAATATGGAAAATATTATGCAAGGATCTTTTTTTCTGATGCCTATAAAGTCATATATATATATATATATATAAAGTTACATATTTGTAGGTACACCGTACACATGGAAATATACAATAATGGATTTACCTATGTGCACAACGCGTAATAATGTGTAAATAATAATATAATTGTATACGCGTCGTTGCGGTTACAACGTGTACCTATGATGTCTACGGCCGACTTTTTTAAAGTCTAATAATTGTAATAATTTTGTAATACAAAACCTCGAACAAAAATGTTGTATTCTAATATTAGACATATACTATACAGTTGTTAAGATAACGAATCGAAACAATCCTAACCGTAACCTAACGTAATACCTACTCTACAATATTTTTTCTATCACTAGTGTCGTGTACGCCACGCAAATGACGTTTAAAACAGATATTTTTTGGTAGATTAATTCCCCCACTGTAAAATAGTGGGTTTGCAGGAGCTGTTATTGTAAAAGACCTATTAGGTTCTTCTCTTAGTAACAACGAAAACAAGTACTGCGCAGAAGAATTACTGAAAAAGGTCCGTCACATTTTACACTTTTCCACTCTAGAGTAGCATTACACTCCGAACAAATTACCGAGAAAACGAGTACTGGATAAGCAAAAAATCATTAAGTACACTGCTTTAGTACCTTTAAAAGATGACTTTTTAAGTAAGACTGTCTTACCAATCCTCGCGGTACCAAAAAAAGAAAATACTTCAATAAAATAAATATTCAATAAAAATCAAATAAAGTAAAAAAGGTAAAAATAATATAATGTTCAAAATGCAAATTATAACTTGAAAAGGGATAAAAATGACAGTCCCATCCAACCTTTGGAAGCGACAGGCCGATTCTTGACTCAGCGGCTTCCTTAAGTATTAATCATGAATCATTGCCGAGTCAGAATCTTTTCAGTGGTGGCGATTTCTGGTGTTTACTGTTATGTTAAATTGTATATTATTTTAAATATTCTTATTCCCTAAAACTATAAATTATAATAGCTTAGATATTTACAGTGCTAAATAGATTCCATTATATTATATTATCGTACTGGTCGCAGTGTATATTTATATACTTTTGTGTAAATTATAATTTTATTCCGATAATGTTTGTCAGAGCCAATGTTTTTTAAAAACAATATTATTGTTATCAAAAAATTTTGTTCGCAATACTTTTTCGTTATCTTAATTGCGCACCCTTAATCATTATAATCTCACCACCTATACGTGCTATGCACACGAGTGTGCAGAAAGGTTCGGTAATTATACAAAATATCGAGTACTTTGGGCTTCGGGACTTTCAATTACAGAACAATATTTAGCATTTATACTTCATGGATCAGTGATTACCAGAGTATCTAAGTTCCGTAAATTATCACAACAGCCAGGAGCGAACGCAGGAAAATATTTCGAGGGGGGAAGGTTGAAGTTGGAGGTTGAAAAACTAGAATGCTCAAAAATATTATACTATTTATACTGTAGTAATCTTTATTTTAAATACTTATAGTATATACACATATCTATTAATTGATTATTATAATTTACATTATAAAATAATATCAATAAGTCTTGGTACTTTGGCCATTTGTATTTGTAATATATTTGTAGGTAAGATAATATACTTTTTGTTCTTGATATTTTGGAGAAGGTTTAAACATCCCAAAAAACACCCCCCTGCGTTCGCCACTGGCAACAGGTCATTTCAAATCAAGGCAATATTAATATTATAATATTGCTATAATAACGGCCGATATTTCACACAAAGAATCGCAAAACATACAATATACAAAAGTTTGTAGCCCAAACCGTCTAATTTAGCGACTTATATTTGCTTCTCCGTTATCAGATTTTGATGAATATCATTTATCCCTACTAAAATTTGATTAGTTATTATTTAATACATTTTATCAAGAAGTTGCCTTATATAACCTGCATACATAATCTCCGTCTTCCAAATGTAGAACATGCCAATCTGTGTTCGGAAAAATCAATTTTGTGTTATTAGCTTTAATATTATATAATAAATTGGCCTATTATCAAACTTAAAGAGAAGAAAATTATCTATGAAATGGCATACGTTTTTTATGTTATTTTATTTTTTAAGTGAGTTGGGGATTCAGTAAAATATAACAATAAAAACTCATAACTCGTTTCAAAAATAAAATATCATAAAAACCTACATTGTCCCCTTTAAGTTTGATATTAGGCCAATTTTGAATTTACTTTAATATTAAAGCTAACAACACAACATCGGTTTTGCCAAACAAAAATTTGCTATGTCGTACATTTTTAAGACGGAGACAACACGTGCGGGTGGGATCTTCTAAATGACTTTTTATCTTTATATTTTTCAGAACTCGATCTGTTTGCCAATCGGATTAAGATTGCCTTAAGATCGGTTAAACCATCCAAGTACAAAGCGTTATACAGTGTAAGCTAAACATTTACGGTAGGTAAATATATACAGAAAATATCTTTTGGTCAAAGGGTACAATTAAAAATAAAATATTTCTAAACTGTGAAAATCATTCAAAATAATTTATATTTAATCTCTTGATCACAAAACTAACCGATATTAAATTGCATCTGTGAGTCTCGGATTAGATCACCTTATGACTATGTTCTCGATTATTATAAGCAGACAAAAGCAGGGCGTCACTAAATTATTTTTAGTATTTCCAGTTAATAAATTACCTATATTTTTAAGCACATCAAGATTTAAATATTAATATCAGATCATTAAATAAAATAATAAATGCTATTAATGAACAAAACATTTTTATGTCTCACAGATTAAAGCGTATACCTAGTCATCAGGGTGTTGAACGGATTTAAATTAACTAATGAAAACTCGTATTTCAATAATTGAGTATGGACATTTAATAACCGTTTTGACATCGACAGAAAATGATATATTTGATGCTTGAGAGAATTGTCTTCTTAAACATGATACTAAAATATTTATGCTTCAAATAATATTTGCAATACATATAAAATATAGGTGAATCGTATGATGCTTCTTTAACAATACGTCACGAAAAAAAATTGAACATTTGACACGATGGCCTATTCCACGTGCTCTATAGTATATATTATTATGTAGTTCATTGAAGCACGCACAAGTGACAAATGAATAAAATACGTCTTCTAAACACGTTTAGCCTCACATCCAAAGATCTAATACATAACACGCGCACATGCACACATATTATATGTATATAATATATTTCCCCAAAGAGATAAAATGCATTCCCTACGAAAAATACAACGCCTGCATACTAAAATCCGTATCATTCGTTCGCACATACTAGGTACGTACAGGCATATATGTATATACCATTGACTTTATTTATTTATTTTTTTTGCCAGTGAAAAATATAATGTTTTTAAGACGTTTTCTGATTGCCTACATCAACCGGGGTACATATAGATAAATACGGTCACGAATGAAATACAACCATACATGACTGTATACAAATACTACACTAATAATATGACTTGAATATTTACTATAAAGAGAAAACAACCACCCACATACATTCTTCAAAACTATATGATATGTATAATATTATATTGAGTTTATTATTTTACTTTTTGAACAATATATTATTCTACGAAATTCGGTTGATGTAAAAGCGAAAAAATATATGCTTTCAAGAAATGTTGTATATATAATATATATATATATATATATATATATATGGACACTGACCCCTAACAGAGAAAAAATAGTAACGTTTCCTGTCGGTGAATTTCACAACCTATGTTTTACGTTTTTTAAACGATCGAAAAACACGAAAACAAGAGCATTATATGCGCATTTGTTTTTTCACTCTCTTCTCTCTCTCTCTCTCTCTCTCTCTCACTCTCTCTTTCTCTCTCAGTCACACATACACACACACACACCCATAAATGCATTTGTACAACGTATCCAAGAGAAAGGCGGACACTCGGAAGGTTATACTTGAATAAATCTTCAGGAGGAAAAAAAACGCAAAAATAAACCAGCATATTGTTTTCCTGTATTCCAATACAAGTATAGGTAGGTATATATTATATCCGTGACCCGGAAAAAAACACCCGAGCACACGGTTAATACCGCTGGCTTTTGTACAAGTGTTCGGCGGAAATTGAAGTCGTACATCATCCCTTCGTTCTGTCCAGCTTCTCCGTCTTCCACATCGAAACGCCGCCAACGCCACCTCTCCTCGTCCATTCCCTCGTGACTGCAGTCACACCTTAATATTGGCTCATTTGAGTGCATTAACTCTTGTACGTATACACACACACACACACACACACACACACACACACACACACACACACATACACAAACGTGCACAGAGAAGAGAGTAGAGCAGGATCCGAACATTCTTTAATTTGATACGATAATAGGGTGAGATAGGAACCGCGGTGCACGGAGAGTAGTCGAACTCAGGATAATGTATTATCTCCCCGACATTCGTCTTCCCCTTTTTTCCATTTTCTTTTCCTTTTTAATCCATGCAATTTCTTACCCTTATATACATACAGAGTAAGTGAGATTAATAAATATTCTCGATATAACAAACGTATATAGTGATTAGAAACAAAATTTTTTTTCTCGCGTGATCATGACTGGCCGTTCTTCTAATTGCAATTCATTAGTTGGAAACCGCAGTTATGGAGAAAGAAGGTAACTACTTACACAGCCATTGGTGCCGATCATTTGCTCGTAATAATCATATTGTGGAAAACGGTAAATTTTTGAATGACAATAAATTAATAATACATAGATCATCAACAGTCAATTACCACTCGATCCCTGATGGGATTTGTATAAAACCTACGAGCTATGACGTACTGCGGTATAGTTTTGTTTTTATACTTTTCTTAAATTTTCTCAAAATAGATTTTTTTTTTTTTTAATGATAATTTTTGAATCTTACTGTATTAATAAAAAAGATTAAAAATGAACTAATAATCATGTCAAACGTTTTGAAATATGTAAATTGGTATAATACATTTTTAGCTTTAATATTTAAACATACCTGTATATAGTTAAATATAATATAGATGAAAAGATTTCACTTTTTATGAACTATTTGCCGACCAGAATTAATTGAACATTTGACTCGGGCCTCGGAGCGAACAATGAAAGTCAAACGTTGCTGTTTAAACCGAGCAGCTGTTATTTGGCGATAAACGTCTAAAGTACTGCAGCGACATGATGACCGACTGGTAGAGAACCGAGTCTGCTGATTATGATAACGGCCCAAGAACGTCGTAGTAAGGGATTGTCGTAAAATAACTATTCAAACTCAATGAACCATCTAAACTTATAGCTGTATCTATATATAGGTAATACAATAGGTTTACATAGACCCCAATACAGTTGTATTATGCTACTACTGACCGTGGTAGTGCTACCAGATGAAAGATCGTAATAATATTTAAAATGCTATAAAACATAATTGCATCAATATAATTTCTAATAAAAAATAAAACTGATGACTCTATTTTTGTTGTTATTATTATTTTACAGTTTCAGCGCGTGTTTTCATGTACCAATAAAATTCTACAATAAAGTGTGTGACACAAAAACAATGGAATACATGCAATCTATAAAACATTGCCAATCATTCATTATTCAAATAATGCAAACATTTAATATCTTCAATCATTTTGTAAAAGATTATAAATGTACCAGTTTAAGTACATAGAGTAGTTTATTAATAATTTGTGCCAACTCCCTAGAAGTTTTCAAGAGTAATTTTGTAATAATATTTATAATTTTATTATTAACTGCCATCCATATTTTTATACTAAATCAACTATAATTAACTTAAATCGTACCTACATAACTGCGCGCATATATGGATATGTACGATATGACGTACGTAATATTATCGTGAGATCGTTGATAACAATGTTATAATCTCTATGAATAGTTGTGTAAACAAATAAATAAAATATTTTCATTGAACTTTTTGTGCTTTAATTGATTCACATAATTATAATTTAAATAATTATATCCCAGCTCAAATATTATATATTCTATACGATAAACACCCAAACATACATACATCCATTCATATTGTACTAATTCTATAATATAATATCTGGCTATTGCGACACAATTATTATGAAATGTCAAATGAGAATTAGTAACGAGATTCGATGCGATGAGCAGTATACGCTCAGAAATTTAAGTTTTCAATCAAAAGGTAGAAAATTAAAAAATATCACAAATATAATTTTTAAGGCCAAAAAAATTTATAAAAAGAAATAGTTTATTAATAAATCTTTGTTTAAAACTTTTATGCAACAAAAACTATAAATAATATTAATAATCTACGTATATAGTAGATTTTGAATACAAATTAGGTCGTAAATTTAAATTTATTGAAAGAAAATTAACTGGATATTTACTAAAAACTTTATTAATATAATACTTTTTTATTCTTTCAATGTATGTTAATAATAGTTTTTTTTTCATTGAAAACTGTATTATTCACATTACATTTATTCTTGTTCTGAATTCATTAATTTAAAATACAATTTAAAGTATTTAAATACTAAGTATACCCTGACACCCCGTTGCGTATTTTGATACAAATTGGAATCTAAAAAACTATGTGTACAATATATGGCAAATAGAAAAGAATAAGAAGATACATATATATATATGTCCACGTCCAGGCACGTACACAAAAAAAAAATTCGGGGGGGAGGGTTCATAAAAAATTTACAATAATCAATACTACATATTATATTTTATTACTCGTATATGAAATAAATATATTATACACAAATTATTTCGGGTGGGGGGGATTGAACCCCCAAACCTCCCCCCTTGTATACGTGCCTGGCCATGTCAAAGGTGTTCCCTTGTTTATCGCCTTAAAATCCTGCGCACGAGTAGGTTCATGTCACAATATCATTTCTAAAAACAGACGGGTCTCGCTTTGCTATACAGTTGGGGATGGAGTGCATCTCGTTTATAGAATAGGTCATTATTACAATGGATTAGTTAAATTTGAATGCAATGATAGATATCATTGTATATGAATAACGATTCTGAACAGAGTTAATATGTTTGTCTAAAATGTGTATATAATAATATAGTATTTTATATTTAAATTGAATTATAATGCAATTTCGTAAAAATTTAAATTTCAAACAGTCATAATTTTTTTTTCTTTTAAGTTCGGTAAAATTTTTTTTATATATTTTTGAAGATTAGCTGATGGACAACCTAGTGTCAAAATTTTGAACTTTAAGTATAAACAGAAAATATTATGCAAATTATCGCGATTTTAACATATTTTATATAAATTTGAACTTTATGGGCTTATAAAAAAAATTTGAGTGAAACAATCTCCAATATTTTTTAGTTACAATTATTGTAACTTATAATTAATCTTTTAATACATTTTCAAGAGTTTTTGGACAGCCAAAAAAATTTTATAGATATTTAAAAAAAAAAAACTTACGAAAATCGAAAATTTAAACTGTCTATAAATAAGTTAAAATACGTCAAAACACCTTGAAAACTTAACTATATATAGAGAATACCAATATAAATATTTGGTGACAATTTCGAGTTATTACGGTTTTTCGTTTTTGAGTTAGAGGATTTTAAAATAATGTTTTTTTGTAAAAACGGGAATTTGAGTAAAATTTCCTGTTTTTTTATAATTTTTTTATCGTTTTTTTCGATTTTTTCAAAAAGTATTAAAAAAGTTGTATTTTTGACTAACTCAAGTACCATCTACATTCACTTTCCTACGTTAGAGGTTTTTTTGTATCGAGTTTAAACGCGAAGCATTTTGGAAAAATATTTTGAACACTAATCTAACGGGTAGATTTTACGCAGTGCCGTACTAAACGCGACGTACTACGCCTATATGTCGCATTTGGCTGCAGTTATATAAAAAATGTCATTAAAAGTGACAGTGCAATGTTTAATACTAAAGATACGTATAAATATTTGACACGTGGTCCCAACGAGAAAAGACCAGTACATTGGAGATCGGTACCGTCAAATGGAGCGAAAGAAAAACAGATCAAAGAAATATACTAACCACTATATATCCGTTCCATCATCACGATAAGATGGTTTTTACATTTAAAAATATATTGCCCCTTTTGTGGATAACCTTTTAGTCAGTTGCGAAGAAATTGGAAACATTTTTCGTTTCCATTTTCCTATAGACGACCACGTCATAGTGCGTATAGCAAATATGGCCGTAATATAATAGTATAGTGCGCGTGTTTCCAAAAGCTATAAACTATTGTACATACTATATACATAGCGTAAATAATGCAGCTTCGATAGTATTAATAAGATGAGCACTCGAGTGGTACATGCAATGAATGAATAATATGAACCTGATACAAATATTGTATAGATCATGTATGATACTCACAAAAGTGATCAATAGAAACCCTACCAATATATTATATTAAAAAATAAATGGTATTTAATTTGTAGTAAACTCGTTCAAAATGGGAAGGGCTTTTTTGTATTTTATTTTTTTTATTTCGTTATTATAATATAGAAATTATGTATAGCAATAATTTATTACAGGTTAACTGCATTATATATACATATAATACATCTTGTTCGTAATAAATGTCGATTTTATCTTATATATTTCCGATTAATATAATGTTTTAAAACACTCTTGCTGCAATGTAATTGATGAATCAACATTCGATTATAAATATAAAAATACCACTTGTTTAGATACGGAAAAAAAACAAAATTAAAAATGCAGTTGTCACTGTAATATCTATATAGAGCTGGAGTGGTTTACTTGATTATCTTGGTTTATGAAAAATGTAAAAATTAGCTGATAACAGACCATGAAGATTTCAGTGACGAGAAGACGATGGCGGACAACGGCACTGCACGAATTGTTTCGCATAATTTATTCACTACGTAGAAGACTCGGGTCGGCCCATCTTAGTTTTCCATTAAGGTCAATATTGCCCCCAAGGGAAGGGGGTTACTTTCTACTACTACTATCCAGTAGATGGTGTCTGTTCTTTTTTCCCTTTAATATTTTTTTTTTATCCATTTTTTAATGCTATGCAAATTCAGGACAGATACCCTTTACCAAAAGGAAGCGTTTGCAAGGCGTGTTAATAAAAGATAAAGGGGTCATCGTAGCAGTATTTGGGTACAGATTTCTGTGTAACGGGATGGGGGTGTCAGTAAGTAGCGAACGGACAAGAGGTCCGTGTCCATAGCATTATGCGAAAACGACCCACACCGCCGTTTTCATATTAATGATAATAAAACTTTGGCCTGTTGATAACGATAATAATAACCATAAATATTCAGTGATGGCAGAATATAGGATATGGTATATGTCCTTTCTCTCTATCTCTCTCTCTCTCTCTCTCTCTCTCTCTCTCTCTCTCTCTTACTCATCGTTTATCCATCCCAATCCAATTTGAATGGGCTTACACAAAAGATGTGTTTGCAAAATATTCCGTTTAATCAGTAGGTACTCACTCCATCTAACTCATACGGTTATAGAAATTCAAACCTATATTGATAGTTTTATATAAAATCAAGAATAAAATAAAAAAATATTTGTATGTCAATAAAAAATAAATAATAGGTAATAATAAGTAGAAAATTAATTAAAGGAATCATTCGGGATGGTCAACTATTTGTAACAACGTCACCCGGATATTTCGTCAAAATATTCAATATGAAATTAAGAAACCAAGTAAAAGCAATCGGGTTGTTTGCTTAAATTGTTTTCGGTCCAATCTGGATTTTAGGGTACAGTAATTGATACACACCGACCGTATCAACTTTCGACCCAAGAGCCGGACGAATTGCGCGTGTTCAATATTTGTATAGGGCTTTGGTTGAATTTACTGGCAAATTATTGAGTGGCGATAATTAACATGAACAGGTTGTTGTTGATGTTTGCCAGGTCTTGAGATAACGCCACAACCAGCTCTTCAGCGGCATCACGCCCCCTCCCCCATATTTATATCCTATATACGGTGTTGCAGCTATACGCGCTTATTTGTTATTTTGGTTTAGATTTTGTTTGTCGATAAACCGTATAATAACCATAAAAGTAACGCAGTATCACGTTTTTGTTTCTCCTGAGGTTGGAAAGAATTTAATCTTAAATTTATAGTATCGGAAAGTTTCATAAAGAAAATAACCCACCGACCGTTTATATGTTACTATCACATGTTTCACAAGTGAGCAACCACAGTATAAGTTAATGATGAACATGTAAATTTATTACAAAAGCATAAATTTCAATGTGTTAATTTGTCACTTTAAGTATAATGCACGTGAGACTTAAGTAAAAGAAAAAGTAACTCAGGGAAAGAAAACACTAAATAATAACTTTTATAACATCGAATGCTTTAAAATGTTTATCGTGTATAGTTTGAGTTTCGTAAATTTCGTTTAAATGGAAATTTTATCTGATAAATCCATCTTAGAATATTTATATTTATATTTTCATTCTTCGTGATCCTCTACAATTTCACGACTTATAATATAATCATATACCTAATCATAAATCACATAAGTAATATTATTTGCTAAAACTATACCACCAAAATGTAAAGAAACCATATATTATATTATATATTATACTACGTGATAGCACATTATGGGATTTTATTATCTCTACACGTCTTCTTTTTGTTCTTATAGGTTAACCGAATATTATAATATTTAAGCTGGTAAAACAATAAAATCGATTTGAAAGCTCAGAAAACAAATGCACATAATATAAAATAGGTATTATAATATACACGCCTGTGAAGTTAGCCCCCCCTAAGGCCAAATCGTCTCAAATAAATTGTAAACTAAAGCCCTTTATTTGTACATTTTTGTAAGTTCATTCCCAAAATTTGTAAGTTCACCATTTTGAAGTTAACTGATGAATTAGGTTTTAGGCAGCAGCCCTCCCACCAAGGCCAAAACTCTTCAAATCAATTGTAAGTTGTAGCCCTTTATTTGTACATTTTTGTAAGTTCATTCCCGAAATTTTTAAGTTGATGATTTCGCCAGGGGAGGGTTTTGAAATTTGGATGGCAGCCCCCCACTAAAGCCAAATCGCTCCAAATAAATTGTATGTTGTAGCCCTTGATTTGTACATTTTTGTAAGTTCATTCCCGAAATTTGTAAATCGATAATTTCGCCAAGGGGGGATTTTGAAATTTGGATGGCAGCCATACTTTTCATATCTCATTTATTTAACATTCAGACCTATTTTTATTATTTTATTGTAATACAAAATTGTTAATGCATGTGAAATCATAAAAGCTCAAATAGGGTTTCACCTGCTTTACACTTCCTGGGTAAGTTTGTAACATTAAATATTTTTTGTTACTCACTATCCTAATGATTAATTCTTGACAAGAATATACATTCTGTACTTGCCAATTTATTAAGAGAACAATGGATATGAAAAATTATTTATATCTATTTAAAATAATCTCTAATTTCATACATTTATTTTTTAAACTTTTACATAAGTTAAGTAGGCATTGAAATTCTAATATAGATGAATATTTGACCATCACATATTAATATTCTATCACTATTAATTTTTTCATTATTATTATATTTTTATAATTTTCCAATCATAGAAATTTAAAGTTAGACAAAAAAGGATAGAAGCTTGATTGTGAGACGGAATGGACTAAAGGCCCAACAATCCCCATGCAAGAGGAGGAGTAGGATTATAGGAATATTATTATTATTATGATATTGGTATTAACATCGTATATCAAAATATATTACAGAAATTAAAATAAATTGAAATATAATAAAGGTATGTATATAACTAACTTTATAAGATCAAATCCCTTTATTTTTTTGAGTTCCACAATAATATATAGATCATAGATAAGTTTCAGTCCTTGATGTATCACCATCATACAATTGTATATAACAATAAACACCTTTTTTGTTTATTCAATATTCTTTATGGTAAGTATTTAATTAAAAAAATAACCGGATGGGGACTCGCTCTGCTGTACAGTAGGGAGTGGAAAGCACCTATCTCATAGGATAGATCATCATAATGGATTTGTTAAATCTGAATGCAATGCTAGGTGTCATTGCATATGAAAAACGATTCTGAATGGAGATGATTTGTTAGTCAAGAATAGGTATATATGTATTATTGTAATATTATGTTAATAAATATATGCTTTCCAAAATACACATTATTGTGAAACCAATACATTCATCAGTCCGTTCAGAATCTAAATTTAAATTGTATTTAGTTTTTGATTTGTACTTCGTCGAATTGGATACCTTAAATAATAACCTTTTTTAACTACATATTCCAAACTTTAAAATGGTGTACTATACATAAAGAATTTCATACTAGACACAAAATTATACAATATTTTTTTAATAATTTTTAGTTCTGAATTTTTCACTCTATGTTGCAATTTAATTAACAACAAAAATAAAACAATTGTTAGTTTTATTTTAAATTTTTGACCAAAGGGTATACATTTTCAATTTTTTTCCCACAAATTTAAAAATGAATTATTTGAGTTCATATAAGTAAAATATAACAAAATAAAAATATAAAATTCAAGTAACATAGTGTAAAAACTTGAGTTATAACACAGTATAATTAATAGCCTTGTTGTATTTTAATATCTATAAAAAAAAAGATAATAATAAATTTATTTTGAAATGTATAACACTTGATGAATATTTGTATAGTGAAATTGAGAAGGTGGTGATAGTTATAGCGAATTTTGAATGATTCTTCTACTTCGATAAACAATTTGCTTGTCATCAAATTGTTAATTATTTGTTAACTTTTGGCGTAAATTTCATTAAAGTACTGTATAGTGAGTAGGCTACATAAATTTGGCCCACCCACACTTAAAAAAAATGAAAAATATATATTATTAAAACTATATATATATGGTCAAACTAGATTCGTCTGGTAACTTCAAAATGGTGAACTTACAAATTTTGGGAATGAACTTACAAAAATGCACAAATAAAGGGCTTTAGCTTACAATTTATTTGGAACGATTTGGCTTTGGTGGGGGGGGCTAACTTCACAAGCGTATAATATCCTTTCGTAAATTTAATATTAACATAAATCATAATATTGGGAATTAAATTATTTGAATACCGAGAAACCTAACTATAACACAATTTATACTAGCAACTTTTATAGGGAATGGTTTGTTTGGATATTGGCTGGTGGTGAAAACCTTAACCCTTCACTTTGTATACACCCCATACACTACGTGTAAAAATTACTGTCATTAAAACAAAACAGTCGATTGCGTTTTCAATAAACGCATACAATCTGATAACGTGAGCCGGTTGAATAAATAATAATTTAACTTTGTAAGCGATGTTAGAGAGATTCTTAAAAGTAGTATACTGTGTAGGCACTATTAATAACACCGTTGGACACATCGATGACTATCGTAAGGAAACAACATAAATATTATTTTTTAAATCATTGTTTCGTTTACCTTGTGCCCCACTAGTTTTTAAAACGATAAAGCAGGAGGGAAAGTATACGCGCTTTAAGCTGCTCGAAGGATTTCGGGAGATAAAAAGAAAAAAATACATTT
This sequence comes from Chaitophorus viminalis, assembly GCA_025469195.1. Lineage (NCBI taxonomy): Eukaryota > Metazoa > Arthropoda > Insecta > Hemiptera > Aphididae > Chaitophorus > Chaitophorus viminalis. The sequence continues at coordinate 269,318 of JAIPRK010000121.1, forward strand.
TAACGAGTAAGTAACGAAATGTTTTTTTTTCTCGCGCGCTTAAGAAAATAATAAAATAAATAATACCGTTATAGAGGTTCGGGAGTCGAGTAAATTTTGAACGCACGGATGACTTAATTCACACGCACAAATAATAACGTTCGAAAAAGTTCCCATCTATGCGCGATCCATACATAATATGATATTTTCGTCGAGTGTCGCACATACACGTGCACGATATAATAATGTATGTGCATAACGACAACAACGGTTATCATTGTCGCGTCGAAGAAATAATAATAAAAATTGATCCAAAAATATCAACAAGGATCGGGATGGTAAAAAAAGATACGAACACGATTACTATATATATATTCATGTTATAATAACAGTATGCGTTTACAGCAGTCGGTTTATTTTCCGGAAAGGCGCGCATATCATACGACCTCTTGTGTACCGAGAAATATGCGAGAAAAAAAAAAAAAAAACGCCTAAGCCGTCCAAGTTGCATATATTTACCATTTATAGGTACGCACGTATAGGTAATAAATATTATGCGTGCACGTGATCGTACGAGTGAATAGAACGCGAAAGCGCCCCCGCAACATACCACTGCGTATAGCAGTCGCGGGGTTGCAGATATATAATATACATGTCCGCGCAAGTCGACGAGAGAAAATAAAATTATAACGTTGTATACATATAATAATAATAATAATAATAATAATAATTTAACGACGTTTCATGCGTATATATTCCGTATATTATATTCCCATGCGTGTCGTAATAAATTCGACGATTTTGCGTGCACAGCGTTATGCCATTATAATATATATGATGGATACGTCGTATGCGTACTTATTCGCGTAACTCTGACCAGATGCGCAGCGTATACACCTATATTATTGTATCTGCAGCGGTTATTACGTGTATACTTGTTTGCGGACGAAAACAGAGCAACTTTACCGAAACCACGTCACCGCGACGATTGTTGTTTAAAATCGCCTATATGGTTCACGTATCGTCAACATATATAGGTACTATTTTGTACTACTCACGTAATGTGAGATTGTGAAGCTGCGATTCGCAAATATTTTTTCTTCGAAGAGAGGAGCGACGCGATCTAAAACGTCCGATAAGAAATTATAATACCAACCCATACGATTAATCGTTCTAATACAGGTATGGAAAGGTCCTGCAGGATGATACCCGAAGAATAATCAATAGCTATAATTTTTTAGTACGGTTTCTAGCTGCATCGCTGTAAAGGGATATTCTTTATGGTGGTACGTAAACGTCTACAAGATATTAATAATTGTATGTGCGGGTTATTATATACTAAGATAAAGAATATTGTCAACCTTTGGTACAGGGTTTTGGGTTAAACAAAATATTGCGATATATAAATTATGATTTAAAAAAATGTGTTTGTCAAGTTTGGGGCTTTTTAGTAGTAATTTCATATTACGCAAGTTAAAATACCTCGAACTCATCATATAACATTATGATGAAACAATTAAAATAGTCCGGGATGCGTAGAATAATAGTAAAATTCAGTTGTTGCATACTATATTATAACATTTATATATGTATCATATATATATATATATATATATATCATCCCCTCTTAACCACGTTATACAGCTGTATACTAACCCGCATCGCGAGATAAAAATATCGAACAGCCATTTGGAAAATTTGACTTTTTGCCAAAGAAAACCCCTGTTCGACCATTCCTGATAGGGAATTAAGGAAGAGCAGTCTTATTCAGAATATCATCCCACCTGTCATTGATCTTCGACCTTAATGCGTACAGAGATCGAGTACGAGAGAAATAAATTATTAACAGACTGCAGTTGTATTGCAAAAAGTCGAGTTTTCCGATAAAATAACAACGTTTTCAAGTGGCTTTGGACACGGTTAATTACGTACAACTTACTTTGAGGGAACACTTGTAATTTCATTACTCAATGAATATTATGTGAACGTACATAATAATATGTAGTATTTAGGTCAAACAGCGTTTTTCACGAAGGATTTCGGTAAGAGATTACATTTGAATATCATTGATCATACAAAGTGCATTGAATCATTAGATTATCCTATTTCTGTTTGGCCATCGACAGTGGTGTATCCAGAGGGAAATAACCTCACCCAAAAATGTTTAATAAATATTCAAATAAAATTTATATTATTTGTATTTATGTACAAATAAAATACAGTAATTACAACAATTCTGGATACGTTACGATCACTTATTATATTAAATAATTATATTCTTTCGAATGCTGCACAATGAATAAGTATGATACGTGTAAAACTGTGTTCATTTTTGTTCATACCGAAGTTTGGACGAATATAAATAACGTGCGGTGACTCGAGTACTTGTCTACAAGAGAATCCATTATAAAAAGGTATAGTATATTATGTTTGCTAATAAGACTTAATACACATTTGTTGTAATAAAAATAAAAACCGAATAATTCATTATCATTAAAAGCAAAAATCGCATATGCATTTAAAATGTATTAGATTTTTATTAAAACTGTAATTTACTGTGAGTATTAAAATTATCTATTGGTTTTATCATGATTATATTGAATTTATTAATATAATGGTATACAATTATTGACTGATTTATTATAATCAAACAAATCCCTAAAAAAAATTAGTTAAACATAAATTTGTCTTAAAAAATGTTCTGAATTATATTACAATAAAATGTGAGTAGTAAAACCCCATAGAAATTATTTAATAGATTAATTCTTTACATTTTTAGTTAGTTGGATTATTTGCATTTAAATTTTTATTTAGGTTGGTAGGTATCTCAACAAATAACAATGAGATGTTTTTATACATTTTTTGACGCATTAAAGTACCATATACATATAACGTTTATAATAATAATGCTTTCCAGTTATAATTTTATTACATTATTAATATAAAAAATATTATTATTATATTAATAAATAATTAGAGCTGTTTTATAATTTCAGTTTTTCTTTCTTTTTTTTTTTTAACTTAATACTTGAATACTTTTAATTGAACTATTTTTTAAAATTCCCACTGTTCATGTAAGACACTTTTTTTTATCAAGTTTCAATGCAAATGTTTTATTTGACAACCAAATAAATATTTTATCACCGTTAATATATAGACAGGCCTACGTTCAACCAGTATATAATTTGTTAATGAAATACGAATATGAATAAGGCGAGTGTTTAGGAATTTAAATAATGGAAGAACAGATACTTCGTTAAAATATCGGTTCATTTTAAATTATTCCAAAATATGGAAATTCACTCATGAGCATTTTCATTAAATCCGTGTAAAATCGTCTTAGAATACACATACAATAAAGAATTTATAAAAAAAAATTTTTTACCTTCCGTGTTAAAATTTATCATATCCTATACCACCAAATATGAAGTAAAAATATATATGTGCAATATGTAAGTATTTCGAATAAAATAAAGTCTATAGAACATAATCAATGTAATGTTATGTAATTGAACGCCAAGAAATTTGTATTGGATATCAAAGGTCAACCTTCTGTATAACATAGTAACAAACAATATTACATAAATAAATTGTATTCGTACTATGTAAACACGAGAACGCGATTAATCTCCGTAGGTATTAATGCGAATATTATATTTGATAAACATTGGAATGTCCACAGCTGGACGTTTATCGACGAAACCCATGTGTGCGTGTAAGCTACATATTATGCATGCATATGTATATACATGGACGTATAAACTAAGTACGGAGGGCTTACTAAAACGTCATGGACGTCGAACACGATGAAACAGCGTGCGTTATTTTAGCTGATACACCGTATTTAATAACCATAAAAACCCTAAAGGGAAAATTGCCAAGTCACGGTTCTCTATCCAGCTGTGCCGTCACTAATAGCGCATATAACTTTACTATATACAATCAAATGATATTATTCCCTTCATACGTATAGTGAAGGTTTCAAAACGATGATAGTAATTATTTCAAATCAACGCTAATAATCTCAGTCATAAAAATCTACGTGCGAATACCATCACATATTAACATGAACATCATGAACATGTTTCTATACATGCGTGCTACATTAAAAAAAAGTTCTGAATTTATAGCGATCCACATTTATTTGTTAATATTTTTACACTAGAGTGCATTTAATATTTATTTATTTATTTATTTATTTTTTTTATAGATAATTCAAAAAAAAAAAACTTAGAAAAATTGAATTTATATAAGTCAAAAAAATTTCAAAATACTTACTTCAAAAACTATTTTCAATTAATTTTAGTTGCGATAACTATAACTTATATTGAATCTTGCATTGATTTTTCAAGATTTTTTTGCTCAAATAGCCATTATACATAATATGCTATTTTCTAATGGTTAAATAATAAAATTTATTTTTATTTTTACGGTCGACCTATATCATTCTCTAGATTTACCAGTCGATCGTGATAGGCGGGTTAGGAATTCTTGACGTTTAGTATATAATATAATATTGTCGATGTTTTGTTGAATCATCATGGTGATACGAGTTCTTTATCACACAATTACATAATATTTTCTGTTTGTTTTTTTACATATGTTATCAGAAATAATATAAAATAAACCGCAAAATTTGATTCTTCATTGTTACGTCTAAGTATGAGCAGTATTTCGTGTATATCTAAGTGACGAGTATATTTGTTAGAGAGAAATATAGAATTTCAATATATTCTTGTCATCTTAAACACGATCACCATACATATTGAAAACAAAACACTATGTATTGCATGAGCGAGAATAATATCTGCCACCCAACAAGACGCATAAATGCTTAATATCATTTTATTATATGATAGGTAAACCGTGACTTTTCGAGACACAAAACATAGGGTATTTGTTTTTGTTCACCTTTGCGTGAATTCATATATTATTATCCTGGCAAGCGCTTTGTCGGGAATCACAGGATGACCGCATCACCATCGACATAGGGTGATCAAATCACACAAATCCCAAAAGTTTCCTCAGAATCCTCTGTTCGTCATGTCATGTAATTTTTAATCCGATGGTTTTTTTATTGATTGAAAAAAAAAACAATTTGTATTTTGTACACACGTTTTGTACATTTGGGAGACTTGTATTTTGGTTCATAACACGATTCACGTGATAGTGGAAGTATAGTAACCCATTGGTATAACTATCAGGTTAGGTATAGTAAAGGTTTATGCGTAGTTCACCGACACCCAATCCACAGACATGTGCCTAGATTAAATTCAAATATTTTTTTTTTTTTAATTCCCAATTCACTCGTATTTTTCGCCAATTGTGTGTTACTTGTAACTATTAAGAATTTTACATTTTTCATAATGTATAAAAGTTTTAATGAGAATACTGCATTAATTTTTGACCAAATAATTGACTTAAACTAATTTATTGTAGGATAGGAATAGATAACTGAAAAACCATGATTTAGTCTGCATAGTAATATTACGTTGCGTGAGCACGCTATTACACTGTAAAGCCTTTTTCCATTACTAATTTAAACATGATTATTATTATTAATATTATTATTATTTTATTAATAATACATTTTACTATGAAATGATTCAAAATGAAAAAGGTTAGGATCTGCTTGTAGGGGAAAACTTCATTCATAGAACGGAAACGTGATAAAAACGAATATTTTGTACATACAAACAATTTTATCACTATAAATACAATTTAAAATGTTAAAAACGTTTCAGAACAAATTTCAAAAGAAATGATATCACTGCAATTTAGGCATTTAGTACCTTCTTCGCTTGGAGTCAATAACGTACGAACTGGCAAATTTAAAAATAAAAACCATTGGTCAGCCGAATGAATGTTCGCGTATTAAAGAAACCAGTGTAGTTGAAGGGAATGATTTTTTTTTTTTTTTGTCAATATAGAGTCACTGCAGGTGGTTACAGTTGTGCCCAGCATGTGCCAACTAAAGTGCAGTCAAATCATTTTTGTTTTCATTGCAATATAAGACGAAGAATCAGCAAGCTCCTCAGACTCAGATTGGAAAAAAGAAAATGAACACATACGATAAGATTTTGTGATATAAATAAATCATCAAATCATCAGATAATTCATGTAGAGGCATTCTGCCGCAACGGCGGTTAACCAAGATTCAGACGGCGGCGCATAGGTATCGGTAAACAGGAATAACTTGGCGTAGCCGCAGAACGTTTACCCTCGGAAAAGCGTCGGGGCAACTTGACTACGGAACGTTTACACACACGCACACACTGTACCTACCGCGATTTCTCGATGCTTTGCTCGTAGTGAAATGTGGACCGTTTACAAACACATGAACAAACACACACAGGCATCGACACCAACAAACACACTTCAATATATATATATATTTATTTATTTATTTATTTATATGTATATGTATCTTTACGCCATTATTCTCTGCTTCCACTCAAAACTTTAACGAAATTTAGTGCGACGAAATGGTAATAAAGTTTTTTCGCGCACTCGCGCGAGTGTAAAAAACACTGTGCAGTATACATACGCGCGTGTGCTTACCCATTTATATACATATATATATATATATATGTATGTATATAATAGCTTACGGGTCTAAAGTTCTGAAAAAAAAGTTCCGGATCAAGTGCTGCCTGGGTTTCTGGGAAAATCGGTTTGTTTACGCAACCTCTATTTTCTATTAAAAAAATATTAGACCATTCGACTCGACCAACTTTTTCAATTTACAACTAAACCATTTCTACGCACGCACTGTATACATCGGGGGTCGTATATATATATATATACCTTCGTCGTCGTATATAGTTGATATCGCTTGATTAGGCGAATGCCGTGGATGGCTGTCACGCCGCGGCCAACGCATATAACATACGAGCACACGGCGTCGGCGGCGGCATGCGCCGCCGTACCGAAGACGTCTGAAAAGTAATTTGGAATTTGATTTTTCTTTTCCCCGAAATCTATGATATATATTATTTAAGACAAATGGCAAAATAATATACATATTGCAAGTGGTTGTAAAATCAATTATTCGGATTTTACTTACCCCGCGGATAACAAATATTACTAATTTTTCCCCCCTTTCGCTATACATTCTCAATAAAGACATAATATATATTATATTAATATATTATAATAATATGTCAATACAACTGCTATATGGTTCAATTGAAACAAAATCGTTTTAATTAATACAAAAATATATACGATTAGTTTAATTTTTAGATTTTTATATAAAGTTAATATTTATTTAGTATGCATTTAGAATCCAAACTTTAAATTATACCAATATTAGGTATATTACACGAAACAGACACTGTATAAACTACGTATATATAAATATAAATAAGATTCAATTTATTATTATAAAATATTTCAGTTAATTAAGCAAATATAGTGGATTTATTTGACTTGCTCCTATTTGTTGGTAATTTTTTTTTTTTGTAGTTAGAATAATTAATTCAGTTATTTTTAATACTAGTTCACCTTATTTATGATAATATTACAAATTAATTAAGAATTAAGATTATTAGTTATAATGTAATTTAATGCAGCCAATGGCCCTAGTCGCCTGAGCAATTTATTAATAACAAAAATAAATAATAATAATATTATAATAATAATATATGAAAAAGTATAAATAAAACCATACAATATCAATTAATAATATGACCCTTCATTATTTTGTATACGAATTAGTTGCAACCTTTGGAAGTATATGATGAATATTCAATGTGTGCGTAGAGCGGAAAGGTGTCATGGGAAGGTATTTGAGAATAATATTATGAACACCAAAACACGGATATTATACCACCACCAGCTTTATCACTACAGTAATAATACATTTCAATAATTATTTAAGTAATAATTTGCATAAGAATTAAATTAGTGTAAATTATTTAAAATTAGAATATAATTTTTGTAAATATTACAGAACAAGTGCAATTAATGATTGTATATAATAATATATAACTAATAATAAAATCATAGCATTTGCCTTAATACCAAGGTTATAATGTTATGAACTAAAGTGCAGAAGTTTTGTTCTAAATACAAAATGAAATACGCCATTTCGCATACTTATATACCACAGCATGTACACATTGTGATTTTGAAAAACATAAAACCTTAACATTATTTAAGTTTTGTATTTCGGTATCTGATTGTAACTATGTAATAAGATGTGATTCAAAGCTACCATATTGTAAATTACAAAGAATGAATGAATGAATGAATGGGTATACAATATTTAAGTATTATTCAAGCACTAAACCTTTTTATGACGTTGGTTTTGTTTACGTGATTTTAGATTAAGAAATTTATCTTTCTTTATTTGAAACAATAAAAACGCTACTCGCAATATAAGTAATTTTATAAAAACTTTTCCCTCAAATCCCAATATAAAATAATGTATTTTTGAATTAATCTTATAACTTTTGATTTTATAATCACATTGAATAATCAAATGGTATTTTATAACAGCTTTTATATAATATTTATTTTAGGTTTTTAAATATGATTAGGTCTTACGGCTTTTCTTACACATAAAATACTATCGCGTTCCAACTTTTAATACATAGCCGTATAAAATCGTGAATTTATCTGATACTAATAATTATACTTTGAGCATTTTTAACTGTTAGCTTTAGTATAACAAAAGCATAAAAATAAATAAAAAAATGTTATTACAGCTTATATTTATTTCAAATCAAATTTTGCATTTCTTCCGAAATCGATTGACTTTACTTACTGCTTGGATATTTATTATAGTATCGATATAGTACATTAATAATATATACATCAAACTCAATGGTAAAGTACATGCGCCAAAATGAAATACATTTTTAACGAAATTATAAGGAATAGAATAAATTGTTTTTAATTTGCCTTTCCATTTTATGAAATATTTCAACGAAATGTTTATTAGACTAATATATATCTTGGGTTTTGATTTTACGTTTTGCAATTAGGATAGTTGGAAATTTGTAAACTTTATGCTTTTTCGTAATATTAGTTTTATAACTGAAAACAAATTAGCTGTAAAATACTTTACATGTTAGTTCTATTTTTGACGTTGAAATCAAAGGATATAATTCATTCCTTCTTAATTATTTAAATATCACAATTATGGAAATGAAACTGAAACTCCTAAAATATTGGAATTGTTAGTTATTGGATTAGTTTGATAAACTTCCTTCGGGAATTTGTAATCATGACAGGAGTTCTCTAATATCTTTCAAAAGTTAGAGTTGTCTTTGACTGTGTTCAAGTTCTTAAGTGGTAAACTTTTCCAAGCCTTCATCAAAAGTTTAGATTTAAAAACCCTAAAATTGAATTTTTTTTTTTTTTTTTAAAATACATTTGTAATTGAGTTACAGCATTCTAGAATTGGCCCTATTCCGAATAATAGTTAAAATAAAACGATTGATTTATGATAATAAATTTATTGTTCTGTATATTTCTTTCTTAGCTAATTATCGTTATGACGAGGCTCAAGTTTGAAACGATAGAGCCAAATAATTTTGAATACAAATGAACATAAAACAATAATTATAATTTTTAAACTCATTTACGGGAACAATATTCAATGGCAACAATATAATATTTCAATATTAAACCACATTTATATACTTACGAATAGGACTGTAAACTAATCAAGTATAAGACTATATACAACGGTTTTAATGGAAATTTTGATTTATTCATTAATAAATTAAGTTCAAAGTGAATCGATTATATATCATATTTTTAAATTAAAAACAAAATCCACCAAGCATTATCCATTCAAAATATAAATGACCTAATCTACGTGTTGAGTTTCCATTAAAATACGCAAAATACTAATCTGGGTTGTTTTTTAGACATGTTTATGCGTGAGTATATTATGTGCTTGTGTAAAAATCGGTTTGATGAATAATGATTAAAAAAAGTTTGGTGTCATCCCTCGGGATAACTCTTATAGCGATAGGTCCTAATAACTCTTTCTCGGGAGAGATAAAACTATAATAATAAAACCATATACGTATAAAATAAACTAATAAATTATCGACATTGATCGAGTTCGATTTCATATTTTTTTAAATATTATCTACATATCATTTTTAAGTTAAAAAAAACGAATCGAGGGTTTAAAATAAAATATTTTATAAATATAAAAATAAGTATTTTTTTAATACATAGAAAACAAAACATACATTAATAATAGTAACCCCATATTTGGAGAGCAACAAGGTAACAATAGGTAGAAAATCAATGATTGTAGATACTCTTATCATATTTAACTAATATTATATGCGCAAACTACGTTACATTTTGTTGTTACATTTTCTGCGAGAATGGAATATTAATTTAGAACTATAAATACGTTTACTTAATTTTATTCGTATAAAATCATATTTATCATTGGTGTTATAAAACTGTAGTACTACACACAATGTTATGTTATAATGTAAGAGCGGTCATAGTGTTTTTTATTAAAAATAAAAATAAAATTACATATTAGGACATTTATTTATCTATAATATATTTTTCTTAAAAAAAATATTATTTTTAACGTGTTTTACAAAAATTAATGTGTTATAATTTTTGAAAGTGGATGAATAAAAAAAGATATTAATATTTCATACATATATAATATATCATATTACTGGATAATATTACTATAAGTTTTGGATCGCATTTTGGAAACCGTTTCGTATCGTCTTTATATGCCTGTCAAACTAGTTTAATTTATCTAGTTATACACAAACTAAAACTGAATTTTTTTTTCTGTTTGAAGATTCAACAACTACAGAAAAAATTGGTTTACCAAACATAAAATTACATATTCCAGTACGGAGAGGCGCATGCTGAGATAGGTACTTGTGCTGGGGTACCAATACAATATTACAATACCTACTTAATATAATACTAATAAAATAAGTAATAAATATAATAACCAATGGCATTGAACTCATTTTTTTTTTAAATATTCTTCAATAGGTACCTAACCTAATATATTACTTTTGTATTTTATGAATGTTTTAAATATTTTTTAAAGCGTGACAGATAGTAATATAATAACTTATTCTCATTGTATTAGTCTTAATTAAGCTGCATATACAACATAAGTTAACATATATAAATATTTTTACTTAAGTGATAAGTAGATATAGATATCTTCACCCAAGAATGATTTTAAATACACCACTGAATCTACAACTAGGATAATATAATAAATTGTAAACTTTATAGACCGCATTTTTTTAAATCAAAGGTTTTGAAAATTGTTCAAGTGCCAAAATAATATAACATTTTTTTTTGATGGAAATAAATATACTGATATAATAATATAAATCATATAATTAAATGTAATATATTATATTTTATTAAATCTATGTTTACTTTTATTTTATAAATTATGTACTAGATAAAATCAATAAACAAGGTGATAGATATATATATATATAATAATATAATTTCTCTATTCCTAGTATAAAAACAATATCCACAGCAACAAAATCACACTAAAATATTATAACTATCATTTTTATTGCATTTATTGATTGATGTTTCTTAACGATAAAGTTTTGATGACTGGGCGAGAGATGTATATAGTTATTTAAATAAATAATTTTTAGTTGACTTTTCACAAATTGTATAGCTATTATTCACGTGCCATTGAATGTATGGCCAGTGGCCACCCATGCCGTATACACTCCTGCAGGTATCTATATAATTATCACAAATATATTAAATTATAAATTAGATTATTATTAGTGATAACAGCTGACGCAAAAAACAAAAAAAAAAAAAAACAGCCATTTTAGTAGTGGGTTCTGTATTTTAATATCATATAATGACTATCAGGACACAATCATATGAATAATGTACCACTACTACTGGTATGTGGTAGGTGATAGACCCATGGTAATATCGTTTATATTTATTGGAAATATTTTTTTTATACATATAAAAAACTGAAGGTGAAAACAAATAATAATTTTGTTATGGGTTGACTTCGAAACTACATATTCAATCATAATGGAGTTTTTTTTTAATTAAATAAGACATCATAGAGCAGCTAGATTTTGGGCATAAAACTATAAAACATATATGTTTATTTTTTAGAAACAGTCAAAGAATAAAATAAAAAATAAACATTAATTAATTTATATGTATATACATATTGTTTTCTATAATGTTAATTATGAATATTATTAACTGAATCAGGTAATTTATTATATTTTTTCTATTTTTATATCTTAAAGAAAGATGGGTATATTTTTTTCAAAGAAGATGATAGTTCTCCAAAGAGGTAAAAGAGAAAAAGGTGTTAAATGGGTAAGTATGGAAAAAAAATACCCTTAGCTGGAAACATTGAAGGTATAAATATGACATTTGTGTCGAAAGTATCATTTTATGATGTAGAAACTCAGTAAGAAACGACAAAACGTATGAACTTGAAATTTATCATAGTGATTTCTCTAATACGCTTTAAATGTGCAGTTAGAAGGGATTTAAAACGCGTTGGACCCAGCCAAGACTGCGAAGCCAGGTAATTTGGCTACAGAGCTTTATTATTCAATATAGGTGAGTACTATGAAATTATTAAAAGGAGTAGTATGGTTAGAAAATGTAAGAATGGGAATAATGTATTTGAACGTAGAGAACTACTAGACAAGCTAGGCTCTAAATAATGTATGTGGTAGTACTCTATTTAAAAATATGCTTAACCAAAGCTATCCCCAGCGAAACTGGATAACTCAACTAGTAGGTATAATATAAATTAATAAATATGATAAATTGTTATAAAATACCAAAGCCCACAACTATCACTGTATAAAATCACATGTCATCTGATAGGTACCCTTATCTACGTGTTATAGTTGGCAATCTAGTTTGTGTATTGTATTATATAATATGTGTACTGTTACAGGGGTCTCAAACCTTTTTTATGGTAGACCAAAATATATCAGATTGTCTTTGAAATCGTGGTCCAATATTGCTTGGAGATGCATAGATGAAAAATTTAATCGAAGAAAGACCGTTTTATTATTTTTGTTGTATTTTAATATAATAACAATACCAGAAGAAACAAAATACATAATCTATGATTTATAATTTAATAAATTCTTTTTTCAATAGGTCATGATTAATTTGAAAATTATTATTACTAAAAACATCAGTTAGCTTATGGCAGGTCAGTTAGAAAAAGCTTGGCAGCTTGACTGCATTATTATAACAATATAATTATGTAGAGTGCATTATGAAATATATTCTTACCTTGTTGTTGGACTTGCTGGCGAACAGTATGTCGTAGGCGGCGCACACGGCCAACACCGTCAGCCCGGTTTCCTTGGCCAGCATCGAAGCGGCCGCCATGGTGACGGTGGCCGCGAGGCAGGCCCACTCGCGGACCGCACAGCACTCGGTCACGCCGCCGGGCAGGCCGTCCAGATCGCTGGAACACGTGCCCAGACCGAGCGCGGCGAACACGGTGCGTACCGCGGAGCCCAGGCGGTACGTCTTGCGGTGGCACCCGGCGTCGCAGCACACGGCGCGCCGGCGCGGGTCGACCGTGCGGTCACGGTGCCGCACGTGGGCCACGTAGCAAAGGAACGCAGACGTGTAGAACAGGCAGGCCAGCAGGTCGGCGCGGCCCACGACACCGGCCACGGCCTCCGTGTGCACGGGGTGCACGGCGAACACGGCAGCGGCCACGGCGGGCTTGCACCGGGGCCACAGGGTGCGGTACAGCGCGTACACCAGGTACGTGACCACGCAGTGAAGCAACACGTTGGCCGCGTGATAGCCCTTCGGGTCCAGGCCACCGGTCCAGTGGTTCAGCCGGAACGACGCCACGCACAGCGGCCGGTACGAGCCGTGCGAGTTGGTCGAACCGATCGGTGTGCCCCAAAAGTCGTTTGTCCATATGTCGCCTAGCGGCGTGGCTCTAGTCACGTCCGGGTTGTTGACGATAGCCCGGCTGCGGGATATGCGAACAAAAAAAAAAAAACAGAAAAAACCGAAATTAATAATCACCATTAATTATTGTGAATAACAGCGAGTGGGACTGTAATAGTTAGTAAAATAAAGCATTCTATAATAATACACGTAATGACAATAATAGACTTAAAATATTGTGAAATGTTTTAACAGCAAAAATATTAGTCACAAAAATTCAAAAATGTATATTTATACTTTCCGTTGTGAAAGAATATGGGTAATTTTCTTTCCAACCCATCCGTTAAGTTCATCGTTAAGTTTACCTAAAACTTTTTTTTATGCGCCAAGTGAATTTCGTAAATATTTTCCAGAAAATAAATTGATGCTAATCATTTATCGATCTAAATTATTTTTCATTATGTATTGTTAATAATCAATAGTTTTTGTTTTCGATATAAAACACAAACTGTATCAGTGTAAAGCAATCTAGTTATATCATCGTCACGTATTCTTTAGAGTTTAGACCTTTAGGGTGTTACCATAGACTTAAACGTTTAGACAGAACATCCACGGACAAATCTAATACACTTACAGTCCTGTACAGATAATAGATTGGTTGATTTAAGTATAGTTTTGTTCTTTAAATGAATATATCATTAAAACAATACATGCGTATGCATACATAACATGTTAAAAATATTTTATTATACTCTTTTTAATTTTACATTGAATTATTTTAAATTGAATGAATTTTTGTTTACATAATAACAAATAAATGCAAGTGCTAATAATAATTTTCTATTGTTGTTTTTCATGCTAAAACATTTCGCAATTGTTATTTTTCGCGATGTCCTAATGGACTCGTTCATTCAAATAGAACAGTTCCTACCTATTTACAACTATTGAATAACTATTGTAATAAAGATTAAGCAGATTACTATGTGGGCGTCATCGATTATATTATTCTGTTTTTTTTATTCTGATACAGCATTATAATGCGTATTATATAACAGTATTTATCATACATACTCGTATTTTATAAAAAAAAACTCGTCAATGTCTAATTGCATACTACATAATAAAACACGAATACTACATAATAAATTATTTCAAGTTATCGTGTTCATCAAAAACCTTCTCAAAAAAGGTTTTGAAAACCCAAAAATAATATTTTTTATTATTATTATTATATATATATGATTTTTGGGTTACTAATATACATAAATATAATAGTATATATAATACAACTGAAGAAAATATTTACAACAACAGCTAACGACCCAACTCACACCATGGCATCATAATCATAGTTTATATTGTAAAGTAAATAATTCATTAGCCAATTTTTCTTAAGTGAAAAAAGGTCAAATCAAAACTTTTACTTTTTGGGGAAAGAAAGTAAAAGAATATATTTTAATAATCGTTATAATATATTATACAGCACACTATGAACAAAAAAAAAAAAATGAGTTGAAATAACTTGGGTAAAAGTGACAAAAGCGTAGTTAGTAAATCCGATTAGGTACCTTATGGCACATAAGCAGACACTATTAATTATTATAGTTATTCAAGTGATAATAATATAATATGAAATAATTAATTGAGGAGCTGTCTGAAAACGATCACTACACGTTGAGGGGGAAAAAATGAGTTTGAGATATTGTCACTTGAAGGTTTTTGATGTTTGATTAATTTACATTGGATTTAAAAAAAAAAAAAATGACTTGCAATCAGTGATGACCTCATATGGTTTCTAAATCGAATCAATAAGTCAAGTTGTAAAATATATAAATATAGTTAGGTATAATACAGTTGAAATTGCCAATAGGATAATCGGTGAATCCATAACGGTAACGTCATATAATTGGAAATCAGTAGTTACGACGTGATGGAATCAATGAGTATTGTAAACTATCGTCATTTAGGTACACACGGTTCCACTTGAAAAGGCCCCGACAACGTAGCGTTAATGTTATACGCGACAAACGCGCGAGAGACAATCAAATGACACTATAAAGTCCTTATAGAATTTAGCTGCACACACGGTGACGGTAATAAATTGAATTCAAATGAATTCGATTATACGCGTCAAGTAAGGTTTCTAGTGTACAACGCGTAGGTTTTATTTCGGAGCGGTAACTGTTAAATTGCACGCTAATGTTATACAAACGACGACTTTTGGTCGACGGCGACACAATCGAGTGCAATCAATGTACAATGATTTCCGGAGGTTAAATCTATTACGCGTGAGTGCACCTAAGCATTTGTTGCGCGTCGAACGTGATGTTTCGAGTTTTGACGAGTGATCAAAGCATCATCGACCACGCGAGTCAATGCAAGAAGCCACGTTGACATAATATGGAAGTTCATAATATTATTATACCGATATAATAACAGTTTTTTTTTTTTTTAAATAAACATTTTTCATTTTTAAAATTCCGAGTGAAAAGAGAATATTATAATAAATTTATTTTACCGTGATATGTGTATTTATTTTTATATTTTTTAGCATAAATTAGAACATTTAAACTTGAAATTTTAATAATCTACATTACTAAAAAAAAATTGTTTAATATTAAATCGACCATCTTTAAAATTAATATAACCTGATCAACTCGGCTTATTTCACACAAAATCGTTTTCAAGAGAGCAATGGTACATTGGTTTCAAGTGTTAACGACAAATTCAGTAATATCATTCACCCGAGTGAATCTCGGATGTGTTTCATCCGAGTACCCGATTTAGGAGTTTTTCCCTGTTTCTTTTTTTTTTTTGGAACCGAACCAGAATTCAAAGAAAACATTCAAAATGCACGATAGAGCTAAATCGCATTTAAATTGTAATATACTAAATCATGAACCGGAAACGTTTGCGCACGTGTCACAAAAATTTCGGACAAGTCGACACGGCTGACAGAGGATTAAAGGAAGTAGACACATATATTATATAAACAGTAAAATGTTTTCAGAAGAAAACTTTATGCCACCGTATGTAGACTGTATCACTAGCGACTTAAAAAGAGTAAGTGTTTTTCCGTTTTACATAGTAAAATATGATATTTAAAGCAATTATACCAAAAGAGAAAATGGCCAAGAAATTGTATAAAAAAAAAAAGTTTTCCACAAAAATCTATCGCTTTAAACAAGACTTAGGAAGTACAATTGCTGAACAGTAAGTTGAAAACAAGTTATCTTATAATATTGTTATCATATTTATACTTAGTATGCTTATTTGTATGAATTGTAAATAAAGCCTATTTTAAATAAAAAAAATAAAAAGCCAAGGTGAGTGGAAGCTGGTCGATTTTCAATTCAAATTATTATATAAATACAAAGTCTTAATAGTCCTAAATGCATGTGCATTAAAGTATACATATGTACCTAATACGGCGTTTTAGCTCGATATATTATAAGCTCTGTATTCTTAGTAAGGTGTTATACATGCAGATATAATAATAATAATATGAGCTTCGATCATCATCTGCAGTTCAATTCGGATAATGCACGAAAAGATATATCTTTGTATCCATGAATACGCAAAAAAAATATAATCTTTGAAATACATAAATGAGAGGACTGTGTGTGTGTGTGTATCAAAACGTATAATGTCAAAATGTCTCCAGAATTTATTAATAACGGGAACATTTGAAACGCAAACAATTCGAACGCGACTGCAGCGGTAGAGAGACAAGTGCTCGTACAGCGAACACCAAGTTATTTAGTTCTTTGTTTGTTATTCAAGTGGTACAAAGTTTATTTTTATTATACTTCTGAGAAAACTCGAGTGCGTAAAGCTAACTTGAACGCGAACTATTACTAATGAACGAATTATTCGACGATCGCATTAATATCGTTACCATCCAGACATATCGTTTTTTTTTTCACTCGAAAATAATTTTTAACGATTTTAAACGTTTTTCCAAAGACTTCTTTAACTAATTAACATAACTCATTCAAAAACGTCATCATCATCATCATCAAAACTACTACTGTACAGATTAAAAAATGTTATTTATTTCGATATACAATAAGCTTTATTTTATTTAATCCTTTTCAAGATGGTTAGCATAGTCATGTGGTTGAATTTTAATCCTTTGCCTTAAAAACTTTTCAGCCAGAACTATATTATAATAATTTTCGACTTGTGTCCATGAAATGAAAAGTGAAGAGCTAAGATTATTTATAACTCAGATCCAGTGTAGAATTCAATTACGAATTGATAAATTCACCTACATAATATTAACATTTTTATTTGACTAAACTGTCAATATTCAATAGGTAATTTAATCTGGATATTATTTATATAAATATGAATTTCCTGAAATAGCATTTGATTTTTAAGCTCAACGATAGGCTGTATAATTACATTATGATATCGATCTGAAATTATGTCACCGAGGACGACCGTACGACGAATGACAGGAGTAATGAAATGACAAAGAGCGATAGCGAAGACGGATAGCGTTTTCAAACAAATGGCTTTGCGTTTCAATTGAGTACTTTTTTTCTGTTTTCTTTTACAACAGATCTCGTTCGTGATTTATACACAAACATGTAGTTTAATTTCGGAACCACTATTTTCATTTGTTTTATTTTGTGTACCTTCAATATTACAGCAAAATCATTCGTGTCACTACGTTTGACGCATTATTTATCAGAATTTATTTATTATACAATACCTATCTAACATTTAATACATAATTAATATTATTTTTTATTAAATATTTATCTAAATATAAATAAATAAATGTAACTAATATTATATTATTATTGAATTAATTAATATAGATTAATATATAATATGTGAATAAACATTTAAGTCAGCGTGTTTATGCTTAAGATTGAGTTGAGAGTATGAGTGTTTATACTTTTTATATTGTCATCTATTAATTGTTGATGGTTAATACATAAATACCTTCCTATATACATTAGTGAGTAAGTAGTGATTTTCCAAAAGTGTTTATTTTTTTAAAAATGTGACAAATTTGAATATCATTTGTCCTCAGTAAATAATTATTTTATATACTATATTATATACCTACACTTAGTTATTATCACAATATTTCGCGATCTATATGCTCGATAATACATTTTATTAATCTTTGTTAAATTTTAAGATTGGACACGACATACGAATGTAGCTACTTCGTGCATATGATGACTATAAATCCTAAAAATAAGGTGTATTTTTCTACTATTGTATAATCATATTAAAAGCACTATAAACACTATAAATAATGTGCTCTTTATTATATTCGGTTTTTTTCGTCTCCTTCAAAAATATTAATTTCCTGTTGGTTTTACTTCTATGTAATACACTTATTTATAGCCATAACATCTAAGTCATACCATATAAGTATACACACGCATTAATACTTCATAAATTCGAATAATTGCAGGTACTCTTTTCGGTCGATTATAATAATATAATGATTACGTACAATTTCACAAGGGCTTAAAGAAATTCGTTAGCCGTTATAAATGTTTGATATTAAAATGAGAATTATTTGTGCAACGTGTGGACCAAATGGCAAATACTGAAAAAGTTAAGAGAAAAAACTATATTACTCGTATTAGTGGATACCTACTAACTGCCTGATGTTATAATATATTGTAATATTGTAGTTAAATGAAAGTTATAGGTAATCATTGATATATTATAATATGCTACATACAGTAATCGGTCATAGTTTCATATTATGATAATTAAATGTTACCTATTTAATATTAAATATAAAAATAATGTAATAATTTACTATTTCATTTTAAATGATCATATCCTATTATAAATAGAAAAATTCAATTATATTAAACAATTGATACAAAATTATTCGATTTGTTTTCAGAACATGATTATTTTAAGTGTTTCAAACACTATTAGATACTTATACACAGTGCCGTAATTAGGGGGAGGAGGTGTCGTATCCCCCCATGGCATTTTTTTTAAAAAAAAGACTGGTTCGCTACGTTTATGTACTTATTTATCTATAGTATTATTATAAATAGTCTATATTTTATATAAATAATACAAAAAAACACAAATTCCTTACGTTGGTTGTACATAAATACTTCATATTATGGCACATTATGTTAGTGGTACAAAAATAAACCATCGAGCGGTGAAGTATTATTTTATTAACTTTCATAATTCATATTTTGATGTTGTAATATTACATTCGTCATTCATGTGAAATTTTTACTAGAGTTATGTTATTTAATATTAATATTTAATATTTACTCAGCTTTCATTTATTTTTAAAATTCCAAAAAATGAAATGATCAAGAAAAAATGATGAGAATACGAGAAATACACTTTTTTCATATTTCAAAAAATAAAATCGTGGTAATGTAAGAATTTAGATCAAATTATACTTTATTTTATTAACTTCAAATTTTTGTTTTATTTTGTTATAATTGTTACTTACATACAATAATTTGTTATGAATATACCAATAAAGTATTATGGCTATTTAGTATTTGTAAATGTGTGTATTTTGTAATTTGTAATTTTATTAATACTATAATATTACATGTTTCCAATGCATACATAATATGATGCACAGAAAGGTGCTTATGATAAATACTTTCTTTTTGTGGTGGGGGGAGGGTAATAGGTAAAATGTTAAAACTTTTCTTCTCTCTCCCCCCCTCCCCCAAACATGAATAAATTACGCCACTGCTTATATACATTGAAATGCAATAATGATTACTATTGAAAAAATTATTCACACATATTATTCTGAAACGTCTAATTGATAGTTTTAGCTTATAACATTTCATTTTCAAAATTGATCATATAATACGGTCATAATTATTTGTTATCAATTCTGTAATTTATTTTTAATCTTAATAAACTTATATTTTAATTAGTATGATATATGATGACTATTATTGATAATACTATTATACTATAGAAATATAATATAAATTTGATAACCTCAAAATGTAACGCTCTGCATATTGTAAGAGTGTGTGTATGATTCGGATGATGTAAAAATTAAATAAATACTACAAAACAATTAGTTCTGAATAATAACTGCGACAATGTGCAATATACTTGTAAAAAACAATTATACAATAAAATATTTCCTGTCATCCATACAATACGGTTAAATTTGTAAACGATTGAAATATTATTTTAATATATAAGTATTGAAACATATTTATAATAACTACGAGTAAATGGATTTATAAATTATCTACATTTTAAACTATATTATTTATGTACTGCAATGCAAGGAATATCGTAAAATTCGTATATTATATAAGAATAACGTAGTCTCATAATAATATTAATAAAAGTAAAATAAAAAAACAATATCCAACCTTTTTTATTCGGACCTTCCATAAATTATTCGGTCTTAATAATTTATGGAATTATGAATATTAATATCCTAAAAGGGATGCATATTATATGCAAAATGTATCACAACTATTTGAACATTTTAAATTTAAATAATGCTATGTAAAATATTATTTACATTTTCATAAACTTATGTTCTGTACGCGTACCATACCTGGTTTTATATCATATTAAAATATTAAATAGTACATAGTACATACCTATTAATATAATATACTGATCGATTTTAAAATTAACCCGTTCTCGTGGGTAAGCTGCACCTCTGCAGTATATCTTTCATAAACAAAATACGTTTGGTTCGGAAAATCATCAAAATGCATTTCCTAAATGTACCCTAATTTTAAACCAGTACAGATAAGACTGATAACATAAGAAATCCGTTTCTTTAAAGCTTATACTCTTAACTTAGGTATGAAGTATAGGTACCGTTTCGCATTTAGTGTTTTCTCGAAAGACGTGGGAAAGTATATAAAACTAAAACCATAAAAAGTGCCATAGATGGGTGACTTCTTTCATCAAATTTTTCCATGTCAAGAATTTGTAACTGTCATCAAGTATGGTAATTGTATCTAGGTCTAATAAAGATTGTGTATTACGTATTAAAAATAAAAATAAAAATTTATAATACTTATATAGATTGAATGGAAATTCTTAATTTCGTGAAAAAAGAAATAAAATAAAATTTGTGTCTATATTATCAGTCTCATTTATATATTTTACTTGCCTAAGATCAAATATGTTGTATTTTTTATTTCGTTATTAATATACTCAAACTGCAATTTACGCATGATAAACAATAATGAAGAACAATAATATATAGGTACTTTATATTAAATTCTCGCGAATCAATCATAATTAATTTAATTTTGATTTTACGTGCAATAAATTGCACGCATGTATAAGAGATAGGCGGTGCCTATGTTAACGTAGCAATATAATCTTGTAGTATGTGTGCTAAACGTAGTCAAATAGGTTCCTAATAATATGATGTCAATATTTAGCAAAATATTGATAAAACAGTAAATATTAGCAAATATTTGCTTTACTGATGAATGATATACGATAGTTTTTTATATAATCACAATTAATTTAAAACGCACGCAGTCAGTAAAGGAATAAGCTAAGATTCTTACTTTTCTTACTTATAAATTAAATTATATTGTTTGAACATAAATATTATATTATTATACAAAATAGTCGCTAAAACCTCGTCGTTACACTTGAATTATTCCTCCACGGCAAGTTTACACTTTGTTCGACCGTGAAAAGTGTCACCCCACCGGGTGAATGTATGTATGTATGCATCATACATGGTTGGAAATGGGAATTTCTAAGAAATATTAAACATTTGTTCACTTTGCCCACTCGCAATAAAACACGACGCTGTCTTGTTAACAATTACAATTATTATCAGACGCAGATGTGCGTAGTATAAATTATGTACGGACTCGATTTATTGAACCATCAAATTTGAGATATTTGTTGATTTTAGTCTTATACTTACTATATAAATCACTTACAAACCAATATAATAAACAGGTGAATATTTTTTGACTTTTTGATTTTACAATAATATTTTTAAATGAAACTTATTTTCCAGCAAACATATTTTATTATTGAGTTGAAACTAAAATAGTTTTACTTCACACGTTAAAATAATCAAATTATCAATTTGAATAAAATTGTACTCGCTATACATCAGAAGAATCGTTTTTTCAAGATTATTCATAATACATTTCAAGGAAAACACGAAGTAATATTCAAATAAATAGTACCAGTTTTTAATAAAACATTGAAAACTGTTAGTTAACCTTCGAATTTTAATGCTTACATTCGTATATTTGAATACAACACTATACATATATTTGTCCTGTTTTATTTTAAAAATGTTAGTAAGTATTACCACTTCATCTATACCTATATGATCATCAAAAATTTGCATTAATAGGATCGATGCTTTTTATAGACTTAAATTGTATTCAGAGTGATTTTAAGATTGTATTCAGGAAGTTTTTATTTTTACTACTCATAATCAATTTCATAGGATTGCCATTTTAATTGGATTAATCCTTATAGTTTAAAGAAAAAATTATTAATAATATTAATATTATATTAAAATATGGACACGGGCAAAATCGCAGAGTAAGAAATTTAGAAATTAAAAAAATATTTAGAAACACATAAGAATACCACCAATTTATTGATAAAAATACAATACAACTATAAAATTGTTTATTATATAGGTAAACAGTATTATATATCATTATTTAGATGCGAGTTTAATTCCTAATAATGAAAATCAAAAATCGACACGTATTGTAAATTTGTTAGTGTATTGCATAAAACAAGAGCCCTTGGAATATTAATAATACAATATCTATACCTATTTCGTTATATTTAAACCCATTTGTTATTTTGTGATAATTATTAGCTTAGCTAACTTAGCTTGTTTAGTAATTAATTCTAAAAAGAAAAAGTTTTTAAGTAGGTTTTTTTAAATATTTTATTACATTATACTATTACCTACATAGGCGAAACATGTTATAATTGTATATATATATATATATGTGTGTGATAATACAATATTAATATCATGGCGCTTGTGATAATTTAATATTCTTAACAATACGAATCGCCGCCGGACTATACAAACCTACTATATATAAATGACAACGATGAATCATTGTTGACGAGACTACGAGAGTATACTATTCTACTATTGTATATTATAAATTATAATATGAAGCTGAGATGTTAATGAATAGACTGATAAATGTGAATACCAATTTACGATAAACGGAATTCTAAGGTCAGGTCATCGATATCAGTTAGGCCCCAAAAAATCTGTAGAACCAGTTTGCGACGACGACAACAGCAGCGGCGGCGGCGGCGGCGGCGGCAGCGGCGGCGGCATTGTATTATACCGAATGCCGATTGCACATGTGTCGACGAGTTGCGATGAACACACTCGTGTCAGACGCACCCGTACGGACGTTCGTTTTATGCCGACTACAGTGCACTGAAAGAAACGCTAAACTAGTACAAAACGGAGTCTGTGCGATTCTATTAATCGTTAAGATCTTATATACCTAAGTCTTTACGCGCCGTATTCTGTAGCAAAATGTCATCTTACGAGACGATCGCCACGGTAGCGCCGACGGGGAAACACACGTCGACAGTAAGTATTACTATACAGTTGTTTTTATATAATTATAAATTATTAAACTGATTCCAATATGTTATGTTCAATTGATGATACTACATGATATAGGCTATATACGATACCTATACTAAAATATGATAATATTGTCAGAAATACATCGATCCATCGAGGTCGTTTGATTTTGCAGAGATTTTCGTTTCTCATATTTTTCGAAATCAAATTTTTAATTTTTTCAACGTTTGATGTATATTATATGCAATGAACATAAATAAATTCTAATATTATCGTTATTTTAACTCTCAATTTTTAACCGCAGTTGATCGAGCGAAAAGTTATGCTAAAACAAAACCTATTAGTAGCACGTCCGTGAAATATACATTTCTAGTATGGAGCGAGTCTCATTTTCTATCAGTGGCGTTTAAAAAGAAAAATAAACAACGCCCTCGAGTTATTTAGTACCTAAGTTAGTTTTTCGTGTAATTCCAAGTGGCCCAGGCCAACAACATTTACCTCGTTTCCGTGATATAATACATCGCATATATTAACAACGTTTATCCGTTGAGACTGACGAACGCATGTAGTAACTAGTAGGAGGTATACACGTTTCTTATTTTTATTACAGCATGTGATAAAAACATTGCCACGTGCTAAAACTAAGATTTAATAATATTCTGATCTGGTTCACTATGTGGGATCGGTGTGGAGTCACTACACCTCAGGAGATCAAACCTACATAATTATTATTGTAAAACATAATAAAATAATTCACATACTTAAAATGCTTAAAATAAAATATCTACCACCTTTAAGCGCGATGGCGGTAGAGAGTTAAATGACATTTAATAAAACTCAAATAAAAGTATACGTGAATAAATAGTTATACCGTAATAATATAATTCTAAGTGTGTTACAATAAGTGCATGTGACATAAATTAAACCGTGGTAACAGTGTAACACGCCCGTCGTTATATCCAATATTATATTGTGAGCTATTTAGCACGATAAAACTGTGTTATATTTAGGTCGACACACGCACCAGTAATCCGCATCATGTACCTGATTGTAGCTACCTGTAGTACGACGGAAACGTTCAACCACACAGTTCTTTATTGACAAACTTGTTTATAGGCAGGTAGGTAAGTAAATAGGTTCCCTGAGAACTGGTACGTCCTTGCTTTAGCGGGGCAATGGCGATCTACGAGTATGTGATATTTCGGCCGCACGCGTGTTACACATTGTGCCGAAACACGTTTTGCGCAGAATCGTGTGCATTTAGCGTGTTCTATATGGTATATAGGATAACGAATCGAGTACTAGGTGACCTTAAATATTTGTTTACTTAGAAGAAAGTTACCAAGTTAACACGCAAGTGATACTACCGTGGATTTGACTATTTGAGATTTGAATGATCTGACCGGAAAATCCAATGAAATGTACACCGAATGCAAAACGTTTATAACGATTAGACAACCGCAAAGGCCAAAGATGTCGGTCAAACTATTTGTTATTATATTCAATAATAATAAAAAGTCATAATCATATTGAACAGCATATAATTTTATAGACATACCGATATACTTAACATATATTTCGAGACAGTTGTTATATGTTTATACGGTTATATCACTATTCACGGTTACAAAAATTAGTAATCTTACGACTCTGAAATATACATAATTTCCTTTTTTTTAAACCTTCAAATTATTAAATTCAAAGCCTTGGTCGTGCGTATTATACTTTCAGTATCATTATGTGATCTTTACAATATAGGTATGATTAAGGATTAAGAAGTCAGTATTTAGACGAGGGTAACACATTTTCGTGTGATCAGTATAGCAGTTATATAGCGACGAATTTTTTCCTAAAGTCACATAGTTAATGTAGGCTACATTAACATATAGCTTACATACAACAATAAATTATCGTTCTGTTATTTTATGACAAAGATTAATAATTTTTAAAATAATTGAAATGAATGTTATTTTAAAAATAATAATTAATATTTGTATACAAAAAGAACAAATTACAATACTAAAATATCAATTTTGATCAAAAAATAAGACATAATAATTATTTATTTACATTTCACAATAAAAACTAACATATTATGAGTTTTACTTTAAACTTTTAAGAAAAATTTCAAAAACGTATATTATACTTATACAGTGATTGCTATTATTATATAATTTGACTATTAACACGACTTAATTGGGTGGGATTAACTCATACGTACACACACATACAGACATACATACATACATACATACATACATACATACATACATACATACATCCATACATACATACATACATACATGCATGCATACATACATACATACATACATACATACATACATACATACATACATACATACATACATACATACATACATACATACATACATACATACATACATACATACATACATACATACATACATACATACAT
>JAIPRK010000121.1:296317-381276 GCA_025469195.1 Chaitophorus viminalis
ATACATACATACATACATACATACATACATACATACATACATACATACATACATACATACATACATACATACATACATACATACATACATACATACATACATACATACATACATATATACATACATTTAGGGAGTCATGTGTTTAAGGTATTTGACCGATATGTACAGTATTTTTAGCCTAGAAAACAGTCAACACAATTTACAATATATTACATAATACTATTAAGATCCATAGTGAAGTACATTTACTAACTACATACTTAATATCAAATGTAATTTTATCGTCTTTAATACTTGAAGAAGTTAGTATATAATTCAAATACCAATAGAAATCTTTACTTATACATGACAATTATAAAACAAGAATAATTCTACCTCCAATTATGATAATTTAAAAATTATTTGATGATACCTACATTTGATAACATCTATTTTAAGTAAGTATTTATTGTATTAATTTTTATATAGTGTTGCACCATTGAACCAATATGTACGATAGATGTTGGAAGAATGGAAGATATCATTTGATTATAAAGCTTAAAATATTATAGAGCTTCGTTTAAAATTATTGATAATAGGTATGATAGATTTATATATATCATTTTACTTACCTATCCAACATTTGATCATTCTATATAATAACGTAACACATTTTAACTACATAATTATTTCATTCCTCTAGAATTAATATATATTATAAAAAGAAAAAAAGAAATAAATATAGGTTAGATACTGATACATAGTTAATTATTACCCTTCATTATTTTAGTTGCATTGTATTTTTTTATATTTGAAAGAACTGAGAAGTCTTCAAATTTAAAAAAAAAATTAATAATACTTTTTTTTTGTTTTTACAGATTATTTTTTTCCATGGTCTCGGCGAATCCGGGTAACTCAAAATATTAACATAACCTGACCTACTTTAGAATAAATATATTTTTATATTTATACTAGCTATCATTGTCCGGCGTTACTCAGGGTTTAATTTGCCAGTATTATGATTATATATGAACGCAAATATTACCAGGTTGAAAGTGGTAATTAACCAAGATCGATATAGTATTATAGTGATTCTCTTCATCATAAATCGAAACTGCTGCTCAAATTTCTTACTCATAGCTTCAACGATTATACTAGTCCATTTTTTCTATTTTTATCCTTTTAGGAGTTAAACCTAAAAGGATAGGATAGGTACCTATGTAAAACAAAACTATAGAACAAATTGTATACTCATTGCTTCAGTGGTCTCAGCTTGGGTTATTTTTCAATTTTCATCCCTTTACCCCTCTTAACATCCTTATAGGGGTTGCATTCTGAAAAATTCTTACCTAGTGGTACACTGTTTATTTAATTTTTTTTTTTCGTGTCTTTGTACACGATTTCTACGAGGATTGCTACAACATTCGTCTAATTTGTACAGTGAGGAACTAATTTTTTGAATTTCTCAATAGATTTTTCAAATAATCGAGATAAACAAAGTAAATATTAGACTACAATAATAGTTATTTGGTTGATATTTTGGTTGTCATAGCGATTCGAAACATTTACTGGGTAAGATTATATCTATCATTATAAAATTTACCCAAAACCAGCATAAAATGTTACCTTGGTAACTAATAAGTTAAAAAAAATTATACGTGCAGCTCAAGGCCCAAACGGCCATCGATACTTAAAGTGCGAGTTTCGAAATCTTTTTTTATTGCTCTTGTAGACTATGGTAAAAATATACCCTGAACCTTCCAAGTCACTAGCTATCATAGTTTTTAGGCTGTTCGTTGATACTTGATATTATGAATCAGTCAGTCAGTCAAGAATTCTTCTTTTATTTATACAGATAGGTACATTTGGGAATCCTATTATACAATAAATTTAAGCGTATCATAGTATTATGATTCGTTATATTTTATATTTATTTAAATTCCGTTAGTTAACTTTGATATGGATGATCTTTATTGTATATATATTATTAAAACACTATTTTTATAACATTTTTATGATATAACTTAATTAAAAAAATAAAATATGCAGCACTCAAGGAAAAATAATATTAATTTGAATTATTATTTATTGTTATAAAAAAGATATGAACGAGATACGAAGCGATTATGATACAGTATTTAGGTTATGTCCCGTTACGCTCTGCAACTCAAAGTACAATCGATTGTCATATTATTTCTGTAAATTGTAATACCTTTGAGAATTAAAAATACGATTCAGTAGACGTATCGGAATCTTGGGCCGATTTTAGTTTACTATGATATTTACAAACCGTTTCACTTTCATTGGTTGAATGGTTTAGTGTTCGCATAAAAAAAATCACGATCAATAAACAAATTATTTTTGTATAAATTAATTAAGTAAACTACCACAATAACAAAATAATAATACGAGTAAATAAATTTAATTTATAAAATATGTTTTTCAAATTACCAACTCAATATTCAAGTTAACATTAAAAAATTTTAATTAGTATTTACAGACCGCAATACGGCATGCATCATTTTTACATGCACCAGTGTTTATGATTTTTTGATGCTATTACAAATAAACATAAAATCTATTATATACATGCAATAAATAAGAATGCATACACCAGTGGCGTATTTATGAGGGGGGGGGTGCTGGGGGTTTCTACCGCCCCCTCCCCAAAGAATTATTGAATGCGCCTGGAGACCTTACATTTTTAATATTTCAATAATATAATAATAATTAGAGTAGGATTATAATAATAATAAAAGAATAAAATAATAAAGAAAAAAAATTATTGATGAATTGGCAAAGAAAAAAAAAAATCTAGATTTTATAATATAATTTGTGATTTTTAATTTTAATTCTAATATAACTATAGTTAATATAAAAATAGGATAAATTGAGTTTAAGAATTTTATACCTTCTAATTTATAAATTATTTCATTATGATAAGACACCCCCCCTTAAAAAAATTTGTAAATACACCACTGGCATACACAAATGTGCACTCTTTTATTATGCTGTTGATTGTGGTATTGAACATATTGGGTTTTTCCTTATAATATGATTAAAAATATTATGTTGAAAACAAATAATAATAGAATATATATTTATATATATTAATTATACTAAATTTAACAAAAAAAAAATCAAAGCCAATTTTGTATATCCTTTGAATTATAGTAATATGCCTATAATAATATAATTGAATTTGCAAAATTAATAATGAGAATTATTACGGATTATATAAGATAACAAATTAAAACAATTAGTTTTTCAATGTTAGCAAATCATGTCATAAGAGCTTACATTATGGACGACAGTACACTGTGACATAAGTGTATTAACCAAGCACCTCAATAGTAACTTCGGAGAAAGCTTTACTAGTATAGTGGTTTGAAAATATAGAGTTTTAGAGGAAGATTTAGAAACTCTGGTTAAGATAACAGGATTCGAGAACACAACAGGCCATAAAATAGGTGAAGAGGTTTAATGGAAGATAGTTACTAGTTATACTAGCTGGTTAGATATATTTACAAACTCTGAGTCTTACGTCTACAATAAAACGAAAAATAAAATATTATCGGTGACAATACCATGTAGCTGTAGGTTATAAAAAGTTGTAAAATAATACCATAAATTTTCTTGAACCTGGATCTTTCATGTATTAAATATAATACGGTGGTTTTTCACAATTTTCCGTAAAACTATACTAAACATTTAGAAAAAAAGTCGTTAAGATGTTTTAAGCGAATTCCCTATACATAAAGGGATTATATATAATACTCGTATCCATACCCTTTATACCCAAAAAGCAATCATATAAAACATAAAAGATTATATGCTGCAGATTAGGTAGTTAGTCTTTGTTTACCATCGCATTTATTTGTACGTACTTAAAACAAAATACACTATACCTATCATTATCATATTGAAATAGTATTAAATAAAATAACTTGAGTTAAGATAACTTTCATTTACAACTAAAATAATAATAATAATGTATAATGTATATACCTATATTAATAATATTTATAAATATTGTATGGTATTACTTTGGACATTTTCAGGAACATTTGGACAGAAATACTTTCGACTTTGCGCAAACCAAACACCAAAATCATCTGTCCATCAGCGTAAGTTTATCATACTTATATACTTATAAAAACCCATGGTTTATATTATATTATAATATTATAATTGTAATAAATCACCACCGTCAGAGTTTCCTACATATACTATCCAGCTATTCCTGAAATACCTACTCGCACGATACTAAAATAATGCGATATCATTTTGCAAAAGTCATGTATTCAATATTTTTTTAAACTAGAATTTTATTTGAAACTATTTAATACAATCAACTAAATATCAACATTGCAACAACATAAAGGTTCAACAATTAAACTCAGTAAAATCTAGGAATCTGAATTTTGGAATTTAAAATCTAAAAATTCAAAAATCCTAAAACTGGATTTTTAAACATGAAATTAGGATTTTTTGCATTTCCAGAGGATCTGGTGTTATATTATACCACTATATAGTGTGTGTGATTAATTTTGATATTTTTATAGCCCCAAGATACCATTTACATTGAACAAGGGATTCGCGGTTCCGGCTTGGTTCGACGTGTCAACACTGGACATGAATGTACCGGAAAACGAGTCAGACATATTGCGCGCGGTGGATAAAGTTCATATGCTCCTGGACGAGGAGCTGGCCAGAACACGGCTGCCGCCCAAGAAACTGTTGCTGGGTGGATTCTCGCAGGGTGGAGCGTTAGCCTTATATGCCGCGCTCACTTATCACAGGCCACTGGCCGGAATCCTGATCCTCTCCTGTTGGATACCATTGCACAAGTCCTTCCCAGACGTAAGTCTCTGATAATAATATGTGCATAATATGATTATTTATTTACTTCGTATAGAATATTGCAGGGTCTCACAGACAAACAACGTAGGAGGGCATGGGCAGGCATCAAAAGAAAAGGGCTTAGGGGGCTTAACCCCTAAGTATTTTAATAGCCCCCCCCCCAAAAAAAAAATCAAAACTTTATTTAAAATGTTATTCGTTGTTTTTATAATTATCATTTTACATTTGATTATTATAGCCCCCTAAAAATTCAATCAAATGTCCGCCTATGTAGAAGGGAAATCTCTAGAGATAACCGATAATCCGAGATCCTTTTTTGCACATTTTAATAATTTTACCTTCGACTCAGCGATTGCCATTCAGTTTTTATAAAAAATTATAAAATTTTTCAGTCCTCTTCTTGAATTTATATGTATAATGTTTAAGCCTGTTACTTCATATTTCAGAAATTGCTTAACACAATACTACTCAATTTTCTTGGTTCTAATCTTTATTTCGTCTATTTTTAACCGTCGATGCCTTCTTCGTTTTATGGGCTCTCCACTACCTACTTTTATTTTATTCATAAACTTTATTCTTTTAGTATTTGTTAAGTGTGGTTCCACACTCGTGTGTACATTAGAACTCTTCTAATTATTATTATTATTATTAATATTTATATAAAAATTGTGTTCACATGAAAAAACTTTTATTATTATTATTATTATTATTATTATTTATTAATTATAATAAATAAATTGTGCTACGTGACAAATTGGCTAATTTTCTATATAATATAAAATTATATTATATGAAAGGTTATTTTTAAATATTAAAAAAAAAAACATAACCAATCAGCCATCTATCTAAAATTTGAGTCTTGGAGAGATTGGGTTCGGGATTCTAAAATATTACCATTGCTCAATCCAACGTTTCAGTGCCGTAATAGATGCCAACAAACAATATTTCGTTGTTATACGTTGATTTTTTGACGTACTCGCCCTTTCGTATGATATATATCATCGTTTTTCATAAATCGTATGATTTTATGAAAGTTGACAAATTATTGAACGCAAAACTTTTCATCAATATTGTTACAGGTACATAAAAAAAAAAATAATATGGCATCATAAAATTACATACTTATGTCAGAAATTTTTTTATACTAAATATTAAAATTTTGAATCCAAAATTTGTAGGTTGCCACGAATAACACCAATATACCAATATTCCAATGTCACGGAATAGAAGATCCGGTTGTACCCTACACATGGGGTGCAAGAACATCAGAAATACTTAGTGAATTTACCTCCAAAAGCCAATTTACTGGTTACGACGGTTTATTGCATTGCACGAATGAGAAAGTAAGCAAAAACACATTTCAATATTTATTTTTATTCTATAATACGCAGATTATTAAGATTAAATTAAGATTAAGACGTTTCAATGAATCAAACTATATTCTACGAATTAACCGAGGGTATAAATGCAATTAACTAATCTGTAATTTTTCAATACATTATTATCATTAATTTATAACAAAATTATATCTTGTATGCCTAAAATGCTATAAAAATCAAATTTTTGCTATACAGATATTTATTTATTTTAACAGAAACAATTTATTGTTATAAAATGTATAAATATTTTCGATGCACTTGAATTATTTTGATTTCAGTAGAACACATAATTCAAAAAATTACGAATAAAATATTCAAAATTACAATTCAAAACAATTTTTATTAGAAAAAAATGACGAACTGTTGTGATAATAATTTTATTGCACTATAAGAAAAAAATTTGCATAATATGCAAAATTACAAAAAATATGATTGCGCAAAAGATTTGAATGAATCAATACGATTATTTTGAATACAACTAGGTACTGATAAAATACAATTATAAACTGAATACTATTATAATTTAAAAATGTAAAAAACAAAAAACTAAATGTCAACATTGTAAACAATATAATATTTTATAACATGCACAATATTATTGATATTCCTATTTTTTTTCACAGGAGTTGGCTGATGTAAAAGAATTTATTCAAAAACTACTTACATAAAAATTTTGAAATCAGACTGAAATATACTTATATATTGAAATATTGTATTAATAACCATATTGTTTGCATAAATATACTTTAAATGGTATTAAAGGTATTTATAGTATACATATAAAGCTTATAGATATGCATTGTAATGCATTTAGGTAATTCGGTTAAAGCAAATTATCTGACATTGGCAAAATGTAAATTGTTTTGTTTTTAAATATGGTTATACATAGAATAAAAGTGTTATATTATTTTCAATTTCTCAAAAGTTTATATCAAATTAAATTAGTATTGAATTTAACACTTAAAGACAAAACAATAATAAACACGTGGATGTATAATTTTTTTATTTAATATACTTAATTATTCATTATTATTAATATTTTATCCATGAACTTGGTTTACAATAGTTTAATTTATACAAATGTATGTTTTTTTTTTTTTTTTTTTTTATATAAACATAATATTTTATCACTATTTTTTATAATTAGGTATATATATTTTTTTTAACACATTTATTAAGGAAACTTAATTTTTGCAGTACTAATATTAATTCAGCTAATTAAACAAATCAACTAACAACGTATATATTTCATTAATTTAATATAACTTTAATTTAACCGAAAAAAACGATAAATTTCAAGAAAGAAAACTATAATGTTTGGTATGAAATTATTTTAACATCTTGCGATATATGATACATAATTATATTTTGAAAAAAAATTATCCAAAAATTTAATAAGTGGATGGTATATGATAATCAAATATTAAACTTATTGTAAAAAAATATAATACAGCATAATTACGATCGAATAGAATAATTTCGATCCTTATATTATAAATACTAATCATATGCATAAAATTAGATAGAAAGAAGTTAACGTATCACCAACATAACGTAATACCTAATAAATGGTGGAATTAAATATATTTATCGTATGTATCCTTATACGTATATAATTTAAAGTATACTCAAACTGATAAAGACAACTATGATTTAATTGATCGTATTTATTCTCGTCACCGATCGCAACTGTCAATCAGCTACTGCAAGCTTTTTATTCACAAAACCATTATAAGATATTTATAACATTCAGATCTGGGTTCAGCTAAATTTATCAAATTCAAGGACAATCCAGGCTTTCAAAATAATCTGGCTTCAAATCCAGCGACTTTACTCCACGGTACATTACCAGCAACAAAGGCTCTAAAATATCATCGATAAATTAACTGCAACCAAATCTTATTATCTTTCATTTCATGCAAAAATAGAAAATCATCAAATAAAATTCATTAAATACACATTCTTATGCTTATCCTGAAACCTTACACATGAAGATCAATTAATATAATTTCGGATTAACAAATGTCAAATTATTACTTTGAAAATACCTTAATATTAAAAATTATCAAGTTGTATTACCGAATGCTCTCCTCAATTCATAATATTGTTTATTTGAATTTGAATTTTATCTTAATTTCTTAGAAACATAAAATAATAAAATCTATCTTTAAGTTCTGCAAATTTCTATCGATAACATATATACTTTATATGTATTTATTTATGTATTTACTTTTTCTAATTGTACTGTAATGCATAGTAACGTCCAATAGCCCTAGAAGACACGGATTGTAAAATAATAATAAAAAATAATAATAATAATAATAATAAAATGTTTAGACACATTTATTACATTTCATATTATTATATCGGACATAAATTGTGTTGGTAACAAAATAAACATTATTTCGGTTTCATTGTAAATTATGTCGCCATAAAAACAAGAACAAATAATTGTTTTGTTTATTTTATTTCGGTCAAAACTCACAATGTATAAAAGTTTATTAATGAGAACCGAATAATCGTTCTAATGTACGTATATTAATAAAACACTGACACATGTATCTACACTTTTACATTAAAATCAAAATTTAATCAGAAACTTTAGCTGTATTATTTATTAATTATAATATGTCTGTATGCATTATACATAATTATTACGTTCATCTGTCAAAAAACAAAATTACGTAATGGCATAACCGCATTTTTACGTTTATACGAATTCCATTAAAATAATGATCATTTATTCTAGTACGCAAATCACTTGCTAAATATTAATTTTATATTAAAATATTTTTATTTTATGAGTATAAAAATTTTATTTTCTAAATAAATAAATTATACAAATATTATGATTTAATAATAGTATTAGTTTTAAACAAATCTTGACAATAATTGTTTAGATTGTATATATCATTGGTCATGAGTCATGACGTAATATAATATTTTTTTCATCGGAAAAATATATGTAATGCACAAAAATTGATTGGAACACACATGTATAGAGCGAATATATAAGGTCATGATAATGCACTGATTTCGATTCTAATCATATTTATACTTTTGGGTGATAAAGACGTATGGGTCATTAACAGGAATTTGAGAATAAAAATACGTTTTACGTGTGACAAAATCATTTAGTGTTAATTTAGTGGAAGGCATATTTTTAAAAAAAAAGATAAGAACATTATTAGTGGTGAAGCATTTTTATTGGTTTGTCAACAAAAACTGATTTAAAGTTATAAATATATGTAAACCTTTGAAAAACATTGAATTTTTTGTTAAGCTATAAAGCTTCAATAAAAAATTATTGGAAGTTATTAAAAAAAAATAAAACGCTTAATACTAGCAAAATTTATAGTTTATATTCTGGATAGTAAATCCGTATTATCGTAGATCTATGAAGTGTTACACTCGGTGTGCTTACGATTCCCCAAAATATTGTAATATTTCACTGTATAATAATATAAACGGTCAATGATAAAACATTTTTGGCTACCGCTACAACTGTATGAGTCTTTGCACGGGTACCTAAATATCCTATATAGGTACGAGCAGTATCTACATTATGTATTTCTATAGCAGTTACGCATGGGCCGTTATTAGTTATTAGTTATTATTATTATTATTATTATTTTTTTTTTTGACGAATCAATCCAATCTATTTTTCTTTTTACCAAAACGAAAATATTATAGTATTTTTTGCCAAGATCATATAATAAGCACCCGTCATTATATTTCCATTATTGTACACGATCACTTTTTACGGTTTATATATATAGTAATAGTGTACCAACTACGTTTTATAATAATAATGGCCACGAGACACCTAATGATTTTATTCAACACGCATCCCTCTATAGGTTACAATTTGATGAAATAATAATAATAATAATAATAATAATAAACCGACAATAACAATGTGAAAATTGTCATTACACCAACATACTATAATAGTTTCGCATATGCAACACGCGGGACAGAAAAACGACAGGGAAAAAATCCACATTAGCATTTCACCCAACAACCATACTACAGTTGCACGCTCAATCTTATAACCGCGCACACTACCGCCGCGCCACCGCCGTACTCGGTTATTATTACCTTTTCTAGGCCCCGCGCCGCCGTAGCCCATCCTTTGCACGCAAATAATAACACGTCGACCAACAATAGTACCCTTTGTATATCGGGGGACTTTGTTCGCCATAATGATATGGTAAATTTTAATGCGACGTGCGCCACACCAAAGCGGTGCTATCACCGCGCGGCGACTGCAGCAGGCTCGTATAGTTTTACGATTCCTGTACACCGAAAACAATATAATATAACAGCAATACTATTATTATTATTAATGTTATCAAAATCGTCATCATCGTCATCATCATCGTCATAGGTCGCGGAATGTGCACACCCGCCGTCATCGGCATGCTGTCGGCTACGCAATATAATAATATATTATTATTATAAACTCATATAATATTATAGTCCCCCGATGTCACCGTCTCGCCGACCGGATGTACACGAATACTCGTGAACGACGATTTCGCGAGAAACGTATTATTTTTATAACACCCGCTAAACCTCGGTCGTTTATGAGATATTAAGATCCGATATGAGTGGTGCGCATTTCCGGCATTCGTTTTTCATTCTATTATTTTTATTGTACGCTCATTCGGTGCCGGCAAACCCTGCAAGGCTTACACATACGTCTTCTGTTCTACGCCCCCTTTAAAGATTTTCAAAAATCTCGCGCCCCCTTCCTATTAATTGAAAAAAAAAAATTTCACCTTTTTTGAATACTTTACAAATAATTTATATTAGGGATGGCCAACTACATGAATATTTTTTTCGAGCCACATAGATAAATACAATTATCAAGAGCCAAAATGTTTATATTTTATCATTTTTACAAGTAATAAAGATAACTTATAGCCGATAACATATTATCGAATTACATAATAGTTCAGTATATTTTGTTTTGATTGCTTACCGAAAAAATTAAAATTCATAATAATAACATTTACATTTTGGCTTTTTCTTTGGTGACCACAATTTTTTGGTGATCTATACGATAGTCATTTTTAGTTGTTTGGTATCTTTCTTGGTAATTACACGTAACTATAACTAGCCGTTTTTTATTTTTTCCATATATCATAAAATATAAATATAAAATATATAGTAATAAAAAAATTAACTTTATAATGACGGCTTTCATACCCCACCAATATATATATTAGATTCAGAGACACTGATATAAACAGCAGCAATATATAGGACGTCATATTTGCGAGACAAGTTTTCAACTATAACAAAAGTGACAATACGTTTTGTTGTGAACTCCTCAACTCCATTACAATAAAGTAAAACAAACACCTCCAAGACATTAGATGGGTAGCGATAAATGTATATACGAATACAATAAAATATACAAATAACATAACCACCTACAATCACTATCGCCAAAATATATGGTAAATTGCTTATGTCTCTCCCAATATACACGAAATATGCTCATTCGTTCAGTCTTATTAATTCCATTGCAGTTTATTCATTTTCAATTTTCCTTACCATCACTCTTCGACGTAGATAAATATTATGCTCTGACCATAACCATCCTCGCTATCCATAACCCATCATTATAAACTTAGAATAATATCACGACATATAGCAGACAGATTACACGGCCGGCGGCCGATAATCCGAATAAATTATAATATATCAAAAAAAAAAAGAATAATAATAATAATAATCTTAATTATTAAAAAAAACTTTTTCGTAAACTAATCAAAAATGTTAAACAAAATATTTATTAAAATATTAAGGAAAAATGGAAAAATGTTAGCTTAACGTTTATAAAAATTAAAATCTGAAATAATTTAAAATTTATAATAATAATAAATATATGAATTTAAAATAGCTAATAAATTAATATTAGTTTGCTGTAAACTATACCTTTTAAACATTTATCCATATTAGTACAGAACCGTGACTGAATACAATAAAATATTAACAAGTTTTTACGGCATTTTGCTATGTATATTGTATATAGTTGCTATGTTAATAGCTATGTATAAGCTTATAGTATAGTTTTGTACTAATTAATACATTATAATTATTATGTAGAAGCCTAAAACAGTGGATTAGATAAGCACTGATATTAGAACAAAATAAATAATGTGAAATTGTAATAATTATATTATATAAGATTTTGTTGGCCCATGGGTTGTCGCTCCAAGGTGCTGTTGGTCCATTTTCTGGTCTGCCCCATGTACTTTTGGCCTATTGGTTATCGGCCCACTGGTTGTTATCCCATAATCTCTTCCCCTAAGGGATATGATGTATCGTTCCTTTCCCCTTAGAACATAGTTTAGCGCATCGGTGTGTATTACTTTTGCACGCGTTTTCCGATAGAAAATCACTAAGAGAAAATGTCCGATTACCAACCGACAATATTATTACATTGTTTTGAGTGGCTTCTACGTAATTAAATAACCAAAATGTCAAATTCTCAAAAGTCCTCTTACCTTCTTTGATCTCTGTGTCATATATTTATACGGTTTATTATAAAAACCATATTATATTGTTTTATAGTATGTAGTAATAGTTCGTTCGATGATTGGGATGGGATGGAAAACGGGGTATGTGAGATTTAGTGAAACAAATACAAACCAAAATAAAACAAAATACATTTTGTACATAATCAGTCCTTAAATCACAATTGAAGTACAATATTATATATATTTATGTATATTATGTATATTTTTGATAAATTGAACATAAAAATAATGAGCACAATTAAAATTGCACACTGTTTTTAAAACTATAAATAACTTATTTTATTAAAGTATATACGTACCTAAAGATTAATCAATAGAATGCAAATATTAATAAAATAAAAAATATAATAAAATCATTAATAACTCATTATAAATGCACTTGTGTGAATTCGTAAGATTCAAAATTTGTAATGCTTCTCTTTTCAATGACAAACAAAAACCAAGCCAACGATTATGCGATTTTAATAGATTTCTTTAATGATTATTGTAATTATTATTATTATAATTAAATACCAATAATTGAAGCTGTAAATTGCATTGATATATTTTTTTTTTTTACTATACACGATTATTAAATTTAAATCAGTAGAAGCAAAAATAATATCACATTATAAGTTGTGCAGTTTTATTTTTCTCGATTTATATTTTTTATTATAAAATTAATTTTTTCATAATTGTCTTTTTACTCGAATATGTATTATTGTGCTCTATACTTAATCGTATAGCATTATATAATATCATATTTATTACTGCATATACTATAAGCCTATTTGCTATAAGGGAGAGATTCGATTTTATAAAAACTCCGCGTAGTGCAACGTCGAGAAATTATTTTTAATTTAAACGAAATTGAAACAAACTCGACTTTGGTTGCAGTAGTAGTCCTAAAACGAACGCATGTTTGATCATAGATTTTATCATGTATTATAGCAACTACCATATATAGCAAAAGCATCAGTCCTGTACATGATTTAAAAAACTTTTAAGGGGCTATTGTGTACGTTCCAAACTACAAAAATGTACACACTCGCACAACGCTGTTCATCTGTCCAGGAATAGTGTTCTTTCTTTCACACGTTGCACATTACATGTAACGTAATACAATTAGACGCAACCAATGTTTGCACATATGCTTTTATTGTATAATTACTCACAAACAAAAATAAAGAGATATAGTTGTATGAATATTATCGCGACACATAATAATAATACATAATATAGCATACTGATTATGCGATACAGTGCGTGTGGAGTGTATTGATTCGGTAAGATATATAAGACTTTCTGTAGGTGCTTTGTGGCGGTGCGAAATTCTTAAATTTGCCATTTACAAATACGCGTTACTATATTTTTTATATTTATACATTTCGTTTTATCCATTTGATTTACAATTATGTAATTTAAGATTTTATTGATGACATCATTGGAGACGCTGTATAATACTTTTTGGTCCTTTTCGAAAAGCTATCAAACGGAGAATAATATTACTAACAAAAGATATACATAAGTATATATAGCGATACTTCTTATACACACACACACGCACACACACACACACATATATATATATATATATATGTTATAAATAACAGTTTTATTGTCGAAACAACCGTATACTAACAGAAAATTCTGAAAGCAGAAGACAGCGAGTATTATAGTACATTGCGTATATGTACAACACTCGATTATCTGCTGCTATACACTAACTTTTACATAGAAAAATGTTTAAAACTTGTTGTAAAGTAATGTATATACTTTGGACGATTAACATTCATTTCCCAAATTTTATAATATTCTGTTTGTGAAGACCAAACAAATAATAATAATAGTCGAATATGTGGTTATATGGTCGTATAACTCCGCAAATAGATATTCATTACAAAATATAGTTGTGGTACTTGTAACTAAGTATGTATGAATAAGGTATACTAATCCATGAGCATTTATATTATTTTGTTAGATTCTGAGACGTCTTACTATAAAATATAATAATATTACCTATAGGCAAAATGGATCTGAATAAAAATTGTCTATAGATCCTAGTATCTATATGACTATACGTAATTCATTTTTATTAATAATATTTAAAACAATAAATCTACACAACTATGCTACCAACCACTAGAAAAATAAAATATACACGTTTTTCTCGTTTCACAAAGAAAT
This sequence comes from Chaitophorus viminalis, assembly GCA_025469195.1. Lineage (NCBI taxonomy): Eukaryota > Metazoa > Arthropoda > Insecta > Hemiptera > Aphididae > Chaitophorus > Chaitophorus viminalis. The sequence continues at coordinate 311,259 of JAIPRK010000121.1, forward strand.
GTTATACATATATTAATAATTTATATGTTTGTATAAATTATACATAATTTCAAAATTAATGTTGGCAGTATTTTATACAGATCATACCATTCAATAAACGAAATAACCCAATATTTTTAGGGTGTACACTCAAAAATATTCATTTAGCACTATATATAATAAAACATATTGTGTTTTACAATATATTGTTTACAACTTTTCTATTCAAGTCACAAAATGTGTAATTTTGTTTAAAAACGTAACACGTAAAATAATATCATATAATAGTGTATAGGTATAATATTATATATATATATATATATATATATATATATATATGCGTAAGGATGATTGATGATGATAAGTATATTAATTCACATTAGTCTTCATCTGGACATGACTTCTTTCATTTCTAAATAAAACACATAATGTAGGTATTACATGAGTTAACCGGTTATGTGATTTATTAAATTGTTGTTTAATGTAAATATTATTCTATACTTCAGTCAATTTTTACATTTATCTAAAAATCTAAAAAATAAAGTATTGCTCATGACGTATAATACGCGATCAAATAATTTACTTTACAATGAAAACGAGACCTTTGCAGCAGTATTTACATTTCGCTTATATTCTAAGCATGTTCGTATGTGTGTGTGTGTTCGTGAACATGAATAATATACGTCTTTACAGGCAAAAAGGACAAAGGCGACGGTGTTGTATTTTTAGGATTCTGGTAGGTATCTGGGTAGGAATAGGAGAACGCCAATAGAGCAGATTTTACGCGAAGGATTCCCCAAAGACATTTATCCGGTAACAGGAATAGGTTGTGTTTGCACTGTTGGTCGAAATTTATGTTATTGCAAGTCTTTCGCGTTCTCGTGAAATTCCGACCAACACAATTTCGGCGTGTGTATCTGACCATGTGTATACAATATATATATACCTGATGTTCTGATTTACGCCAGAGTCACCAAAAACGCTTATTTGTAGTTTTTGTTTTTTTTATTTATTTTTTACTCTTTCACCATCCTAGATTTCGATCCACCAAAAGGTCGTGTTTTTTATTTATTCATTTATTTTTTTTTCCTGCACACACAAAACTTTTTAACCGGTGTGCAGTCACGCGTGCGTATATTCTACACGTATGTATATTACACATATTATATAATACATATACGTACATATATGCATATTGCATATGTGCATAAAAATATAGGTTTCTGTTTTTAAGTGTGAAATGACTACGGATTTTGAATCATTTGAAATGTCTATAGGATGTTATTTGTGTTTTATATGTTTAAATGTTAGATATAAATTTTCCTCTTTCAACATGAGTCGTAGGAGTTTTGACGGAACTCTTGGAGATTACTTATTATTAAATTCTGAGTGAAACGATAATGATATATTTATTGTTTGTGTCTGTCTGATAAAAAAAGAGTGGTTTGCTGGTATTTTGGTAGAAAAAATCAAGTTATTTTTTGAAATTCCAAATAGTTTTACAAATAATTGAGAAAACAGAGTAAAAATTGAAAAAAAATCTTCAAATAAGATTTGAGTTTTGAACTCGGCACCACCTGGTTCCATAATAGTTATTCCGTGGATAGTTTGATTATAGAATCAACTGTGGAAACTCACATTAATATTTTATAGACATGATTTCAAAATATTGTAATGAAATGTTTAAAATTTATAGATATTTGAAATTTTCGATTAAAAGTTAAATCAACTTCTTCTAATGAAATTTGATTCCACCAACTATATTCCTTCATATTCATAAGTATACACTAATCCATCCAAAATGAATTATGTGAGAAAAAATATATAAATGAAATTAAAAATTACTTCGATTGAGCCTATACAAAATAATCAATAAACATTTTATTTTATTCCTATAATTGCACTTATATTCATACTATATTCTATCTTTATCGGTAGTTTTTACTACGATTTTCTTTCGTTCATAGTACACGTTTACAACATAATAGTAGAGTCGGCCCTAAGTTTTTTGTCGCCCGAGGAAAATCTAATTTATGCTTCCCATATTCAATAATTAATTATTGTGAAATAGCTATTTATAGCTAGGGTTTAAAAAATAAAGACATTCGGATTTTAACGATAAACCGTTATTATTATGAAAAAATAAATTTTGAGTGACTGCCGTTTTCTTTACAAAATATAAAAATAATTGTTATGAAAATAAAACAAGTCATTATATAATAGAAACCGACATTATACAGTACTTATATAGTATCATACATTATTATATTAACAATAAGTATTGAATAATTAATTAAAAACATTTAACCCCAAAATTAAAAATATTATATATAGTACAATTTATTTTGTGAGCCTTTTTGTGTGTAAAATCAATCAATAATACCTATATAATAATAATATCACAACTATTGTCCCTTAAATATTTACTTATTTTTTCTTTTATACATTAATTACAAGTATCCATTAACTATTTCAACATTTTTGTTTTATTTTATTAGTAATTTATATTATTTATGTAAATTTTTATTATGGATTCGAATATATTTTAACAACATCTTATGTATTTTTAATAACTTTTATAAATTTTGCTTTATAATAAAATTTTAATTTAAAAATAAAAACAACTTTATCCATGAATCATAACTGAATCATCAGTTATAAAAAAATATAGTTATAAATGTATAGTTATATAAAAACACATTTTTTATTTTTATTAATTTTTAACGAAGATATAATCTTTCGTATAAACATCATTCTTTTGTATGGACGACTTTCGATCACTTGGCGTTCGAACTAACTATAATCGAATACGTCATAATTTTCGAACAATAACTATTTTCCATAAAATAGAATATCTAGTTGTGTTATTAACATTTATTATTAATTTATAGAAAAAATTTATTCATGACACTTAAATGTTAAAATGTATATGATTCAATTATTTTAGCATGCGATTATATCAAAATAAGGACATGTGTAAGTACTCGTAATTAAAAATGCAACATTTCATTTTTTTTCTTACCCCACTGGTTTTCGGTCTGTGCAAGAGATTATTATGAATTTATTGCAAAGAGGTTTTTTTTTTAATCCCACAAAAAAGTGGCAAACCCGAAATTAAGCTCTTCATAGATAAGAACAACTGTATGAACCTGCGTTAATTAAGGGCTACCGTCGGTGTTTCTGTTAATTATTTTATTTTATTATAATTATTTTTTTACAGTCCGTTTGAAATCCACCAAAAAAACTTTGTCCATGTAACTTAATTTTAACCTTTGAAATGCACAAAAAATGAGGGGGAAAAAATAAAAGCCACAGCCGGAAAATACGTGGTAATGAAATAATAAATTTATACATAAAACTTCCTCTGTGCTTCCCTCGCCCGACCACAGATAAATACCAGTGCACTACGCTGTAATGAATTTAGGACCAATTTCACCTTTCTATAGTGTTGAAATTAATTTTATGGAACAGACATATACCGTACTGGTGAAAATCCCTAGAATTTTTACGAAATGCGTAGCAAGCGGAACCAATGTCAGAGACAGGTATACCTAAGCATTAGATAACGACGACACTCCATCTTCCCTTGCCTTTTTTGTCTCCAAAAAATTCCACCGACTGATCTGTATCGTGGGATTATATACACATTCTCTAATTTATATTATTTGTTCATATTATATTCAAAATTTTAAAAAAAAATTTCATACTCATAACTCATTTCCTTTAGGGATTCGAAAAGTCTCCAGTATATATAAGCCAAATACTACAGAAAGTTCAAAACACAAGATGACATACGTAGGTATACTGCAGATATATAATATAATATATATATCAAACAAACTATAGTCTATAACTACTGGAATAAATTGCTTAAAAACACAACGTAAAATCTAAATTCAACAGTCAAGTGCAGATTGAATATTAAATCTCTATGTTAACTATTAATAAATTATATTTAATTTTTTTTTTTGTAGTTGTTTTAATATCTTATACAATAATGTTACATAATATACCTATAAATTTGTATAAATAGGAAATAATAATGTTACATTTAATGAAACAATTATAATTAACGAATAAATAATTTCAAATAAAAGCTTGATATAAATGATAACCGTTTAGTTGTAAAATGTTACTATACTAAAAATAAAATGTGTTTGGAGGAAAATTTTACTTTTTATTTTATTCCATTTTTAGCAGATAACTCACGAGAATTTTAGACACATATATATGTAATCATAAATAAGTACACACAATGTCACGACTGAATATTGAAGAATTAAAATATTATCAGAAAAGTATTTTCAGTTTATTAGGTACTAGGCAGTAGCCAATGCTTCATTATTGACTTCAAGGAAAATAATTCAATACTAATCAAATAATACGCAACCGTTTAATGTTCAATACTCAGATACTATACAATATAACATTGATTATAAATAATAGTAATTTTAGTAATTATAATAATTATAATAAGAACACAATAAATATATTTAGTATTTATACACAGACCGCATGCGATATAAGAAGAATCTCTGGTCCATCGACCACAAAATTATTAAAAACCTGCGTACTGTTTTAAAACTACGATCACTCATCATCCAGTAAATTATAATATTAATTTGTCAAACTAAATTTATTTTGGGATGCATTTAAAAACTTAACACGATTAATGGATAGTTGTTACTCAGTTCAAAACTTTATATAAATAAAAGTTTTCATAATAATATCATTTATACTGTACGGAGTAATCGATTTTTTTCTTAACCCTTAGAAATATATAACACTGTTTATAATCATCAGAACCCGGAACTTGATGACCTCAAAATATTTAAAAAATATTCAAAAAAATTTCTTAAATCACATAAAAATATTAAAAATGTATATTTTACCATATAAATGATTAAAATAAATTGATAAACATTGTTTAAAGGCACAAATCCCATAAATTAATTAAATGAAAAAATATTTATAAGACAAACCAGCCAATTTTAAATTTATTATAAATTTACACTTGAAAAAAAATTAATTAAAAAAAAGTATTACTCTTCACTTTTTATGAAATTTCTTTGTCCAATGTTTTGTACACATATACGAGTATATATTATTTATATAATTAATTTTATTAATAAATAACAACAATAAAAATACGAAAAATGGAAAATAAATATAACCAATGAGAGCAAAATAAAATGCAAATACATCAAGTTTTAAATCATAACTGAATACTGATCATATGAACAGTATACTATTACTATAATTTCTATGTTTGATAAAAATAAAATACATATATTTTTAATAACTGATTTGTAGTCTGTTAAAACAATATTTTCTTCGTCAAGCCTTGAAGAAGTTAAACGCTTAAGACTGCACTATCATTTTTTCCAACAGCTGTATCACGGGAACAGATTGTCGGGATCTGTACAATCAAACTTTTTTCGTAATTATTTCCATCTCGCTTCTACACGTGTCATATATTTATATATATATATGGATATAATGTCATCAATACAGATCAGTTTTGAAAGTATCAAGAACGTTTATATATAATGCGTAATTTTATCAAGATATTAATCAGGAATCGCTTGACTTAAAACGACGATTGTCTTTCCACGGCCAAAACAGGGGTGAAGGCGAATGGTGGAGGTGAGGGAGGGGGGTGTGAGCGAATTGATTATATACCTAGTCATTAATGGATCGCCAGTGAAGTAACCCATTTTGTTTGATGGCCGCTCGTCCATCGTTTCGCCCGTCTCGGCCGAGATTAGTGTCGCGGGAATGAAATAATCTACCGGGACGACGCGACGTGGGAAATAGCTCGTCGGTAATCCACTTTTGGCGGATTATTGCCTTCCTTTTCCAAAACCTTTTGGCCGGTGTCGGGTCGTTGTATCGAATCTGCTGAAAGGTTTCGTCCAATAAAGTGCTATATATTATTATACGATTCGGGGAGGGAAGAGGGGTTAAATATATTAAACAATCGTCAAAAACGTTTTGGCTGTAGGACTTTATGAGGTCATGGTAACACTCACTGTTCTATAGGGGTAATGTGCAGTTTAACTTGACTGTTTTACCAGTAACGCACTAAACAAATAATGGCTGCTACCTGTGTACTACAAAAACGTACGGTAAATACCAGTAAATATATAGCGTTATAGAATAACATTATAATATTTTGAACGCCCAAATATATAATACAACTACACCTGCCCGTTTGTTAAAATATGTTTAATATAACTTATAACTAATAAAAATAAATTATTTACTATTTTGTTTTCTTATTATAATTTTCTAACTGAAGACTTTAACCTGCTTGTTTCAATCAATTACGTTTAATTATTGATGTATTTTTCACATATAGCTTCTTATAAGACTGATGAAGTGATGACAATTACAATTATTATCGATCATTGTAAATAAGAAAAACAAAAAGGAAGACATGATTCATATTTTATTCATGTGTTATAAAATTATTACAGATATATTTAGGCAACAAATTGTAATTTCAAGTGATAGCAGCAATTATTTTATTTTTACTATAGGAAAAGTTTGTTCTGGAGGTACTATAATGATAACATTCGAATAATTTTACCCGTTATTTGAAACAAAGAAGTTTTGAGAAATAATGAAAATTTGAAGACAAAACTGCGACCCAACGGACAGCGGTAGAGTGCAAAATAATGTAACACACCGAATACGTTTCAAAATAGATTACACAACTCGCTTATAAAGGAAATATACATAGAGTGCAAACACGAAAAACAATATTTATTACGCCAACTTCACCCATTCTTTTTCATTTTCATTTAAGAATTTAATAGCCAAACCATTTTGTTTTTAACATTGGATGATATTATAACCTATATATACAGCAAGTTCAGAATTTTCAAAGAAAATTATAAATTCAGTATCATTAACACTACTATAAATTGTGTTAAAATAAATATTATGACAATCTTACAATCTTCCATAAAATGTACATGAATAATGAAAAATGGAATATCATCCAATAAATGAAATAAAAATAGCAGTGTCCCCGCATTGTTTATTCCGGATAAAACTAACCATTTTTTTTTCTAATAATGTATTATATTCCATAAATTTTGTTTTAGAACACAACATTTTCTCCCTTTTAATTTCTAAGAACAGGTGTTATTGATAATAAGCTCTATCTAACAGCGATTTTGTTGTTGTGTATCTATAATGTGTAAATGAACAGAAAAATAAACATGGTTAACATTAAGCCCCTGCTACCCATAATCTTTATCTAACGTAAAAAAAAATTAGGGTACTGTAAATTTCCCAACGAGTTTCTTATCTCTAAATTCTAAAAAGGTCAAAAAATATTAATTAACAACTTTTACAATGATATAAAATGTGTTAGATAAGCCTTAGTAAAATATGTGTATCTATAATATTTTGAAAATTGTTATGGATAAGATTATTAATACTTTAGCTATTTAAGAAAATATATGTTCTTAAAAAATACAAAAACATATTTAAGTTTATTAATTCTGAATGTTACTACTGGGTGACTTCTCAATTCTCACCTCACGTTTTTTTATGTCATTATATATATTATTACACACCTATTATGCTTATTGCAAATATCATTACAGACTGTATAGTATATACAAATAAATGTAAAAATAAGTATATTAATAAATCTACTTAGTATCGTATCGATTTTAATTATAAGTTTATAGAACAAATAATTTCTGAATTTTCTATTGACACATCTTGAAAGCATTTTGTATACTCGCATAGTATACTTAGAATAGAAAAATTCATAGAAGACAAGTACTTATATTTTAGAGTCTTATTAAAATCGATACCATTTTGGTAGAAAAGTATTTCGACCTATCGACTTGTTAAGGTTTAGTAGTAAAGCCTTTAAACAAAACTTTGAACACGTCAATTATTAGCTTCCAAGTGGTACAAACTTTATTTTGAAAATGATTCAATATGGAACTGTGGGGTGAATTTCACATATATCCTTTACGAATCGCTCTTCGGTAAATTAACTCTTGGCCCATTCGAAAGTCTCGTTAATGGTTAATGAGTGTCTAACCATATTAATGGTCCGATACGGTATATTGGTCCATTAGTATATAATGGACGGCTCCAGTGTCAATACTATAACGTATACGGACGCGATCTGCCACGTTTGAAAAACCACCCAATAATCTCCTTTACGTTTTATAAAATATCAGTTTACTCTAATATTAAAGCCAACAACTAAACATATTCTGAGCTACTGAAAGAAAATTGTCAATGTTTTATGTTTTTAAAACGAAAACAACACACGCGAGTGTTGCATCCTCGTATATCCTCGCAAATATTATATCAATATTGTAAAGTTTGAAAGACGTGCGTTATTTTATATACGTACTATACAGGATTTCGGCCGGATGAAATGCATATTCACTGACTGATATTAGATTCGCTTCTCCATTTAGCCGACTATGAAAACCGAAGAAGATCACGCGAAATGACCACGAAGATACTCACACTATATAATAATAATAATATACATGGCAAATGGACGTGATGGGTGGTGGCACAATAATACGCATTAACGTCGAAACGTTTTCGGAGATTTAGTCGATGCCGCCACGGAGTACAAACAAACGGAGGATATTAACTCGGTCGCCCTACCCGCTTTACCACCACCATCAGTACCACTACCCCCACATCCACCGTTCTTCTGCACGTACCCCGCGATACGACGGTTTCGTAATTAGCGCAGGCCGACTGTAGTAAATGCAAAATAAGAATCGTTTAAAACAAGAGATGGCAGAAAGTGGCAACGGTGGCTGAGGAAAGGTTTTAAAGCTGCTAGCTCTTATGCACGCATATATATATATGTGTGTGTGTGTGTGTGTGTGTGTGTATTTGCGTGCGCATTTATTTATATTGTATGTATATAATATTCTATATACGTAATATTGTATATACGTAATATCCTCTCGGTTGAGTTCTAATTCGGTAATGAAGTTTAGACGCGCAAAACTGGCCGACCGAAAAGAAACTTGATTACGCGCGCGTTCCCTGAAATTCCCACTACCGTGATCGCCACCATCATCATCATTTTGGTATATACGGAGAAATTCTCACTAATCTGGTCCCCAAACCAACCGAAACGACGACAAATTCGTGACTTAGCTTCGCAGTTGTGACAGATATATTATAATAATAATAATAATAATAATAATAATAATAATAATAATAATAATAATAATAATGGTGAATAATAATATTCACAAATTAAGATTTACTGGATACCCAACAAGGCAATGACCTATATGTAAATCATTATTTCCGTAGAACCCAAAGTGAGTCGTTAAAACAGCTTTTGTAAAGTACGCTTGTTATAATATTAGTGAAAATTTTTACAAGATGGCTAGGTGACAACATTTAGGTAATTATTTATTTAAATAAATAAATAATTTTCAATTGATTATAAGTGTATTAAATATGTTATACCTTTTTATATATATATATTATTGCTTTTATTTTTAATATTATAGCAAGACAATTAATATTAGGTTACAAGAAACGACAAGTGGATATAAATAAATTAATAGAATATGATTACATAATAATAAAATAAAATGAATAAATATTGGAAATACATTTTTTTTCTTATATATGGAAACCAGAGTTGAAGATGAAATTAATAATGAATGATATGACGGAAGGAGAGTGCAAACTGAGAAGGAGTATTACATCCGCGAAAGTGTAACCTAAGGAGAAGAGTTTTGAAAGTAATGAATAGCTCAATAGCGGAGATGAAAAAATAATGTGATGAAGGTCACATACTGATGCTTCGTGGTTGTGTCGGGTGCAAAGGGGTGGAGAATTGAATGAAAGGAGAAATGAATGAGGAGGGTGAAGATTGTGATTTTATGTTTTTATGAACACAATTGAAGATTATCGAATAGAAAAAAGTAAAAACTGAAAAGTCAACATAGCCGACTATTATCATCGCAGATGTGTTTATTTGACATTTCATTCGCTGGGATTGCCGTGATAAATTTTCAATATAAGATTCAGTTTGAAAACTTCTTATCATAGCTAGCTGGGTATCCATAATATTATTTTAATTCATGATAATTTTACAAATTGTAAATTAAATTATTCCGATCGTTCGGCTTAATCGCAAATTTGATGAACGACACGCTTTCGTTACCGTCTTGGAATGACGTTCGATAAATAACTTTATGTGTACCTGTGGATGCGGAGGTACAACATTGTACGTTATGATAGTTGTTGTTATAATAGTTATACCTACTTATATTATATGTAAGATTTAAAAAAAGATAAAAACTAAATAATAATTTCTGTGTGTGTCTGTGTGCTCAGAAGAACTTTTGCAAGTTTAATTAGAAAACTTTCGTCGTTCTTATTATTCAGTGAGATTTCGAGAGACAGCAGACAGCAGAAGCAGCAAAAGAGGGTGTGCCTAACGGAATTTAGCTGACACAAAACGTGATGAATACATTTCAGAGACAGTTGGTCCGAACAAATTAATAATTTACGGAGGTTGAAACGGCAGTCAGAAGGAACTACTAAGGTATAGAGAGAAAGGGAGAGTATGCAATTATAGATAAATATATCTATATTAATATTACTATACTACCGATATAGTTCATCACGGTTGACAGTGAATGATAATAATAGTAGTAATAATTTATATCAATAATGATAGTTATTATTATTATGTGGTTATAAATGTTTGTAGTGTTCTAAAGGTGTTGACGGTTATCGCAAACATTTGACACTATAATAACGTGTTTTCAAGATCAACACTTTTCCCCGATACAGAGTCATCTGAATTCATATTTTTCTTATTATATCTAACCTCAAAATCGTAATCACCAAACTATAAAGCATACATAGTCGAAATCTGTGCCCGTTCTTATTGGTGTACTAAATATGGTAAAAATCACTCACAAAATGTATTTACTAATAACTGAATTAGTCCTTCTCTACCAAAAAACACTCAGCCAATTCTAAGCTCAACTGTTCATTTTAACAGCTTGTTTAAATAACAAAATACACTAAAAACATATTTAACGCCCTACGCACAGATATATATTTACATAAGTTCTTTAACTAGGCTTTTATTACTCCGAGTAACCCATTTCTGTTCTTGTTAATTTAGAAAATAAATTGCTCATCAATACTTAATCAATTTTTAACCAAATTCTGTTTATTTATTTATTTATTTATCTGTCAACACATAAATATGTTAATGTGTTGAAAGTTTCAAACAAACATTAAAAGATAATCATAACTGGATACATACTCATATGCAGTTGTCGTTTTATAAGTATAAAATTTGATATTGTATTTTACTTGCTGAAATATAGAGAAAATACGTTGAATAGTAGTTAATTACAAAACATTTTTAATTTTATGTATGTTATACTATACGTACAAAATACTATTGATCATGTACAGTTTTATTTTATTTTATATTAAACGTGTGCAATTCAAAAACTTCAAAGTTCAAACAAACCACTGCTTGGATATTTGTGAGTTCTGATTAAGTGAAAAACTTTTATGATATTACAAAAAAATAAAAACCCTGCTAAATATTAAAAAAAACAGCGTTAGCACTTCTAAGGTGGAAAAATGTATATTTAAAAAAGCCACGCGAAAAAAGGAACTTTTTTGAATATCGTTATCGCGTCATTATTCACGCTTTACGCTCTTCGGATTCGTTGTAACACGGTTATTAAATTTGAACGACAGTCTAAACTTTTCGCTAAACTTTTTTTTTCGTCGCCGATATAGAGTTCACTTGGTGTCGCGCAATTATCGGTTTAACGGTTCAACGGGCCCAAGTCGAATTGGGTGAAGAAATAGTGGAAAAACGGAAAAGAATAATATTAAAGAGAAAAACTACAAGAGTATAGTAATGGTTTGTTAACAAATGGAATAAAAAATGTACATCGCTATACGAACACGAAACGTGTTAAATTAAACGTTTGTAACGTCCACATTTTTTCTACAATAAATAATATAAATATAATATTATGCTATGGGCAGAAAAAAAATGTTCAATTACGTTAATCAAGTTCTTATCAATTAAAAGACAATTTTGTTTAATTTTTTAAGAACTATACAAAATATTAGTTTGATCTACAAAATCTAGCCTTTATATATATCAGCGAAATACTTAATATACCCCCATAGTTATAAAAATACAACACTTGCTTACTGCAAGCACAGAAAAATCATATTATTTACATATATACGTAATTTGTTGTATTATTAAACGTAAACAAATAATCTCAAATTGAAGATATTAAATATTTATAATGTGATGTATAAGACAATAGAATTATTAATTATTTTAACATACGTCATTATTTAAATATTCAAAATGTATTGTTGGATAACCCGACAGCTTAAATACTATTTGTTTCCTTTAATAAAGTAAGTGAAAAATTCATAGGCATATTTTTTTTTCAATATAGCACAAATATAAACTACAGCCAACTCTTTCATGCGGAGAGTAGCGTTATTTTATATTTTTCTTTTTTTCGTTCAAAATTAAACCTTTTCTTGTCTTCTCATTATTTCGTACAACAGTTTCACCGCACGGTAGAAAAATAATGAAATCGTATTCCACCGACAACCGAGAATTTCCCGAGGGCACAAGAATATAATATTTCTTTGGACCCAGTTACTATAAAAGACCCCAATCGCCATCTTCAGATTTCTTTTCTAAAGTGTGTGCTTTATACATATTCTTGAAATAGATTATACTTCGTTTATAAGAAGCTCAAAAATGTTATTTAATTCCAAACACTTATTAAAACATAACTTTATTTTTCTTCATTATATTACTACGAAATATGTATATATATAATGCACTTGCTTAAAAAAAACGTATTCATAATAATTAGTAGGTATACCTATATAAATTATATATAGAGATTACTTATAATAGAAAAAAATGTTCTCCAAAGATGAAGAAAACAATGAATCATATTGTATAATAATCACGCGGACACGATTTAGAGTGTTCCTCATCATGTTTGAATGGTCGTTCTTATACTGCACTTCTACGGCTGTAATGAAACGACAAAGATGGTTGGAAATAAAAAAAAATTTCAACTAAAATAATATCACAATTCACAATTGATGTTTATACTGCACGCGGTGGTTAAGGTTGTGAGTGAAAATGAGAAATTAACTATCTCAGTAGACAATATTATATAATAGTTAAAAGCGCATAGTCCAGCAGAATAGCAGCGATGTATTTTACTATGCTATAGAATATTTACAGCAGACATTCAGACGCCCGGCGAGCATTTCTCTAAGAAAATACTGCGTACATACAGATACACAATAGGGGCTGCTTTACTGGATTATTAAGGTTCTAGACAAGATTATAAATGATAGTAACAAATAATAAATCAGGTTTACACTAATATTAGTATTGATAATAATTATGTTATTAACAGTCAAAAAAATGTATGCTTAGGTTTAAAAATCACAGCGATCGATTCTACATATTGTTATAACGACAAGCGTACAAGATATATAATTTCACCAAGATTCATTGGGCAAAATCTGAATCGTATATCTCAGTTATAATCCACGAAGCTAATTTTGCTTATATATATACATTACACCGATCCCGGATGCGATGAGACGACAGCTCGCGAAGTCTTGTCTACACACCGACCTATAATAATATTATACACTCAGTTCCTATAATGTCACCTGCTTGTATGGTCATCGGTTGACCAGCTGTATATCCACCATCCACCTAACACACATACACACACACACACACACACACACACACACACACATCTATAGAATGCATAATCGTATATATCAAGCAGTCGCTGAACTACCGGATCCGGTGTTAACGGAATTAAATTAAATTTGCAACGGTGGGTAAATGTTTGCCTTAGCAAACAATATCGGTGTTGATGAATATTATTATTATTACCATCGGACGACTACGACGTTGACAACCGGACCATGGTTTATACCACGAGACTATACCGTAATCAGTGGGTTACATAATTTAATATTATGAGTAAGTATTCAATACACATGACGTGTACTCATAAGTCATAACACATAGGAACGACTTTACGCGCCACGTTGACATACGGCCAAGTTCACACAGCTTATCCAAATGGGTTACGCAAGCTTTTGTTATTTAATTTTAAATAAATTGTCTGCTAAAATATTTTATCAGAAAGTATAAACTGGCGCGTACGTTCATAAAGCGCGGGATTTTTTTTTTATTTCTCTGTTCTGGCACACATAAAAATTGCCTAAGTCCTTTAAGAGTATAGATATATATTATGACGTCGCAGATGACGACTCAGAGCATAAATGATATTGCAATGTATACAATGTGTGACGTGCACATAATAAATATTAAACCTACACAAAATTCATAACTCCACCTATACCGTTCACTCACGCTCATACTTATTCACAGTTGATCAGATGTTATATCGGCACGCGTTGATTCCCCCATTGTTATCCCGGTGTTCAAAACGTGTACCATAAACGATCGATATTCATGGCATTTATAATAAAAATAAATGACAAATACTTACTAAAAAGCTACGAAATGATTATTGTCAATCCTCATGATTCGACAGTTTTCAATATTTCATGTTTTGTGCACGACGCATTTTACACAATATGATACACACACACACACACACACACACACATATATATATATATATGTATATACGAGTACATAGAGACACTAAAATAGTACAATCTGTGTCCATATTTATAGTTATAGTTTTTATTTTTTTTTTTCATTTTTAATCCGCGGCAACTACGGCCATTAGATATAGGACCTGATAAATTGTATGATATGGGGAACTGTAGGTTTTTGGAACCCGGATGATCACCCATCCGGTTTTAACGATGCCGGACGGGGCTTAACCACAGCACTAATCAGCGAGTGTGGCTAACCACTCCGTCACGCCATGCCACTATAGTTATAGTTTTCATTTCCCAAATATACCTATATTTGGTCATACCATATAATATGTTGTTATTACAATAATATTATAATGCATTTCATCTGAAAAATAATAATCAAATACACGCCACTTTGTGGATACCGTATATCATATTATACATTATTAAATTTATAATTGAAAATTTTTGTACGTATTGTTTAAACACTTTTATATTATACTCATGATAAATGATAAATAATTGGTTTGTTATTTGTTTTTATATGTATATATATATATATACATTAAATATTTTATATCAAAAATATTAAAAAAAAAATCAAAAATGTAGAATAACTATATTTTAAAGAAAATGTGCAGCGTCGATCACAGCACGCAAATGCTATATTTTTATTTCATTTATGTATTTTTTTTTTTTTTAAGTAAAGGCATCAACTTCTTGAGGTTTCATTAATTTTTTTTTAGTTTAAATTTTTTTTATATTATCAATAGCCAGCAATGACGATAATCGTTTGCTCTATTTATATTTAGGGTGTTTGAAAAAATTATAATAGAAACGTAATGACAATTATTTTCTTTGACGCCAATTTGTATAGAGTTGTATTTATTTGAATAATATCTCAAAATTATTTTTAATATAGTTTTTTATTTATGACAGTGTAAGTCGTGATGATAATATTAAATTTGTAAGTAAGACACCAACCAGTAGACAGTCCTCGCTGATTGCAATATCTTGTGAATTATGTTTAACATTATTATATTTATATATCCATATATAGTGTGTATTGTATAAAAACATAAATATGTTAGCAATATTGTACAGCCGGGGCGATAGCGTGATAAAATCATTGTTTTAAATAATCGTCAGGACATGCCAACAATCAATAATCCATCGGAAATAGATTTAGGGTAAAAAAAACCCATGTTAAACGTTTTTCTGAAAATTACTGATGGCAACTGTGGTAGTAGAACAAGGGGGTATATAGTATATATAATACCTATGTATACACAATAACGTGAAATGAAACCGACTATTGATGATTACATAATATCTTACTTTTCTACCATAAAAACAATCTATTGTTGCCAACGATTACCACAAGACAGTATGCGAGGAATGACACCTGTAGACGAGACAAAGATCTAATAAAAGATAAAATGCAAGTACATTTGCCTTTTTGAAATCAAGGTATCTAGGTATTATTTTGGTACCACCTTATGTACTGCATTTATACATAAGGTGCATCTATGTATAAATGCAGTACATAAGGTAGTACCAAATAAATCGATAATGCCATTATGTTATACTATAGCATGACACATTTTAATAATAAATAAAGAACTCTAATGTCCCGATGCTTTCACGTTCGATTTTACACGCTGAATGTCTAACAATAGGTATATAGCAATATAATATAATAACTATTCACCGAACTCATGATCATTTTTAAAAACTATAGGTATTAAAATATTATGGTTCGTGTTGAATGATTCTAGTACAATGATGACCATTAGGAAGTCGCATAAAGTATAGTAAATTAAACATTTTAAAATTTTAGTAATATTATCTAGGTTATAATAAAAGTTTTTTGAAAATTACAACTTACTAAAACCACTTTAAATATGTATTTTATTCTGTGTTGGTGTGCAAAAAATAACAATTATGTTAATTGAAAAATAATCTGATACAAACTTTTTTATCAATACTAACTAATTACTTTATACGATTTTATTTTACGCTCCAAACTAGGAAAGTATTTATATTTAGTTGTTTATGCATTTTTATTTTTGTTAAAAAGTTACAATAAATAATTTACAAAATCTACTAAAGTCTTAAATAAATGAAACATTAAAAATTTTCAATGAGTTGATTCACAAAATTGAATATTTAAATTCGAAAATATTACTCATTGCAGCTTATCATTTTATTATATTATGTTCGAATAAATATTACGAAGTTTCCTATACCGGCTATACCTAACATAAAATATAAACTCAAATCAGAAAATGTTAGATTCATGTAGCGAAATAGTAACTTTAAAATAATCATTCTTTATAATCATTGAAATATTTTTGTTCTGCAATTGTGCATTTTCTAGACAAAAATAAAATCAATTCTCAAAAAAGTATAATCCTAAACAATCCTTATTTACTTTTATAATTTAAGATTTTCAGAGAAACTTAAAAGCACGTAAAAATAGTAATTTATACATAAAACGAAAGTGGAAGAGTTTAATTTTCATTACAGGTGTTTGTTTCTAAAACAAAAGTTGGGTAGTTAGTGCCAATGGTTATTTTAATAAGGTCATTGCGTACTTCTGTAGGTACAACATATGCATTTTTAAAGTTTTTATATCAACACAAAAACCCGAAAAATAACTATAATAGACTTTCAACAAATAATATACAATCTATCTATTATACCAACAAGAATTGCAACAATTTTGACCAACAACAATACTTATAATATATACACATTATACGAAACAATCGATATAGTTTTTTGACATAATCTATTGTAAACGCGTATAATTTTTATATTCAATACTGTCGATACTATAGGTATTACGCTTATTGAATGAATTAAATGATTTTTAACATTTCAATTTAGTAAACGATTATACTAAATCCATTGGTTTGCAATACTACAACTATTTTGGTGTCAAAGAGCAATTTCGAGTATGTTTTTCATTTATATCCTACCCTGGTTCGGTTTCATCTACAAATTCTATAACCCAACAACGGTATATAATCGGTTTCGTGTTCCAGTGTGATTAGCAAAACTCGAATAAGTTTACACATTTGCATATCAATTTCGTTGATCCCTAGGGCGCACGGCGATGGACGAAGCGAGGATGTATACAAAATCGTTTCACGATACTGTCGGTACAGATCGAAACACCAATAGCGCATTTATTTTGCATATTATTCGTATACTTTTCTCACTCCCCTTTTATTTCTGCTTTAAACTATTTATTCTTTTATTTTTCTAATAAGTAGATATACTGTATACCGTAAACACTGAAAATAATATCAATATACCTAAATATATATGTGTGTGTGTGTATTTTTTTAAATAAACTGATTGGAAGAATTTAAATATAAAACAAGATAGTAACACATCACCATTAATATAATACACAATAGCTGAAGAAATTAAAATTAAAACGATTATTATCACTTTAGGTACTATATGCCCAATAAGATGAAATACACTTGAATACATTCCCAGTTAGGCTACTCTTTGGCGCACGAGTAAGTACGATGTACGTATTATTATAATATTTTGACGTGATTATATAGTTATCTTACGTTATGGTAGAAAAATGTTATTACTATGCAGTTCTCTAGAGCAGTAATCTTCAACCGGTGGGTCATGATCCATTTTTGGGTCGCAATAAGTCTTCTTTTTAAAATAAAAATTAAATTTATAAAATTAATTAAATTAATTAAAGCCATCTCAATTTTATTAATATTTCCAACGAATTATTTATGCAAAAAGGCGTTTTCTACTATGGCGAATTTTATACACACTTTGTTTATTTTAAAAAATATGTTCATAAAATATTAAAAATTATTTACTTTTTGGAGAAAACAAGAAGTACAACCCAAAATAATATTTTTACCAAAATTAAGTGATTTTAACGTTATTGCTAAAATTATAAAATGAAGATTATGCAATTTCTTACAATATATTAAGATTGATCCGGATGAATCAGAATTGTATACGGGTATTCACTCACCTGAAATAAATAAAATACACATATTAAACCAAATTGAATACACATATACTAGAGTTAAATTATACAAAGTATTTTTCGTAATTTATAAAAGCACTTATTAATTTCAGTTACGACATATAAACTGATAAACTGTAACTTTTCACTTCGTTCGTTCGATATTTATAGTATATAGTATATATAGTATCATATCATACACATTTGTTTATATTGATATAAGAACAGTGACCAATTCAATATGAATTACCAACTTGAAATTACCAATACATTTCGCTAACGAAAAAAAGTAAAACATTTTGAAAAAAATAAACATAAATAAAACCCACAACCCTAATTTATATTACTCTTTAAAATTAAATACAATTTATTTATATTTTAGAACTATATATTTTAATGATTAAGTATTAAAATTTGCGACATGCGGTTGTAAAGAAACCGTTTCATAAATGTGCTTGTGAACGATGGGAACCAGGTTCGTTTAATATCATCATAGATTTGAGTAGATATGTGAAAAAATGTGATGAAATGAACTGTATTTAAGTTCTGATAAACAGACTTGATTGCTTAATGTTAAAGTTGGTAGGTAAAAGACATTGCTTAAGATACGTAAATATAATAACTATTTTATAAATGAATAAATAATTATTATGTAAAATATTATATTATTTATTTTTAGATAATTTAATTTATATTGTAAAATGTAACCAAAAATAATATATGTTGTACAAGAACATAAAAATAAAATTTTATTACATATAGTTTATCAAACTATCCTAGTCGTGACCTTAAACATGATTCAAGTTTAAGACATGTCAGTTTGACTGCGGGGATTATGCACAAGAAAGCTTGTCTCATGTGACGCGGCAAACGTCACACAGATGTACAAACACAGTTCCTTATGATGCATGTCAAAATTGAGCACATAAATAGGTACCATATATTTTTATATATTACACGATGATAACACACAACTGAATAGTTATGACATTATTTATTTATATATTTAATTTAATGTTTATTACAAAATACTAGTTACTAAACATATTAGATATAAACAAAGGTAGAAATTAATTATTTACCAGTAATTAATTTAAATTGTCAAATGCTATCTAATACCTTCAATACTGAGATAAGACTCCATCAGTATTGATTTCAAAACACAATGACACGCATAGTACTGCAGTATAGTTCATATCGAAATCGGAATAAAATAAAACCATAATATCCGTTACAAAATTATACCGAGGAGTATTATATAGTATTATAATATTAGTATTGTTATAAACATTTTTTTTAATAATAATATGTACTGTAAACAATATGCCAAAAAACAAAACAAAACATTAAAATTATATTTAGGTAGCTATATTTTATCTCAATGTAAATATCTATTCACCAAAATTGTAAAATAAAATTGTATATTAAAAATTAGTATTGCATTAAATTAAGGATACTTGATTTGTTATTAGATAGAAATTGAAGTTAAGCATTTATTTTTAATACCATATATGTGAAATTGGTGTGGAAAAACTAATTAAAATTAGTTTATCCAAAAAATATCTAGAAAATATTTTTGTTTTAAAAAAAGTGAATAAAATGAGAAGTGTCAAGATAGTGGATAAAATATATACACTATAAATATATTGAGAAAGAAAAATATGGGGATAAAATTATGAAAAATAAATAAATTATAAAATACATTGAGATGACTCAAATAAAATAATATTTTAAAACAAAAAATAGAAAACAATATATCTAAATATAAAAATATACATAAATTGTATAATAACTATTGGCTAACAAAATGTAACAACTGTAATGGGTTACACCAGATATTCAAATATTCAATTACTAGTGCACACAATTATACGTGTATAAAGCAAAACAAGACTGACGATAAATTACCAAAAGGATTACTTAGTGAAATACTGCATTTCCGTCCCTATTCGGCGCAACAGCGCTAAGTCATTTATAAATGCCAGTGTTCGTGATAACACTCTCCAAATTATCCCCGACGTATTTCAGAACATTTAATTGATTTTTGATTCCGTATTTGAATTCTTTTTAAAAAAGACACGTTTTAATAAAAATCAAAAATAATAATACCTATTTTTTTTTTTTTTTTTATAGAAATTCCCCATTGAATTCAAATCAATTATTATGCATACATATTAATCGTTTAATTAAGGAAGGATTATTTTTATTTATGATTGTATAAACAGAACGTATATAATATATTATATTGCATATTATTATGGTTGAAAGCGTGTTCGGGGGTGTAAGTAAAAGTGTTTAAGTACCTATACTTGAGTAACTCTTCACAACATCATTAGGAATATCCTTTCATAAAACCGTATTTACTGTAATGGAACTATAAATATTACAATTTTACTCTATAATGCAACATGATAAAATATTTATGAAAAATTGATCTAATATTATTTTAGTATCTTAAATGTATTATTAATGAATAAATGGTCCATTAAATTGAATTTTTTTATATTTTTAGAATAGGTTATTGAACTGATAAGTAATTTTGCATTCATAATATCACATGTTCGTCCTAAAAAGAAATAACATTTATTAGTCTAATATGAAAAATTATAAAAGCTACTACACATTTATTAATTAAGCTACTTTTACTTAAGAAAAGTCAATTAAGTACTTATAATTCATTAATTCTATAATTGTTTATTAAGTTTATGATAAAAACCTGTTAACTGATTATAATAGTTATAGTTTCAGAGTTTACATTTTTAAAGTGAATCACATTGATATTTAGATTTTAATCAACGCGTTGATAAAAAACTTATAAATAAAGTACATAATATGCGTCGTAAAATCAATGCATCAACCAACAATGTATACTAATATTAATGAGTATATTATCGTTATTGATCATTTAATGAAGACATTTTACGATAGTTATATTTCTTCTATTTGAATGGTATTGTAACAATAAATAACCATTAATTAGTAGTCAGGGGACAATGAAACAGGTCCGTGGGGCTTAACAAAGGTACCTGCCTAATGTGCGCCGGTGTCGGTTGATTTACTTACAATAATACAAATAAAAAATGCAGAAATGTTCAATAAACTTGGTATTTCTTGCTATGAAACAAACCTACGCTGTAGATTTTTTGAAATTAAGCATAAGGTCTCCTGGGAGATCACGACTACCTGCAGGGTGTCCATCAGCTACCCGGGGGTCTTTAGTACCGTTTGTTGCGGTTCCCAAACTTGAGGTCATTAAAACGAGTCCAGCTTTAAGCACGATTGGGGTAAACACACGAGAGCTAACCTCAACCACGGTAGCCATTTGAAAACTGTATGAGGAGAGAGAGGTCGCGTGTTGAACTATGTGTCCCATGACGGCAATTTCCAAGCTCCATCCCCGATAAATATCAACAAAAGGACCACAAACCGAGGCCAAATAATGTTATGTAATTCTTGTATCATGTATAAAAAAAGCAAATAAATAACTTCAATAGCACATCAATCTTTTATGACATTTTAACGATCAAAATACTAACCTAGAGTTAAAATAGTGTTTTAAATAAAATAATTTAAAGTATCAGTATCATTCGTAAATTAGTTTAATAAAATAGGTATGGTAGCAATAACTACATCAAGACTGTTATGTAAAATACTTAAACACTATATTTAAGAATTTAATTATGACTGAAAACAGGAAGATATATTATTTATATTGAATACGCATATAATATATACCTACATTTATAAAATTTTCCTTGTTAATTTATAATTAAGCAGGTCATAGGTTCCTACTACAAACTATATATATATATATATTACTACAAAAAAAAAATAATTCCTTTTTATTCTCTAAAAACATTGGATAAGCTATAGACAAAATAAGTACCACTAAAATTTAATCTGCAATAGTGTAATCAAATGAGAGTATCCAAGAGTTTTTATAAATATAAATAATTCACTATAAGGTCGTATGTTGTGCTATCCATAGAATTTACTAATTATTATAGCATTAAAATTTACAAACGGATCGAACATTTAAACGCCATATATTTTAACGCTATAATTTTAATCAAAATGCAAAGGAATAATATATTTTTCGATATTAATTCGATTAATATAAATAATATGTATCAGAGATAATTGTAAGCTTATAACAACTTATGAATTCGTTAAAGCTTAAATTAATGTAAAGGAATAGGACTTATTTTATTTACCACAATAAAACGATAATACTAATAAAAAAATAACAGAGAATTTAAACACTAACATACGTATTATCAATGGATAAATCGATTATAAGCTCTTCTTGATATCAACAAATGAAAGTAAAATAGTTTTGAATTATCTTTAGAATCTTTTTTTATTGAACCTATCAAGTTATATCTAACTATAATAAATAAAAACATTGATTGATTTTTACGCATCAGTAATATAATAATAAAGCTGTAGCTTTTTAGAAGATAGTAACTTTTAAAATTACTTAAACAATTAAACTTATTTTCATTGTTTATGTGAAATATTATTTAATTAAAATCGAATAAACATAATTAAAAAAAGGGGAAGTAATTGTCAAAATCAGAACTTTTTCTGGTCAAAAAAAAAGTCATGTTGGTTAAAGTCTGAAGATATAATGGTAATTAAAGTTAGATTTCAAAAGAAAGTATATAATAAGGAATACTTCAGAAAATGCGGGAAAATGTTAGTAAAAGGCAAATACAAATATCATATAGTCCTCTTTTTCAGTTTCAATTCGTTTTCGTTTTATACGACGTAAACCATTGTCTATTGTGCACATCGGGAAGTCCGCACTTATGTGTAATGAAGAAGGGTAGGTCCGACTCAATTCCTCTTCTATGATTGATTAAAAGTTAAAAGCATTAACTTCACCGCTGTCATCACGGTATTTGCGGATAGCGGATGTCTCTATGCCACTCAAATGAGTATAATCTGCCTGTGTACGCAATCAAAGTTCACAGACATCTTACAAAACGTATTTTTCTGTTTCATTGCCCATGACTCAATTGGCATTAATCTAATGAAAATCTAAGATACTACAAGACAAATAAAGCAGCTCTCACTCTATTGCGGTACGAGTGTTCGTCACCACAAATTATCATAACACTTACCTTATTATTAAAAAAATTACGGCATCACATCATGATATGTAGTAAATAATATAATTAACAAAGAATTATTAAAAAGAGCAAGTTAATAGTATAAAATGAACAATAATAATTAATATGGAAAGTGTAAAAATATGGACAGACGGACTCGTATGTCGATCACGCAACATTGAGTTATTAGGTATTCTTCGTCCATTCGTATTATCTTTCGTAATATTTGACAGTAATAAAATTGTAATATTTTCAGATATTATAACGGCCAATAATCTCAACTAAAGATCTGATTATGCAATCAATATACATTTGTACTGTTCGGATATAAATTAATGATGCCGCTCCGAGTCGTTGGTGACCGGTAAGTGGTCTTAGGACCTCGTACGCGGTGGTATCTCGCCGCGTACAGATATCCTAATCAACAATTGTCATGCGACGGCGAGAGAGGATGGTTGATAATAGTGAGTTTATCAGCTAATTATGTAATTATGTAAACGACTCGTATTTAAACATACGTGTCATGTCAAGAAATATATCTCTTTTTTATTAAATACTATATATCACTAATACAGTACAATGAGAGGACATACGGTTACTTTGATTAAATTATTGAACTAAACTAATAAAGCATCAACATTCAAAATACAACGAAAGTGTGTTAACGTTTAATTTAAGATATAACCACAATATTATACTGTATTATATTATCATAGTAACGTCAAGTAGTACGCTATGTTTACGTGTGAAATAGCCCCACAAAACCGTAAAAAAATCGTTCTCGTTCTTACCATGAAATTACATTACGATTAGATCTTTACACTATTCGTTTTCCGGGATTTAATACGTATCTATATATTATAATTTATCTTCTAAAGATTCATACTAAAAGTCATTCACTCACTCATTGAATATATTAATACCGAATGGCATTGGTAATTTGGACACAAAGGATATGCGGCGTGCTGTTTTCTTTGTATTGGAGAGAGACCAAAAGGAAGTATATCACACACGTCAAATCCGATAAGACTTCTATCCGTAGGATAAGGAAATAAACCGCGTGACCACCGTGTCTACCGTACAAGTCCGTACACAGTTTATTTCCACGTGTATAATACGCTTTAAACTTGTGTATTTTATAAAGAGGGACAGAGATAACATATAGCGACCGGAAAGACCGGCCACGGAGTCGATTTGTCATTCGGGCGGTGTAGGTCGTCACGCGGTCTACTCGCGGGTTGTTAAAAGTTTGATTTTTTTGTTCTTGGTGCTGCGATGCGGTGAGGGGACGTGCGACATCATATTGTTTTCCGGGATTTTGGGCAAAACAAATTGCCAGCGGCTGCAACGGCGATCTACGGGGACGTGGTGTCTCGCGAGAATCCCCAGGGATAATATACAGTGTGCTCGACGGGAGCGCGGTGGTGGTGTAAGGGTGCGGCGAGAGGGTTGACAGAGAGTCGATGTAAATCAATCATTGTCACGCGTCCCACCTTTTGAAAAGTTGCCCCGCCACCCGTTCTGCCTGCCTGCGACGACGACGATATGCTGCTGTTGCGACTTATGAAGAAAACTCGCGTATACATACACCACTACCACCGCCACCGCTGCTATATCGTGATTATGACGGGTCACGGTCGCATTGTAAACGACAAGACGACGACGAGGAAGGATGCGAATAGGGAGCAGGAGCCAGGATGAAAATGAGCTGGTGAAGAAGTTACCGAGGGTGGCAGAGGGAATAAATACGCGCGTGACCACGACGACGTCCTGCGTTACACAATAATCCGAGTTTGCCATACTTTCCGACCGCGCTCGCCTCGTTCGCGTATCATTAATAACTAACACACTCGGTTTGCGCACGACATCGCCGGTCGACGACGTCCCATACAACTTGAACACAACATCTTATGAGAGGAGTGTTTAAACGGTGCTGTATATGTATGTGTGTGTGTGTGTGTGTGTGTGTGTGTGTGTGTGTGTGTGTGTGTGTGTGTGTGTGTGTGTGTGTGTGTGTGTGTGTGTGATAATCTGATTTATTTGCAAATAATGTACCGTAATGGGTACTTAGATCTGAATGAATCCCGTGATAAATTACTAACCAAAATATTTTAAACATAATATACAACTTTTATTACTATTATATTAATTATATTATAGATAAAGTCTCGAACTACGATATAAATAAACAATTTCAACTAAAATAATAGGGAATTTTTATTTTATCTTACGGATTATTAATCACGGATCAGGATCGGAGCATTTGTAGGTTTCTTCCGTATTATAGAAAAAAATATTAATTAAATAAATAAATAATAAAATTTATGCTATATTATTATAACAATATAACTAATAAGACAATACAATTTACTTTTCGAATGGGCTAAACAGATTATAACTTATATAAGGAATCTATAACAGAATGAAACTGAATTAATGAATTATTTCAAGGGGATTAAGAAAGCAATCGTTTTTATTTTTTTATATAAACGAAAACAAGTCAATCTTAATCACAATCCTGTCTGATTCAGACACCACTCTCAGACAGAATTTAGCCAACCGGAGCTAAATGATGTTGACTTGTCCAACTCAAGTGGCGTATCACCTTATCCCGATTGATGATAGTAGAGTACATATTTTTTTTTCAACCTACGCAGAATTTATCGATTTGGTCTTTAGATTGACACACAGAATACAATTTAATATTTAGCTTACAAAAGCTCACGGATAATACGAAACAATAAAAAATATATAAATATGATAAATAATAATTTTATTATTATACTAACTAATTTATCTGACATTATCTAAAATTAATAAAAAACATTCTGCGCAAGAACTGATACCAGACTGATAGTATAGTTTTGTAAAACTAACATAAAGTGGCAGAAACAGGAGTTTTTAAGGAGCACAGATTTTTTTACAAAATTGATTTGGTTTACTTTTTATAATTCAAAAATTGCATAACATAGACTTGAAATTTTCATCGAATAATTATCGTGAAATTTTCTCCCGAGTTTTCTCCAATGTCTAAAGTTTTATTATCTTAATTAAAAACTCACTCCTTTGCCTAGAATCGTTTAATTATTTCATAATTAATACATTATAAATGTTTTCTATACTGTTTATAACATTTTAATATATATATATATATATTGCATAAAATATTGATACTAAAATTTTTATTTATTTTTTTTTCAAAACTCGAGGAGGAATGGAAATTTTCGTTGAAGTTGCTCGAAAATAGGAACTCCTTCCCGTTTTCATTCTAATATTTGAAAAAAAACCGCATTCTAAGATTCGTTCCGATAAAAGGAACGTGTTCCTTCCAACACTGGTTCTATATGTATATATATTTGTATATTATTGACTTGATGTATATTTAATAAGTATTCAACTGCAACGTTGCACTGGGAATTCTTCGCAATCGTTTTAAGGTAAAATTAAAATCCTTTTGTCAGGCTTCTAATATCTATCATCGTATTCTATTTCGTTCATGATATTATACTCAATCGTTTAAAAAACCGCATGACGATTGAATGACTAGTTTTAAAGGATACACATTTGACATTACATATAGATATAAATTACAATAATATGCATTTATATGTTGCGATATTTTGACACCAAACTAATACGGGTTTCGTCATCCTAATCGGTATCCTAACTGTGTTCACGTCAAAAACTTAATTCCGTTCTAATACCATTATAGTTTACCTAATATTACATCAACAATACTTATACACTCGCGCGCGAGATCAAACACATACATAAAACTATGTCATGAAAAAGTGCAATTAATAGATTTGGTGCTTTTAAAAATGTACATTAAAGATGCATATAGGTTAGGGGGTACTCTTAAAAAATTCTTACGATATATTACCGTACAACAGCTGACAGTAATACACAAAGTTTAAATCGAATTCCTGAAAAAGATTTAAAAGAAGCAGTCAGGTTAAAAGTGCTTTATTAGTTTATTAACGTCTGGTTGTATTAGTATTTTATGTAACTGAAGTTTTGAAAAGCTTCAAAGCAATGCACGTATAGATATAACAGGTTATACCTATATACGAAAAATTTCTCTTGTTTGTTCAGTTTTGATTAATGCCTTCGTACCTCAGGTAGGACAATATCACTATCATGCTGCTGTAAACAATTTATCTGGATCGCTAATTAAAATCGGGGGATGAAACAAGTTTCACCAAAAATATAAAAAAAAAATTACCATAATGGTAAAAGTACTTGAAGAAACACTGTTATATTTAGAGTAAACTATGCGGGTAAAAGTTTGCCAATTGTTACCCTGTCATGCACAATATATCTTTAGAAAAACTTTAAATCATTCTTATAAGAACTATGGTCTAACAATGAGAACTAAATACGGGTGTATTTATAAATAATCCGAATCCCAAACTGCATTCAATAATCTGGAACGTAAAACATGAATAATAAGCAACGTAAAACTATTTACCTAAAGAAACCTACCAAGAATTAAGTACTTTTGAAAATAATTTAAAAGACAAAATAACTATAGTTTTTCAACCAAATTTTAAAATAATGAACATTTAATAGTAGGTAGTAATCGATACAAATTATTAATTTTCTGATTGTTTCTTAGTTTCTACCATAAAAATATTATTATCTTGTACACACAGACAATATACTGTAATATTTATACCTCTATGTATTCTTTTATTTTTTGTGAACATATTGGTTGAAAAACAAACAAATTAATAATAAAGAATACATATATATTTAGTAACATAAATATTATAATATTATACCAAAGTTAAGCACTAAGAAAATGTTTTATCAACAAGTTACGAAACTTTGATATTTTAGAACTATATTAATATAACCATAAAAAATATTCGACTATAGACGATGAATAAGAATAATATTATGTTATGTTCAATGTTCATAGTAAATAGTAATATCACTTGAAAATAAAAACTTTTAAGCTCAATCGGATCAGACATTTAGAAAGTTATCGAATGTACCATTTCGTACCAATCGTTATACAACGATGGTGTTCAACCGCCTTACACCGGTAAATAGATGATAGTTATCGTACACTACCTATATAATAATTATACGAGTATATTATAGTATAATATAGATGGAATAATAATAATGAAAGCTCTGTAACGGCTACGACTGAATGATGATATTATCATATAAACATACCTACCTTAAAAATTATAAATATCATTAAACATACAATATCAAAAAAACTGAATGTATAATTAAATAAATAATAATAAATAAATGATAATTTAATTTATTATTAATTAAATCTGAATACATTGTCTTACTAATCGTAATATTATGTTTTTCTAGGACTATTAAATCAGTATATTATGAATTTAGTGGTTATAGTACAAGCACTTTGATTCCAGCTCACTAAACGATCCCCCCACACCAATATGCCCTTGATGCCGAGTGCAAATGATTGGTCATTGAAGTGGGTGTTACAGCCTCAAAGTAATATTATGACTCCGTAAACGTGTATAGATGTACCTAGCCACCTATGTTATACGCTGGTATACGTAGTCATTGCACGTTGCAACTCACACAGTCGTTAGGTTAACTTATTTTAACTAATTAAAATTACTATGGGTTCTTTATTGGATACTGAGTGAGTATACTGCATAATCACATTCAGTATGCAATCGTATATATAATATTTAACGTGTTGCACTGTTGTAGTAACAATATTTAAAATTGAATACAACAAATCGATATGAAATTAATTTAAATTATGACAAAAACAGTAGTAATGACTAATGACTATAGGTATACACTATAATAATAATATAGTGTACACTTTACCAACTTACCAATTGTTTATTTATCCATAGTTATTTACTGTGGTATAAAATACATTATATGAAAATCATTTTATTTTCGCCCTAGCTATGTTAATGATTATTTAAATGATTTTAGAATACTTTATAGAAAACAAAAATGTAGAATTCAATTCAAACTATATAATATTTTACCATATTTAACCCGACATCAGGTAAAAATGGACAAAACTAATATTTGAGAATTCATATTATACAACATAAACATTGGTTATTGACCAATAGTTGAATATTTATAAGCATTTAAGTTTAAA
Organism: Chaitophorus viminalis; assembly: GCA_025469195.1. Lineage (NCBI taxonomy): Eukaryota > Metazoa > Arthropoda > Insecta > Hemiptera > Aphididae > Chaitophorus > Chaitophorus viminalis. Next base: position 341,194 of record JAIPRK010000121.1, read on the forward strand.
TATTCATATATTTATATATTATAGGGTTGGTTGAGGGGCGTATATTGTTATTACAAATTAATTTTAGATGATGTTTTCTATACTACATCGATCAAAACTAGAAATAGTTAATATATTAAAAATGTATCACTTTTAATTTACCAATATGCAATATGACATATGCATTAAAAAAAAACATTTGTTAACTTTTAAATTATCATAATTTCAAATTAAAATTACGGGTTATAAATTTATTGGATTCCAAAATGGCAAGATTTGACATTATTCTAATATACAAGGTTTAAAAATATGAAGTTTTTATGTGCACTGCAAATTTAAAAATTTATCAAAATAATATCATAGGTCAACGAAACAAAATGTAGGTGCATGTTACATATTTTGAATGGTTAACAAAAACCATCTATCGAATCGCGGCTATAAATGTACCAGTATATAAGAATTAAAAGCCAGAAAAAACAAAGCGTATGTGCCAAATAAATATTCGGTATATTTTTTTTTTTGTAAAATCTGTTAAATAAAAATAATTTTGGCATTTTTTTTTTCGTGATAATTATTGTAATAAGCGACGTCAGACGCATTTTACCCATCATCATTTCTCGGTCGGATATACATTTCTCCATAGGACACTTACCCGTCTGTTTATGACACGTTTTGTATTATTCTTGGGTCACTTTGACGTCTATGACATTTCCACTAATCATTACGTAAAGGTAAAACGATGCATTCAGCATATTGTTTGTATTTTATAGTAAAAACCAAAATTTTTAACATCGGAAATGTCTGTCTGCGGTGGCGTATCCAGGATTGTTTTTGGTACCGGGAGAGGAGAGGAAGGTTAATATGTACATTTTTATAATTATCGTAAATTCTGGTAGACGGGGAAATATCCATAAATCATATACCGTCTGTTGACATACCGATTTTCCAGTTTATATAATATAATAATAGTAATATGATTGTACGACAAATGTGTATTCAAGGCGTGATCTTTACTAATTATGACGTAACGTCTCCCTACACCGGGATTGTAAACATGGAACATGGAACGAACATAGAATTTACCACACGGAATCGACAAAGGTATTTTTGGGAAAATGTTTCGGTAAGGATACATTCCGTTGCTTATACATTATAATACCATGCGTGTTCCATGTCAATGTCTCTGCGGATACCTACTGACCGTAAAGCTTTCAAACCTGTTGACTATCATGAGTACATTTTGTTGTTCAGTGTACACGAGCTATATTATATGTGAAACGTGAGCCGTAAGGCCATTATAATTTTAAAAGGTTTTGTTCAAATCGTCAATTATAAGTTAACCGAATTATTATAGGTAGATATAATTTATTATTATGTAAAACGTTTTTTCTAAATCGTTAAAAATAATGTAAATATTTGTTCGCCTACCTACTGCCAAAATCGATTCCGTCGCATAATTATACGCATAATTCATATCATTTGTAATGCATAGACGGTATTTTTATACGTACATATTTTTGTACTCAAGTAAAATGGGCTTTTCAAATGTGCACAATTTATTATTGTTCACATAAACCAATGATAATTATTGTACTCAATTATTGTACTCAATTATTGTAGTCAACAGTAGCAACTATATAAGTCATACTTGTTGTCTGCTATCGGTAAAACTCTACGCACAAACCAGATATCCTCGATATAGTTCTCATAAGTATCCTGTTTTTTTTCAATTTAACCAATTTCAATGACCTCTCCTCAGACCACAACCCCATCCTAATCGAGATAATCGGAACACAGATGCCAAACTATCCTCCTTACTCAGTACTTTGAACCAATAGGAAAATATTCAAAAACTCATTATCTCCAAACATTTTCCTAAACACACCAGCTCTCAATACGGCAAATCAAATAGATTCCGAAATCAACTTTCTAACAAACACAATCATCTCGAAACTCAAGAACCATTCCTACAAAATCCAAAAAAACCAAAAATTTGATCTACCCCAAAAAATTAAACTAGAAATCTACACAAAACGTCTCCTTAGGAAGTCCAACAAACACGTGATCTTAAATGTAAAAAACTATACTACTCACAAATCAAACATGTCAAAAACCTCTTACAAAACCATCGTAACAGAGAATGGCACATCTTCACATTGAACCTCAATTTTAATGACAGATCAATTACAAACTGAATCGCAAACTCCTAAAATCAACAGTCCCAAACACCCCACTCAGAAACCAGGATGGCACAAAAATCTTCGATAACTCAACAAAAACCGAACTCTATGCTGAAACTATGACAGAACAATTTAAAAACAATCCCAGAGAAAATATTGCAGAAATAAAACACACTGTTGATAATCTAAACAACTCAAAAATTAAATCCACACTCTACACATCACCCAAAGAAATTGCAGATATTATCAATAAACTTCCCTCGGGCAAAGCCCCAAGACACGATCAAATTACTAACACCACAATAAAAAATCTACTAAACAAAGCTATTCTTAAATTAAACCAAATCTTCACAGCCTGCTTAAGAATCGGTTATTTCCCTTCCAGTTGGAAGATAGCCTGTATTGTCATGATCCCAAAACCCGAAAAAGACCACAGCGTCCCACAAAACTACAGGTCTATTTCTTTTCTCTCATGATTTTCTAAAATCTTCGAAAAAATTATTCTACACAAACTATCTCCATTCATCCATATAAGAACAGATAAATTCGCTTTTCGACATAATCATTCAACAACTCTTCAAATTACAAAATTAATAAACAACCTCATAGCATCCAAATCTCAACACCATCAAGCAACTTCTTGATATGGAAAAAGCTTTCGATAAAGTCTGGCACGACGCCCTAATCCACAAATTTGCCACCCTCACGGACACTCCAATTCCGATAGTCAAAATCATACAACCATTCTTATCAAATCGCAACTTCAAAATCAAAATAACAAACTCTATGTCCTCAATCTGACCAATCCAAGCTGGCGTTCCCCAAGGTTCCTGTATTTCACCACTTTTATATATATTCTACATTAACGACCTACCGTCTTTTGAAAAGTACTCACCGCGTTATTCGTAGATGATACAATGTTCTACGCGACATATAAGAATAACAGATATGCTGCTAAAATAGTACAACGCCAAATTGATTCTTCTCATAAATGGATGTCAAAATGGAGACTCAAACTAAATCCCTCCAAATGCGTCGCAACGACCTTTAGTCCCAAACTAGTTAAACCAAATAAACTCACCATTAACAGCTTGCCAGTCGACTGGGCTCCAGCGGCAAAATACTTAGGAGTCACACTCGATCGTAATCTAAAATTCAACGAAAACATAAAAAACATAATCACCAAGGCCAAAAGATCAAGATTACAACTTTACCCAGTCATCAACAACAAAAACCCAATTCCATTATTCACTAAACTCAGGATCATCTCCAAATATATTCGTCCAATACTTCTATATGTGGCCACAGCCTGGGGTCCTTACATCTCAGAAACTAACTGGAGGAAATTGGAGGCAGTACAAAATGTAGCAATATGCATTGCAACTGGCTCCCCCTATTTTGTCAGCAACAACACACTGCTAAAATCCGCAAAAATAAATACCATCAGAGAAGACTCAAGAAAAGCATCAATGACCCTTTACCACAAACTTAATACTTCAACCTATCCCCATCTCCAAGAAATAGCAGAAAAACACTCAATAACCCTAAAATAATAAACATACCAACAATCCCCAGAACCTAAAAAACCAATCAAACCACACACGGAGAGAAAGAGGTCACGCCTGAAGCTCTCACATACTCGTAGGCCTTAGGGCGTCACACTATTAGCAAAATGCAAATGCAAAAATGCAATTGGTATTAATTAACGACGTTTTTCAAGAATGTTCTCCGCCGCTTTAGTCACTGTCGTCTTCGGGATTATTCTAGAATATTGACCACGTTCTGGCCACCGCGTCCTGCCATATAAGTTCATAACCGGTTTCGGCAGCTTTCTGGAAGGTTCTCGACGGCTGCGTTCCCCCTGTTTTACCCGTGCAGCCAATTCAGTCACAAGGGTGTGTTATTTATATACCATCGTGATCGGCCTTTATACCATTAGCGAGGTGTATCCCATGTGTGTATTATCGTGTGTTTTGTACGCGATTTTGTGGTGCTGTCGTGCATCTGGAGGGGCCTTGGGAGATTTTTCCCAGCATACTGACTCGATTCCAATATTATTACCTCTTGGTCTGTTAGTCAGCAATAACCGGCAACAATTGTATATGTAATAATAATTAAATATTGTCAAATTTTATTATTATTTTCTTCTTATTTGTATTGCCAGTGTGGCATATTATTTACTATTTTATATTTTATTTTCAGTTACAGCCCTAACCGTATTTATTACACTTGTATAAGCATTGTAAATTCATTTATTTTATATATTTGTTTTTTTGAAGTCTTATAAAGTCCATTTTCTTATGCTGTTATTTGAATTCATACCTATAATTTAGTTCCATAATTTGTATTTGTAGTAATTTTTTTTTTTACCCTTTGCACGCATCCACTCGTCAAAAGTGATCACGATTCACGAAACACGTCTTGGATGTCGCAAAGACGGAAAGGGCTCTGTCGATGTTACGATTACTATCACAAAACTTCCCACTGCAAAGTAAATCCTAAGTCAAAACCCGCTGTGTCGAACGAAAATACAGTAAAGAGCGAACGAAATATAATGACCGTTATTTTTGGTCGCAAAATCTTGATCGTTTCCGGGAGAACCCGGCCGACAAGCCTTATGTGTATGTTATAATATATTCGGTTCTGCGTATTACAATGATGCGCGCGTAGATCGAACATGTTATAGCTGAAATAATAATTCACCGTCGTATTTACATCGAAGGGTAGGAGGCGCAATATGCTCGGTTTCTGTATACCAATAATTGTTTTCACCGAATGATATTGAATACCGCAAGCACAGTGTGGTCGTCGTTCCGTGTGTAATTTAATATTGATACACCGCAAGATATTTGTGACGGTACAAACAAAACAATATTATAATAATTATTCCACGATAATGGCTGATAACCAGAATAATTCTTATTTATTATTAATTTTAAGATAACTAAAAGGACTGAAGAAATGTTGACTGTTTTACTTATCTTTATCTGCAACTACTCAAGTAACATTAATATCTAATTCGCATCTAATATCATAATCCAATCTTTATTCTATATGTAAAAATTATGTGAAATAATAAGAATATATCGATCTTCTAGATTTTGAACGAAGTGATGGAATCTATTGGTTTTACAATGATGTGTGGTTTTTTTTATTTTTTATTTTTTTTTTTTTGTACTGAGGACACCTTTTTTGGTAGTAAAAATGCTTCGATTTTCTCAAACAGCAACTTTTCTGAAAGAAAAATAAATGTAGATGGTACTTAAGCGAGTCAAAAATCGCACTTTTTCAAAACTTTTTAAAAAAATCGAAAAAAACGATAAAAAAATTACAAAAAAAACCAGAAATTTTATGCAAAATCAAGTTTTTACAAAATATATTTTTTTTAAATGCTCTAACTCAAAAACGAAAAACCACAACAACTTGAAATTTTCACCAAATCTTTATATTGGCGTTTTCTATACATGGTAAAGTTTTCAAAGTATTTTGACGTATTTTGACTTATTTATAGACAATTCAAATTTTCGATTTTTTTTTAAACATATCTATAAAATTTTTTTGGCCGTCCGAAAACTCTTGAAAATGTATTATGTGTAAGTTATATTAAATGTAACTAAAAAATATCGGAGATGGTTTCACTCAAATTTTTTTTTATAAGCCCATAAAGTTCAAATTTGTATAAAATATGTTAAAATCGCGATAATTTGCAAGTTATTGTGTAATTGAAAATTCATAACATTTTTTCCGTTTAGACTTAAGGTTCAAAATTTTAACATTAGGTTGTCCATAAACTAATCTTCAAAAATATATAAAAATATTTTTACCGGACTTAAAGGAAAAATTTTATGACTGAAATTTAAATTTTTACGAAATTGCATTATAATTCAATTTAAATATAAAATACTATATTATTATATACACATTTTAGACAAACATATTAACTCCGTTCAGAATCGTTATTCGTATACAATGATATCTATCATTGCATTCACATTTAACAAATCCATTGTAATAATAACCTATCATATAAACGAGGTACACTCCACCCCCAACTGTACAGCAAAGCGAGACCCATCCGTTTTTTAAAATGATCTAACTCAAAAACCAAAAACCACAACAAATTGAAATTTTCACCAAATCTTTATATTGGCGTTCTCTATACATGGTTAAGTTTTCAAAGTATTTTGACTTATTTATAGATCATTTAAATTTTCGATTTTTATAATTTTTTTTTTTTTCTATACATCTATAAAATTTAATTGGCTGACTGAAAACTCTTGAAAATTTAATACAAAGTATATATTATGTTAAACTAATCGTAACTAAAATATATCGGAGATCGTCTAATTCAAATTTTTTTATAAGCCCATAAAGCTCAAATTTGTATAAAATCAAAATCACGATAATTTGCAAGTTATTTTGTAGATAAAAATTCATAAAGTTTATTCTGTTCATGCCTAAGGTTCAAAATTTTAACACTAGGTTATCCATAAGCTACTCTTCAAAAATCTTTAAAAAAAATTCTACCGGATCAAAATGAAAAATTTTTATGACTATTTGAAATCTAAATTTTTATGAAATTGCATAAAATAGCGATTTATCGTTAAAATTGAAATTTTTACCAGTTGTTAAGAAAGGCATTTCCTCTATGTCATATTTTTTTTTTAAAATATTTTATTGATTTTTAAGCCACATATAGGCATTTAAAATATTCGAATTTTTTTTTTTATAATCGGTGATAAAAAAAAATTTGACAAATACAAAATACTTAAAAATTTAATAGAAGATTCCACAGAGGTAGTTTTTATTGTCATTCAATAATTATTAAAATCCATAGGTACAATTTTTTTTTTATAAGCATTTGAACTGCGAACTTTGATATAAAATTACATGTAAAATATAATATAATGTATAATATTCTAGACAGACAAATAATATCGGTTTTTGAAATTTGCTCCAATTCAAAAACGAAAAACCGTAACAACTTGAAATTTTTACCAAATCTTTATATTGGCATTATCTATACAATCTTAAGTTTTCAAAGTATTTTGACATATTTTGACTTATTTATAGACAATTTAAATTTTCGATTTCTTTTTAAAAATATCTATAAAATTTTTTGGGCCGTCCGAAAACTCTTGAAAATGAATTAAACGATTAAATATAAGTTATACTAATTGTAACTAAAAATTATCGGATATGGTTTCACTTAAATTTTTTTTATAAGCCCATAAAGTTCAAATTTGTATAAAATATGTTAAAATCGCGATAATTTACAAGTTATTTTGTAGTTGAAAATTCATAAAATATTTTCTGTTTATAGTTACGGTTCAAAATTTTAACACTAGGTTGTCCATAAGCTAATCTTCAAAAATATATAAAAAAATTTCTACCGAACTTAAAAGAAAAAATTTGAGTTTGAAATTTAAATTTTTACGATATTGCATTATAATTCAATTTAAATATAAAATACTACATTATTATATACACATTTTAGACAAATATATTAACTCCAATCTGAATCGTTATTCGTATACAATGATATCTATCATTACATTAAAATTTAACAAATCCATTGTAATAATGACCTATCCTATAAACGAGGTGCACTCCACCCCCAACTGTACAGCAAAGCGAGGCCCATCCGTTTTTTTTTACAAATGGTTTTTATAAATTCAAAAAAGATGTTGATTTAACTTTTATGTATTGCACTATTGCATTATAATGTTATTTTATTATAATTGAATCCGTAATTGGTGTCCGTACGAATTGCATAAGTATAAATAACATTTAAAATATCAAAAAGTATATGTAAAATCACAAATAAATTAGATCAATTACCATACGTAGAATATTAATTTTTGATATCCTTGAATTTTATCTTTTTTTTCCTTTTCATCGTCAACAGAGCTCAATATTATTGTCATAATTTATTTACCACGTAGAATACAAACGTACCTAATATTATTATTTTAATACTTTTATACGATTCGTAATCGGTGTATTTTCAAAACATCACGTTTCACATCCGTGTTCGTGTCAGATCGGCAACATAAAAAAACTAGACGAACCGATTTTGCTGCAATACATGATCATGATTTACTTAGGAAATTGACTAGGAATGTATGATATTTCATTTGTTCCGTCTACGAAAACACTAAAAATTACACCATTACACCCGTTTTTTTTTTGAGTCAACAAACCCTAATTTCTTATTTTGTGACAATATTAGAATATACATTTTTACTTAGCAAAAACGAGGACATTGGCATTCGACTCTGCAGCAGATAAAACAGTATATTAGGTATAGTAGGTAATTAGGATTACAATAATACTTTTAACAAAAACGATTGCTTGTTGCCGATAAATCGTCGAAAATTGGGTCACATTAATTCTACTAACCAAGTCGATCGTCAAAACAGAGGATATGAAATAACATAAAACAAAATAAACAGGTAATTCGACGTCACTTGAAAACAAAATTTCAAAGAGGCGTGACCATATAATAGCGTGCTGTATTGCCAATCATCACGAATGTCGTGACGAGTAAAAACAATAAACATCGTGTCATCCAGTCTACTAACTACCTTAAGTATTATATTTAAATTTATCCCTATTTTAATTTCAAATTGAAACTATTTTGATTAAAATAATTTTATTATCTGTGAATAATACCATAGAATACTATTTCTATTTACTTTCAATTGTTTATAATTTGCCCATCTGTGGTGTACACACGCACGGGTCGAGGAGAGATATCGGGAATTAAATCCAACAACTCATTAAAAACTGCATTTTTATTCCTCCTCTTTTTTTTCCAAAATAATACATCCTCATTATTATTTTTTAGATAATATTATATTTTCCATAATAATAATGCCTTTAATCATAAATTTAAAAGTTAGTAGTAATATTCCTAATAATATATGTCATTATAGTCTTATATGTCATTATAGAATATAGTAACACCTATATTATAAATAGTTTAGTTTTTTTATTTGTTTTTATATCTACTGTTTAATGATATAATGTTAGAATCTATTGATAAACCGTATGTGTATAAATTATTTAATTACGTAAATATGTTTTACGGTTTAAATAAAAATTATATGTAGGTGTATAAAAATATAATAAAAATATATATTATACACAAAATTGTATCCTTAAAATAAGAAATACATGTAATATAAGCGTAATAATGTACAATAGTATAAAAGCTAAGGCATCTCTCCACTTATTTTGTGCCACTTTGACCACTGTGTATATATACTACGGCTAATGTTAGAAGTATGGCTAATCTCAAGTTTAGCCACTGTGTTTGGCAGTTTGGCTAATATCTTAATTTCGGACTTTATCCACCAATATTTAACATTATCCAGCTGCATATGGCTAATGTCTAAATAACATTATCCTTAATAATTAAACGATTTAAATCATACAAAAATTTTAGTTTAAAGATAGATACTTGAAAATTAGATTAGTTTACATTTTTATTTATTTATTACTACACGCTAAACTATTATGGCATCTTGAATTACATAGTAAAGAAAACCTTCGATTTTTTTTTATTTAAACAACCACCTTCACAAAAACATTTTTCAATACCTTAACTTACATTTGAATGATTTTATAAATAAATACAAATGAACCCATTAACATTAATATATACACATCATTGAATTATAATTATGCGATGCTTCCGCGTATAATGCTAGATAATTTTAAAAATGTATTCATGTATATTTTCTGATAAAATTTACTACTACATGTTACAAAATGTATACATATTATATACAAACATATCGACAAAAGTGTAGTAGACGAACTTTAGTTACAATTTAGGATTTCAATTCAATAATTGGTTTATATATTGCAAACAACAAATCAATTAAATACACTACCAAAAATAACCCTTCCTAAAATTTTTCTATACAAACTTTAAAAATATGTCCTTTTTAGACCTAAGTTCTACTGGTTAATATACCTATCGATAACATCTATAACTCTGTCACTTTTCCGTGAATAATTTTTAAAATTATAATATGAATCAATAGAATATACTATTAAACTTATTGAAATATACACAATATATTAATCTGTTCTAACTGTTTATTTATTTCAACATTTTAATGAAGACGAACTGAGTACTTGCGTATAAATGGTAAAATAGCATACTTGAATAATACTTGAATAATACTTATTTTATTATAACTTGTGATTAAGATTGAATTATGAAAATCACTTAATTAACAATGATGTGTTGAACTAACGTTAATTGCTTAAAGTACCTTTTGTACACAAAACTTGTATGCATGATATATAAAGTAATAATAAATCACACTATCATTATACATAATTTTCTTTCCTAAAATTATACACTGCATAGAATCGATTTGTATTTTATCTATAATTTGACACATACAAATAAAATAATTTAATTTTGAATAGAATTACACAACATAGGTATAATATGCACAGTGTTTTTTAAACTAAAATTATTTTTATCTTCATTAGTTCATTATCTACATCAGTTATAACTTATAAGACGTCATGCACTTAACTTAATGATAAAATAAGTTTGATTTGGAAGTTAAATTTCATATTCATTGAATTAAAATTAAATAAATTGAATACAATATAAACACAAAAATATCAAACTATTATTGTTAGTAAAAATATTATTACATTTGAAAGAATCTGTAGAATGGGTTCTAGAAATATTCAAATATTCGAAAAATGAATAATTAAAATTACATTTATACTTGAAATATGTTTTATATAGCTATAAAAAAAAATAATACATACCGCTATTTCATTACAAGACGAAAATATAATTGAATATAATTCCAATAATCAGGCTATAAATATAAGTGTATATAAAATATATATTTAAAAAGTATTTTTAGCCGATAATACCAGAAAAATAGTTTTATATAATGAGTATTAGGTAAATATTATTTAGTTTTTGCTGTAAACATCAGGAAGATAGCCTTAATTGTCACAGAATAATGACTTTTATAACATTATATAGGTATTGATTATTTTATAACAGGTAATTTCAAAACAATCGAAGTGCTAGTTTCGTAAAAATATTTTTAAAACATTTTTTTTTTTTTTTGGTTATTCTATCCTTATTATACAAATTTCTGTGAGCACCCTTATCCTTTATTTTAAGAGACTACCACTTGAACATAACAAAAGGCAATTTTGTTTGCACTTATATTTATAAGATATATTTTCATATACATGTGTATACGCTATATACTTGACAACAGACTATGTAAGGGACTTGAGAGAACTACTTAACCTAAACTATAATAACAATAATATATTTTAATATCTTACACATAGAACATATATAATAGTGTTTTCTGTGTAAGTTCGGTACCGATTGCAATTCAATAAAAATGATTGGATATAAAATGTATTCAGCCAATTTCGTTTGTAATACATGTTATTGCAATACAACCAATGAATTCAATTATGTATATTATACAACACGTTATACTAATGAATTACTTTACATAAGAAATAATTTTATTATTACCATGTAATACAAAACGGATTACACAAAAAAAAAACGAATACTGTTACTTGTTAGGCGTAGAACAAAGAAAAGTTTTTTACGAATTGGCCACCCGTACAAAACATCTTGCCGAGCTCCTTCAACTTCTCATTAAAATCGACAGTTGTAAGTAAATCAAATTCAATTTTCTGGATTCGTTTGAAATGAAGGACATCTAGCGAGAAAGGTAATATATATATATAAATCCAAGCAGGAGTACATACAACAGGAGGGTAAGTACATTACAAAGTGGTGTACCTAAATTAAAATGGGGGAAAAAAAATCATCCGTCCGCTTAAAGCACTAGCAAATGGTGTTATTAGTTAAAGAAACAATTAACGAGGAATAGTAGTGCTGGTGCAAATAGTTAAGGGCGGCAGCGACGTACAACTCAGTAACTGTGTTACAGCTGTATTTGCCCAGCGTTATTGGTCTCTACAACACCCTGTCCAAAGGCTCTTCGCAACAGATGCTCTTGGTCAACGTGTTCAGAATACCTATACACACACACACACACACACACACACACACACACACACACACACACACACACACACACACATACACACACGTGTACGCTTGTCCTCGAACCGAAGGGATATACGCGACACGAAAACGATATAACTATCTCCGCAGTAAGGGGTGACCGCCGGCCGACATGTACGGAATCATTTAAAAGCATCGGGGACTTGGTGTATTTTTGGGATACACATTATCGAATAGATTTTCCATTTTCATTTCACTGTTTGTCTTCATATCCAACCACCATGAGCGAGTTGTTTGTTTAGTATATATATGTTTTTGTCTCTTCTTTCTTGTATATTTCACCCCTTCCATGTAAGTATATATATATATATATATATATATGTACATCCGTGTACATACGTATACACTTTCTGAGACGGTTAGTTGATTTTTCAGCCAAAACAAATATTGAAACCAATATGAATTTGTTATTTCGTGATTTGTTTCGTCTTAAGATCTACCGCGTGGTTGTATTGTGGGTCGGACAGAATCATGACTTAGATTATATAATATAGATACTAACCCGAGATATTTTATTCATTCCTCACTTTTAGATTTCAAGAAAAATCATCATGAAAATGAATTAAACGTATCAAAGTACAAACATTCCACTGATAGTGTTAATTATGTGAAAAACATTTATAATCAATAAATTATTTTTACTTTATGTCAAAATATCTAATAAAATACACATCGAGAGGCAAACAATTGTACAGATGATTAAAATTCTACTACATTAAAATTATAATTTTAAATCATAAATTCCCGCCATTTTTTAAGAATTCAATATCTCAGTAATGCACGTATAAAAATTACGTAGATAGTTATTGTATGTATATAAGCATTCAAAGACAATAATTGTACAGTATATTTATTGTTAAACAGTTCTTCAATGTTTAGTTTTTTTATTAAATTACAGTAATAAGTTCAATAACAAAATAACTTTACATAATACATATAAACATAATATGCTATAAACCATTAGATTAAGTAAAATACTTATTATTTATATCGATGTAATGCAGACCTAAATACACTTTAAATTCAATCCAAAATAATTATATTCAAAAAACAAAAGAACTTTAAATTTAACTTTTAATATTATATTCTATTGTAGTGTAAATATGATATATTATTAAATGTTTATGTTTGTTGTAAACGTTAAAACTTTATTTACATGTCTAAACTTTAACTTTAGATTCAAAATCAGTACATATCAAACCACTCAGTTAAAGGAAAAAAAAAGTCGAAGATCACAATTATGATAATATAAACATAATTTATTATTATACTTAATCAGTTAAAAATACAAATATGGTAAGTTTCATCAAGCCATTTTAATTTCATTGAATATTACACTTTATCATTTTATAAATTATTTACTAAATTGTTATATTTTATTAAAAATAAAAGTTTAGTTTGGTTTTTTTAAAAATATTTAAAATAAATTGATTTTTTCTACAATATTTACAATATTTAAAACAGTCGTAAACAAATAGCACACTGTAAAAAATTATATTAGATAACACAAAATCAGTATACAACTTACTGCTTTTGGAATAGTAGAACTATGACAATTTTGTTAGAGCTTTTTATTGCATTTTATACAAGCAGTAAAAATAGTTTTTACGAGTTATTTTTCTATCGTATACGTGTATCAATAACAATTTTCCATTGTTTAAATTAGGCAACGTGACGAAAATGGTGAAATAAAGCTCTATTAATGGTTTCCTACTGCTTGTAAGCATTGTAATAAATGTTACAAAATGGTGGTTTGGAATAATTCTTACTTGAGATACGTAAGATTTTGGAGAAAATAAGTAATTAAAAAATGATTTTTATAATTTTGCTCGATTGTACCAATACAACACTACATTTATTATACTACATAATAAATGTGAGATATGAATAAATTACATAATATTATGATATTCTTAAGATTATTACCGTAGAACTACAGAATATATGCTAAGTTCAATAATGAGTATAAAATACATTTTATTTTTCATATTATTCCAAATAAGCAACAATGATCTCACAGTGAAAAGTACTATAACTGACTATCAACAATTATTGTAATTGTTTCTTGTTTGCAACAGAATTTCAAGCTCTGTTCAAGTGACAAGTAGTCTACGTTTTATTAGATGATAGGTATATACATAATGGAAAATAGAATAACAATATAATAGTTGAAATGGCTATAAATACGCTGTATCTAGGTTAATAGCGCCTAGGAGACAGAATTTAAATCCATAGAACGATATAAGGATACTAAACTCACCAACAACTATAATAAATTGTGGAATAAATGTCAAAACAAAAGAAAAAGAACAAGTATGTAAGTTTCAAAGAATGTTTAAATGTCAAAATTGAATAAAAAGTGTGAAAATCTTGAAAATTGCTCAAGGGGACAGATTGAAAGAAAACAATGTTTAGGAGAAGAAAATAATAAATTGAAAAAATGTCCAATTTAATGGAAAAAATAATACAACATTTTTTAAGGTCTAAATTAAAGTGAAATACTCGTGAAATGTTAAAAACACAATTCTAAAAACTTATAAAACTACATAAACATTGTTTGAAAAAAAAACTGATGACATGTCTAAGCCTTTTCAATTTATAACTTTTCATTTTGTTACTTAGTACGTATCTTGAAATGTTTTCACTGACATATTTTTATAAAAATTTTCAAATTTAAATCATTAACCAAACTAGTAACTAAGAATTAAAAAATATTGTATTAAAACTAAAAACCCAATCAAATGTATTGGTTTTACGGTTTTATATTGAATATATATATTTATATTTATGTATATCGTGATAACCCTGAAAATGATATTTCAATTAATAGAGATGTGTAGATGTTACTAATAATATTAAAATATCCAACCAATATTTTTTCGTTTGCAAATTTTGTTTTTATGTGAAATTATATAATAATTACGAAGTTTTTTTTAAAAAAAAAAACAATGGTTTATTTTAAACCAGTAAAACAAGAAAATATTGGACAGTAATCGTACTTTTTAAAAATGCATGGGATAAAAAAAGAAAAGATTTACCTAATTGAGTCTACTTTTAGTTATGATATGCTAATATATTATTATGTCAACGCTATTTTTAATATGTATTAATATTTCATAAGCATAACCAAGGAAAGGTAACTTTTTTAATTCACTTTATTAATGTTACCTATAGTAAATTTCACTGTATAAAGTACAACATTGATATTTAAATTATTGTTTACGTGCCTTATAGTTACACATAAAACATCCTACATATATTATTCTATTTTGACTCAACAGACAACATTATTAAGTATATTATGCAATCTAAATGTGTAATAAACGAATTACTAAAAACAAATATTCTGCATTAAAAACGTTTATCTTAGTTTATACTTGGACATTTATTTTACGAAGCTGAAAATATACTCATCTCTTCGTAGAAACAAACGAATTCCTTAAGTCAACAGACATGAGAAAACATTTCCGAATTCTGCATTTTGTTAGCTATTGTTTAAAAGATATTACTTTTTCATGTTTCTCCGGAATTTTGTACGCCAGGCTCACAACGTAATGTTGGCTTTGGGTATTACCATTTTTCAACAAGTTATATTATACAATTATGCACAAATTTAGTTTTTGAGTACTTACTTTAATTTCGGTATACCACATAAAATTGAATTACAAATTATAAGTACTATTGTAATAGAATAAAACAATTAAACGAATTATTCAGTGTTTATGGCATTATTTTTGTTTAGATATTAGACGTTTTGTACCAAAAATAAAATCAAAAAATAAGACAAGTTAAACAATTTTAATTTACCTCCTTGAATAGTATAACTACAGTTTATCAGTTGACATAAATGAAACCTTTTAGTAAGTAAAATAATAATATAAACTTTATGGAAGCTGAATAATTATTATACAATTTACATTGGATCCATTGGTAGGAAAACTGATTATGACAGTTCAAGTTTAAATTAACACTTTTGAAAATGACGTCATAAATACATGGGAGTAGTCAATAATTTGCTTAATTATATTATAATCTGCATGAAAACTGAAAAATTATCAAAATGAACTTATTTTGATACATAAAATTCGAGTATGAATTTAAACTTTGAGTTTTGTGAAATAAGACGTCATGTGTTTATGTGGAATTTTAGACACTAATTATTTATTCTTTACAATATCCTATAATATTTCGAAGGAGATGATGCATTATCAAATTATTAATTATTTTGCAAAAACCTATTGAAAATGGAACAAAAAAAGTCGTATTTCTTGTCAATTTATGACATCGTTCTCACACGAAGTGTTTTGGTGCTTCAGCTTGAAACGTTTAAAAGGTCGTTGTTCCAAAATGAAACTACAGACGACCATTCATTATAATATTATTATGTAACTGGTTGATGAGACAAAACGATGATCCACCTCAGTAACTCATTCTTTGTATATTCATAGTCAAGTACCTACGTGTGCAAGAAATATTTCCCTCCCATATACGCCACATCCTTGAAAAGGGTAGTTTCCCCCATACAGGCGCGTGCTTCATGGTCCAAAGACTTAAGCCACTCTTCACTTGGAACACTTCACTTGACTGTCCTGTGCACAAACAACACCCAATGATAAATACAAATAATGATAAACGTGTCATTTTTGCATACCTCCTACAGAACTAGGTATAGTATATTCAGAGAAAAATAGAGATAGAGTAAATTTAAATTTAAATGGTATTTTATCAATAACTCAAGACCCGGAGTTATAGCAAGAAATAATTAATACGATTAAGTGAATTCAGAATAATAAAAACTCATAACATAGTTTTGTTCTAAAATCTAAACTGATTAACTGAATTATTGACTGAACCATGAAAATTGAAAATTATTACCTAAATAATAATTAATTATTCAACAGAAAAAAGTCGGCTTACCCAATGTAACCAATATTTAAATACCATAGTAGGTAATTATAAAAGTCTAAATATAATATTCCATATCAATAACAACTTTGAAAATGTTGTAACTATTTATAAGCCATAATTTTCTGTCTCTGTCTATCACACGACCTATGTTAGAACTTTGACGTTTCTTATTTCCAACGTATCAATCGATCATTTAATGCGATAAATATTTTAAAAACTAATTTGAATTCGTTGTGAAGTCTTCCACTTTTTTGATTTTTTGGGCATGTGATAAACAAAGGCAGAAAGTCATGGCTTACAATCCCCTTAATACTAAAATGCCAAATTCTTTATTTACTCATATACCTATTTATTAATAATATTAATACAATTTATTGATATACGTACCAACATAATACAATAGTTACAGATGTTTTTAACTATATAAACCACAATATGACCTTTATCATGAAATTTAGGATCTATTTCAAACAGGATATTTAGTTAATAAAATAAACTGAAAATAAAATATGTTAATTCATACTTAACAATACTTTCCCTTATTAATAGATCATAAAATAAACAGATAATATAAAACATACAATTAATATGATTTTCTAAAGCAATTAAATACTTCATAAAGGTGCATGATTCTTATTGCTACATTTTTATTTGGTAAGAATTAATAATTTAATTATAACTATCAAAACTAGTTTTAAATACTTTTTTTCTAAAGAAAAACATCTTTTTATAAAGATTTATTTTACACTTAATTATCATAATCACCTTTATGTCACGTAGGCGTAGTATTATAAAGTTTTATGAGTTTTACAATACATAGTAGTGTTTACAGCTTTTAGACTTAATCAGCTCATTGAGTATAACAAACCAGCATAACCCCCATATAGTTCAACAGTATTTCTTTATAGTTACATTTTCTGTAATCGACTGTCGTCACGCTAATTTGGAAATAACTTTTAATTTAATGTAATATACTTATTACTTATACTTAAACACAAGGGTAAATTAGACTCATTAGACAAAGAAACGAAATTCAATTTATTCACTAAAACATATCAGCAAGAGAACATCATAATCATATTACTTAAACCTACTATCATTACACGCATTACAATCTTTGGATATCTTAATAAACATTAAAGGTTGTATAATAGGTACTATAGAAATGAAAATTTTTAATTATTTTTTTTTTACTAATGATACTATTCAATTATCTATTAAAGAATTTATGCTTCTTAATATGTATCATAAGTTTTGCTATAGGTTAATGCGATAATCATTATATTTTATGATTAAAATATACTGTTGCAAGCAGAACATACTTATTACGTATACAACAATACTTTGACAGTGGATATACAATTCTGCACAGACCCTAAGACTGCAGTCTATATTAACTGCTTGATTCAATGTATCAATTATACTGGTGATTGGTATCATGTTCATGAACGTTAATTTGAGTGAGGGAGACATAAATCTAACAATGTACAAATATATTGTTTAAATAAAAAACAAGTCAGTATGGATAAAATTTTGAATTGGTATAGCATTGTGAAGTATAGCATATTAAAACATCCCTGGTAAATATCAAATTGAACGACAGCCAATTATAATTACAATATTGTTATTAATTAATTAAACAACTATTTGATTGTTGAAGCTTTTGAAATTTGATTTATGATGCAATGTAGGTCTTATTAAATGTAATCCATGTTCTATTTTAATTTTCTCGAATGGATTAGTTTGGTTGTAGGTCAATTTTGTATAACGTCATTTTTAATTTTTAAATTAAATGGATTTTATATTTTATTAATAAAAGCTAGTTTTCTAATATATACATATTAAATACACTTAATTTTATGAAGTAAAAAAGAAACATGTTAACCGCTTTTTACAATATATGATTTTCAATAAGATAATAAACTTACTCATAAGATGCATTTCAAACTAAAATCTAAACCTAAATCAAATTTAAATGTTATGTATTATACTTATACCAGAATGCGAAATAAATTAATGAATAGTACAAGTATAATATAATATTACAAGCCAAAATTAAGCTATATTTCAAACAGTCCAAATAAACATACTATTAATTATATAATATAACAAACTCATTACAAAAAAAAGGAACACTTGCACATTTTGTTAAAGTATATGGAGTATGTGAAAAGTTTAATTCAACAATAGTTTCTAACATGAGCAGAAAACAAACAAATGTAAAACACGGATTGAATCTGCTGACTTTCTATTCAAATAATGTATAATACATTATATCAAACTTTACAGAGAAACACAGAATACTTAATAAATAATTTATTCTTATAGCCTATATAAATTAATTTCAGTCACCATAGTTTTTGAAACATTATATAGTATACATAAAATATAAATACGCAATTATAATATTATATCCATAAAGGTTGTAAAAATATTATTATACGTTTATTACCGTTGGAAAATATAATGAAATCAATTGTAGTAAGAAACGTACACGTTTGAATCTACTCGACGGCGTATCCTTTAGTACGTTATTGTTAGCGATCTCATTATGGGTTAGACCATTAGAACATCATGTAGAAATAATATTTTTTACTTATCCTCTCTATTTTACTCTCTTACTTTTTTTACATTGACGACATCAACAGAAAGGATATGGCTCGTTAAAATGGAAATATTCCTAAGATATTCATTTTTTTTTTATTCTCCTTCAGTCGCTGTATCGTCATTATTAGCATTGGCATAATATTTCTGTTTTGTATTCGACTACATGTACAGTGAACTCTACCGTATGCTTGTCTCCATATAATTTCCGATAAAAATATATAAATAAAGATGACAAACAAGAATCATTTATTCTAAAAGCATCCATCAGGTTAAATTAATTTGTTCACAAACCTTGTCTATACGGATATTTATATAAAATATTTTAAAAAGACGACAAAATCATAAAAAATATCAATTAAATGAACATTTTTTCGACATTAATTAGGCAATCAGTGTATATTATTATGAAGTATTCTTCCTTATAAGGATTAATCAAATAATCGGTCATTATATAGATATTATATATAGTTGTATATACTATAAGTAATAAAATGAGACGAAAAACATAATTAAACTTTCAGGATGCAATTCCGATTTTTTATGTTTTAATTTCAAATCCCACTGTATTATACTATCAAAGTAATAAGTACCTATATATTATGATTATGGTATAATTTCTTATATTACAAATCGATCCGTCAACTATGTCCAATTAGACTTAAATTGCATTAATATCAATAAAATAATTAATAATGTTTCAAATGTCCAAACGTATCATTTAATAAACAAATGAACTTATATCATTCTTATCATATTTTATTATTTTAATAAACAATATATTATTCCCTTATAGACCGGAAAGTATACGTCATCAAAATTGTCAAAAAAATAAATGTCTTACATTTTTTAATTTTCAAGAAAAGTATAATGATTGCCAATATTTTTGTTTTTAACTGCACTTATCTATTTATAAGTTTGGGAAAATCATGCCAATTTTTACGGGCAATTTTGTAAGTTTCAAGTTCCTGTATAACGCACTCGGATCAGAAAGAGTAGTTAACCGACGGAAGGTCGGAAATGAATAGTTTCTAAATTAAAATTTTCCTGACCATTAAAAAATACTATACAAACATATACGTTGTAAAAACTCAATCCCAGGTGGTATTAAAATCCTTGTTCGTTGGACTTCTTATTCTCATTTTTAACTGCCCAATAAAACCAGACAATATATTTTAACTTAAAAACTATGCAGCAATATAGTTTCTCATAACCCCTCAACGACCCCTCTCCACAGAAATCGCCAATGACAGCTACACTGGAACGTACCCCGATTCTCTATAACGTTCTGAACTGTCGTAGGAGACAACATTCAATAGATTAATACGTATTTTTTATAAACCATCAGAGACCAAATGTTTTTACGAAATAAATATTTTCTTGTATTATGCTTATGCGTCATGTATATTGTATTGATATAAAGTTTTTTCTATCAGTTTGAGTTTTATGTAAGGTAAAAGATAATGCAAGTTAAGATTTCATCAGAATTACAAGAACTCGAATTTACAGAACTAAAATTATAAAAAGTTTATCGTTATAAAAAAAATTATATAGAATAAGCTGCTCATATTATGTTTTTTAGATTCTAAACGAAGTGATGGAATCTATTGATTTTACAATGATGTGTGTTTTTTTTTTATTTTTTACTTTTTTTTGTGTCTGAAGATACGATTTTTGGTAGTAAAAATGCTTCGATTTTCTCAAACAGCAACTTTTCTGAAAGAAAAATAAATGTAGATGGTACTTAAGCGAGTCAAAAATCGCACTTTTTCAAAACTTTTTAAAAAAATCGAAAAAAACGATAAAAAAATTACAAAAAAAACCAGAAATTTTATGCAAAATCAAGTTTTTACAAAATATATTTTTTTTAAATGCTCTAACTCAAAAACGAAAAACCACAACAACTTGAAATTTTCACCAAATCTTTATATTGGCGTTTTCTATACATGGTAAAGTTTTCAAAGTATTTTGATATATTTTGACTTATTAATAGACAATTTAAAATTTCGAGTTTTGTAAAAAATTTTTTTTTAAACATCTATAAAATTTAATTCGCTGATCGAAAACTTTTGAAAATTTAATACGAGGTTTATAATAACTTAAACTTATTGTAACTAAAAAATATCAGAGATTGTTTCACACAAAATTTTTTTATAAGCCCGTAAAACTCAAATCTGTATAAAATGTGTCAAAATCACGAAAATTTACAAGTTATTTTGTAGACAAAAATTCATAAAATTTATTCTGTTCATACTTAAGGTTCAAAATATTAACACTAAGTTATCCATAAGCTACTCTTCAATAATATTTAAAAAAAATTTTACCGGACTAAAAGGAAAAAATTTTATGACCGTTTGAAATTTAAATTTTTACAAAATTGCATAAAATAGCGATTTATGGTCAAATGATTTTAAATATTTGTTATAATTCAAAAAGTATAAGTCGCAGAAACTTGAAAGTTTCACCAGTTGTTAAAATAGGCATTTCCTTTATGTCATATTTTTTTCAAAATATTATATTGATTTTTAAGCCACTTATAGGCATTTAAAAAATTCAAATTTTTAAATTTTTTTTTATAATCTATGATAAAAAAAAAATTGACTAATACAAAATACTTGAAAATTTAATAAAATATTCCACACAAGTAATTTTTATTGTCATTCAAAAATCATCAAAATCCATTGCACAATTTTTTTTATAAGCGTTTGAACAGCGAACTTTGATATAAAATTACATGTAAAATATAATATAATGTATAATATTCTAGACTGACAAATAATATCGGTTTTGGAAATTTGCTCTAACTCAAAAACGAAAAACCACAACAACTTGAAATTTTCACCAAATCATTATTGGTGTTCTCTATACATGGTCAAGTTTTCAAAGTATTTTGATATATTTTGACTCATTTAAAAATAATTTAAATTTTCGATTTTTGTAAGTTTTTTTTTTTTTTTAATATCTATAAAATTTTTTTGGCTGTCCGAAAACTCTTGAAAATGAATTAAAGAATTAAATATAAGTAATACTAATTGTAACTAAAAAATATCGGAGATGGTTTCACTTAAATTTTTTTTATAAGCCCATAAAGTTCAAATTTGTATAACTTGCAAGTTATTTTGTAGTTGAAAATTCATAAAATTTTTTCTGTTTATACTTAAGATTCAGAATTTTAACACTAGGTTGTTCATAAGCTTACCTTCAAAAATATATAAAAAAAATTTAACCAGACTTAAGAGGAAAAATTTTATGACTCTTTTAAATTTAAATTTTTACGAAATTGCATTATAATTCAATTTAAATATAAAATACTATATTATTAAATAAACATTTTAGACAAACATATTAACTCCGTTCAGAATCGTTATTCGTATACAATGATATCTATCATTGCATTCAAATTTAACAAATCCATTGTAATAATAACCTATTCTATAAACGAGGTACACTCCACCCCCAACTGTACAGCAAAGCGGGGCCCATCCGTTCTTTTTTTAATTTACGTTGTATATGTGATAAATCAATTTAGTCACAATTTTCAAAACAGAATTTACTTGTAGATAAATAAATTGTATTGCTTGATCATTTTTTTAAAATAGTATAAAATAGTTTTCAAGAAATAATTGTTTACATTATAAAATAATAAATCTAAATAAACTAATTCTAATTATAAATAATATAGTTCATTCTAAAATGTTTAATAAACCAAACGACACTCAAAGCGACTTTTAATTCTAATTTTAATTTTAGTTAAATAATGCTTATATAAAGGATATATAATTGGACACATGCACCAGAAATAAACCTAGATTATAGTGGTTTCCGGACATTACAAATTAGAGTTTGCGATAGGATTATGTGTACCATTTATAATTTCATAATATTTATTAAATTCTTCTTTAAAACCACGGAAAAAAATTAAAACATAAAAAGTTATATATGAAATTTAATCTGTTATCATGATCATGATTTTCAATAAGCTAGTTGCAACATTCAAAACTATTTTACGATCTAAAAGTACATTTTTCAAAAAACAAAATGAACCACTCAGTTTTAAAACCAATAGTTCACCATAGCAATCTAAAATATTTATACCTTATATATGATTTATTATGGAAAAAATTACCTGTCATCATACACGAAACCAGCTTTTAACGTGTTGTAGTTGACCAAAAACGCCAAAGCCACGCAAGCTGAACTACCAGAATCCATTGCTAAAACTGGATTATGGATTTTCAAACAAGGACCTGAAATAAAGTGTACAATTATT
The DNA here is from genome assembly GCA_025469195.1 of Chaitophorus viminalis. Classification (NCBI taxonomy): domain Eukaryota; kingdom Metazoa; phylum Arthropoda; class Insecta; order Hemiptera; family Aphididae; genus Chaitophorus; species Chaitophorus viminalis. Next base: position 365,246 of record JAIPRK010000121.1, read on the forward strand.
AATAAAAATTCTTTTAAACGAACATAATTAAGTAGCTATTGGAAATAGAAACATTTTACAGAGCGTTTCAACTGTGTTCACTATTGAAATGTATTCTGAGGAAAAAACCAATAGTTTTAAATCAATCCTCGAAATAAATAATGTGTATTAATGTATGATAAAAATTTAAAGACAAATTTGAAATTAGTTTTCAAAAATCTTTAATTTAATTTCATCATTCATTGGACCTATTATGTTCAATTTCACGCATAAATTTATAATATAAACCTGGTATAAAACAGATATAATACTTCCTCTTTCGTATACTTTTAGTTATAATATATTTTTAATTTAAGTATAATATAATAAATATAAACGATATTAATAATAATATTATTATTATTAATGATATTCATAAAACAAAAAAACCCATATTATATAAGTGAATTACTACTATTTTAACGCAGCAGGAACGAAGTACAGTTTAAGTGACAAGTGACCGAACTAAAATCGAAACTAAATTTAATAAACCACTAAAATGAATCGTTTTCCCTACTTGTACCTACTATAGTTACTAATGTAAAAAATCGTCTCTAAAGTTGTTTAGTAAAAATTTAAAGAAGAAGAAAGAGAAGGATAACAGACATCTGGTACGGATTATCTAGAACGATGAGCGTCCCTATTTATTCCACCGTTTTTTTACTAATTACTTAATTTGCATAAAAAATGACCAGAGACGTTGGCAATCTTCTCAAATAACATTATTATAACGAAACACGTAGACAGAGTTTAAGATCAGATTTCGACGAAACCTTTTGTTCCTTTGAAACGTTTTCCTTGGGCTATTTCTGTACGTAGATGGGAGTTGATATCTACCTAGTTACTTCAACTTATTCAATATCAAAGACAAATTTAATAAATAATCACCTAGTGTCTGGAGATAATTCAAAATAATACTGACACTTGATATACTAGCGTATTTAAGATCAATTTATAAAAATGATTTAATTTTTAAAGGGTATAAATACATATTTTGTGTGAAATATAGAAAGTTTATAGAAGTATAAATTGTATATTTAATTAAAGTTAATCATTGTTAACATCATAAAACGATCGTCAACAGATAACAGCGTATCAAATAATAAAATTACATATACTTTTTTATATTGAACATATGAAAAATTTTTGGAATCTAAAGAACTAAAAACATAATTAGGTATAATCATTTCTCAGAGTACTATTTATGTTTAATGTCAACTGAACAGTGTAAATCTCTAGAAATAGCAACATATGAGTAACTTTCTGATAGTCTTTTTATTTTTATTATAGGGGTTAATTTTATATAGATATATAAATTGTACAAAAACACTGTCAATGATACCATTAATTATTTAAACCCATGCAATACTTAGATAAACTATTTTTTGTAAGTTCATTAAAGATTTTTTATTCAACATAAATATTGAATTTCATTGTTTACAAGTATATGAGTATTTTAATAACTACATAATTTATGTTATTGATTTCATTAAAAATACAAAATAAAAATTACATTCATAACTAGTGAAAGCCAAGTAAATGAAATTACAATGTTTAAAATTATCAATGATATTACTATAATATGTCATATACGTTTATAACATGCCAAAAGGTTTCATAAAATAAAGGGATACAAAAAATAAAATTAAAAATTATAGAATTTTCTGTTTTCCTAGAGTTAAAAGTCTGATAAATAACAATAATATTTAACTTTTACTCATAATATGCATTAAATAGAGATGTTGGGTTTAAAGCATTAATAATTTATATAAATATCATATTACAAAAATGTCAAATTGTCAAGTTAAACTTTTAAAACCTAAAGATAACATTTTTAGCCATTTCTTCACGAATTTATGATAAACAGTAGTAGAACTGTAGAAGTCAAATTTCCATTAGTCCGTGTATACCGTGTACTGTCGCGGCCCATGCATAATCCACTTTTCCTGATTGTCCAAACAGTTTGGTACTTAATATTGATATCTAGATACATGCCACCCGGTTTAATTGTACGGTATGCAATATATACCATTGATACCGAGATGTTGAATTGGATCACCATGCTTACAACATTCAATTATCTACATTGTGAATTGGATTCAACTTTTTACTGTGTGATAATAAAAGTAGATTGGCTATAGCTGTTGGTAGTAATAGAACTTTATGATAATATTTATATGATTTTTATCATTATTTATTTTGTTATTATTTTTGCTATAATTATTAATATTATAAATAATTAAAATTAAAATTTTTATCATAAACGATATATATTTAATATATTATAGTTATTAATTAAACGTATAAACATTTAATAATCACGGTCTTGATACATTGGTTGATGTATACAACCGTATGAACTACAGTCGAACGATGTTTATAAAATATATGAAAAGCCGTGAGGTATAAAATTAACTGGACACTGTACACCACGTATGGATAACCCTGGCTATAGAGTATTTAAATGTCGGAATTATAATATGTATGTACGTATATGTATAATATGTGTGTTCACATTATGTTTTTGTATACATACATATGCGGTAGTACAGCAAGCTAATTATTTAAATGAACAGAACAACCTTTGACAGAAGACAATTCAATTGTTAAATAAAAACAGTATAATGTATACTATAGTATAGGTACACCGCTGTCGTGCAATAATATCAAATACTCAATAATATAATTTTATATGAACATATCAAGCGAAGGAGCGCTGAAGATAAAATGAGACATTAACGTGTTCATTTTGTTTTCGAGGTAATATGATATTATTCTACACGTTGTATGTATACATCAGGACGGCTATGACTCTAAAATAAAAACAAAGCCGACAACGCAGTGGTGAAAATAAAAAACCGTTCTATTAGCGAAATTCGTTTTGACGTTTGTATTTGTACCACTTAGTGTAACTATTGTTTTCAGGGTCGCATAGCTATTATGATACGGGTTAAGTTGGAACAACCGTCTCCACCTCGACGTTATCGTCACCGTGCGAGCTTATTATAATAATATTATTTGACGCTGCTCGTCGAGGGCGGTCAGAATCACCATCGCGAGCGTACACCTATATAATATTATGGAACAATAAGATTTTGCTGTACACGGTCTGCAGTTAAATGGACTACAAATGTTAGTAATAGTAAATATTAAACGGTTTCATTTTTCTTACCGAACAAACTAACAGCAGAGTAAAGATAAATGTTAAAGGGATTGAAAGCGATCCGGTTTTTTCGACGTTTTGGACCAGAAAGAGATACAACATTTCGATTACTTATAATTCCGTAAAAAAGTACGAACTTTTAGACTACTTTACAAGGTTTTGCTGGAAATAGATTTTTTTCTTTTTTATTATAGATAAATAACGATTTAATGTGGACAATTTTAAAATTTAACTTATTGAAGTACACGAGTAATCAATTTTTCAAATGGAAATTGGTTTCGAACATTTTAACCTAGTAAAACTGTTTTAGATTTTCAATGAAACTAAGAATATATTGATTTTATCGTGCAGTGTTTTTTATTTTTTTCATATATGTACATTATTTCGACTAGAAAAATGTTCGGGTCATCACAATTATTTATATTATTTATTATCTATTTATATCGATTTTGATTAGAAACGGTGTCTTGTGGGTACTATGAGTGAGGTCATTTGTTTTAACTTTCACAACAGTTTTCCGAATAGTTATTGGGAAAAATGGAGAAGAAAATCACGAGATTCGTACCCTTTGACAAGATTATTTATACAAATTTGAAAGTTTCAAGTTTATGCTTCATGAATACTAAGATTTTTCATAACATCTTCTATATAAACGAAAAAATTTTTTTACTAAAACGTTTTATAATTTTTAGAAAATGAAATATTGACGAAATTGGGTTTTTCAACGAATTTTGATTATTTGATATTACTTATTTGGTTACTGTTCTACAAATATTAATTGTAGTGACTTCAAACACTTATTGAAAACATTCTTATTATGATTTAATATATATTTTACAATATTCGAAACTTTTATTTTTTCGCAAAAGTTAAAACATTAAAAGTTTGACCTACTGCTTTATTAAAAAATTAGTTTTACTACTATATTAACAATTGTTACAAGTATTGACTGATCCATCCGACCTCTTTCATTTAGAATAATTTTTTTGAAAGCATTGGTTTCAAGTTTAATCTAAACTAACCAATCAAACTATAACTGCAGTTTCGCATTCTTTTTTTTTTAAAAAAAAAAAATTCGTTTTTTCTAGTATACGATTTCAGCGACTAAAACTACGAGTAATAAATGGTAAGACAAAAATGCTGTTCCAATTTTATATGACGATCGACAGGTATTTTTGATTATTAATTTCTTGAATATTGCTGTACCGTTTCTCCGGACACTGCACGGAGGGCAAAACGACTCATCGTGCGTCTTAATCTCCGAAACTCGACATGAAAACAGCTCCAGAGACGCGTGCGCGCACGCATTTCCTGAGCATATTATATTATTAGATAACACACTCAACATACACACGCACACACCCATCGAAACCACACGCACGTTAGGTTTTGTTACGAGGCAGCCAAACGATAATAACACGACGTTGTCTCCGAGGTGATGGTGGTGTTGCATCAGTGCAGAATTGTAATCAACTTTTATCGTGCACAGTTCGCGACCCCGTCAAGAAATCTCGTTTCGTCTCGTCGCCGGTCCATAATTATTATCGTTGTCATCGTCGTCCTATTTCTAGGATATATATATATTATATATTATATGTAGTAACGGGATAAAACGTACGCGAAGGATAAACGAGATGACAGGGGGGATGGCACTGGGACTAGGCTACAAATGCGACTGTAGTACAATATCAGGTAATAATAATAATAATACGGCTTTAACGTACATATATATATATATACAATATATACCTTTAGCTGACTACTGCATAGTGTATAGGTATAATACACGTATGCTATCACAATGTACACCAACGACGGGCTAATTTTTATAACGTAGTCGTGCGGCGCACAGATAACGTGGTTTTAAATAGCAATGCGCTATACGACTCGCTACACCACCGCCGCCGTTGCCATCGACATTAACGAAAGCGTATATATTATTATATTATACGGAGGTACGTGTATATTACTATATGTGTATAATACGCAAGAGAAGGCTTAGGCAAAAATTTCTCTCTCTCTCTCTCTCTCTCATCTTTCCATACCTTCACACGTTTCTCGAGTGTTGTATATATATGAACATTTTTCTCTGTTGCGCTATTTTATTCGTTGCTGCAGTAGACTATTTTTGCGATAAAGATTTTGGCTCCGTGAAATGATAACCATAATCCGTTAAAAGGGGGACGGAGTGACCAGATATATACTACGCTGTACAGTGCAGTTATATATACACTGGCCGGAAGGCATGAAAAAGAGGGTAGGTGCGTATGGCGATATACGGACCTCCCCAATGTAAACAATTTCTCAGACGATTCGCTTATAATAATATTACGAGAAAAAGGAACAAAACAAAACCATCCTATATTCCTACGCATAATGTGTATTATACACACCAGTTTCCCGTATATCTTTAAACTCAAATTTCAAAATAATCTTTATGGCCAGCCTCCCAGCACTATTATAATATAGCGTGTACAAATCGATAATGCAATAATATACGCCATTCATATACCGCTGTCGAAATCGTGGAAACATTTCCTATGCGGATGTCTACTATATATATTATTTAAAGTTTGACCAATATTTCAATAGAACGTTTAAATCGCCAGTGTTTTAACATGCATGCATTTGTGATCAATTTGAAAAACATAAAACGAATCCCATTTAAGGTACAACAAAAGCCAACCGGATCTATTTGACGGATACCGGGAAGAGAAAAGTTTAAAGGTATTTGCTCCTAAAATCAGCTACCTACACTGCTGGTAATATTAACTATACATCATTGGATTATCAGAATATTTTATAAATAAAAAAAAATCATCAATGTAACATTATATTCTAATAAAAAATTTAAGTAAAACTGTACCACAAAATTCCAATTTATAAATTTATTAATATGAGTTTTATTGAACTATTTTATGCTATTTAGATATGTGATTGGGATTTAACAATAATCCCACTAAAATAGATTTTACAAGCTCCAATAATTTATATAGATACCACATTTATTAGTCGAACAAATTATTTATGTGTATCTACATTTTTAATGTTCAAATAGGTTATTTAAATTAAATCGCAAAATGTGATATTAAGTTTTTATACAAATATATTTAAATTGTAGAAATGAAAAATGAAATGTATGTTATAAATTATTAAAACAAAAATAATAATTCGATATTCCAATTAATAACTTTACATTGATTATCAAATAACAATAAAGGAAGTATATGGAAAATTCTATAGATGGTCGACAATAGGTTAAGTGGTTAAAATTGTATGTAATGTAATGTATTATGGATTTGAGTACATCACACAGGCACAATACATGGGTAATTTGAAAAATTTGTTGAAATATTTAATGTGCGTATAAATTATTGAAGTAGGTATCTCGTCAACAGTACATATTATTGCTGGTTTAGTACTAATGTAGCCTGTAGGTATCCCTTAAAATATAAGTATTTTATAAATAAATGTATATAAATAATTGCTAAATCTAAAATCATTATTCATTATATTATAATAAGTAGATATTTTTTTTATTGTCTATTAATAATAAATTAGAATTTATACAGTAAAGTATTATCTATTAACTATACTATTAACTAACCATCTATTAACTATTGATATACTTATTATTATCAATATTATTATTAATTATCAATGTTTTATAATGGATTTTATTTTTAAATATAAATACTCATGTTTTTCATTTAACAAATTAATCATATTCGAAGTAATTACCTATTTAACTTGATATATGTTTTCAGTAATTATTTATTTATGAGTATCAATAAACTGGATGTTTACTTAAAATCTTGTTCAAAAGAATTAAATATGAACTATAAATTCACTAATAACCATAACAGGAGATTATATATTTAAATGAAATACAATGATAAATATCGTCAAACAAATTAATTTAATTGAACGACTTGAATTCAAACAAAATAGTGTTATTAACATTGAATAAATTATGTAAATATGAAAGCATAATACTTTTCTCGTTTCACTCAGTCTCTTAAATAAATAGCAAAGTATAAAAAATAATTTTAATATTGGAAAAAGTATTTTTTTTTTTTTTTTATCATATTAAACTTAAGTAATAAATATTGAAAATGATTAAAATTTGTTTTCCAATGCAGTAACAATTATAAATTTACGCGAGTTGTACCTATAGCTAAACATGTGCGTTCCTAGACATTTTTTAAGGCAAATTTAAAATACTACGGATGGGGGAGGGGAAAATTCCCCGTTATGCCCCCACCCCTTAGGAACGCCCATATAGATAAAACCCAATTAAAGTAAATTCTTACAATAAAACTCTTAAGGTGGCATAAAATTGGCAAAATTGAAAATATGTAGGTAAACAATGTTTTTCTTAGTGGTTTCTTGAATTGAACCAGAATTAATTGTAAATAATATCTACCCGAGGATTATATAACTTTTAATTTATCATTTATTTTACAACTGAAACGTAGTTTTAATAGATTTTTATGTTTCCGACCAGCCATACGTTTTGAAGTATGACGATCTAAAATTGTATTTTTGTTAAATTTATCATACGCTGGTTGGATAAAATTATCTTAAACAAACACGTTTAACAATTTAGTTTAATATAAAGAAAACTGTTTATTTAAAGTAACCCAACTTTAACCTAATAAATATTTACAAATTAATAGTATTTCAATCAACGTCTCTTGTCTTTATGATAATATTATCAAATACTATTCTTACTTAGTTTCTTGTTATTATAATTATTATTTTTAACAACAATAACAATTATGCATAATTATATTGTATATAATAATTCTCAAATTGTAATTTTTTTATCTGAGTATCTCACAGTAAAAATATTTACTTGAATAACTATTATATAAGTGCAATTTATTCAAATAAAAATCAATACAAAATATATTCTTTTACTTTATTTAGATATAAAATAAAAACCATCAAGCAAGTTGCGTTGAAAACATTACTTACAAATAGGTTGTATACTTGTTTAATAATATTTAAAAATCAAAACAATAAAACTTGACTAAAATTATTGTGCTATAGTCAATTCATCGCACTCCTCTAAAGTCCGAATACAAATGTAATTTAAATTACTGTTTATGAGTCTAGAGCGTTATTTTAGTTTTAAATTAGATTTAAAGTTACTTTACTTCCACCACAAATATTCGTTTCCGTCTTGTTTTGCTTTTATTACAAAAAGTTTTTTAATATATTTTTGGTCAGCTATATACATATATAATAACAAAATATTACAAATTTTGAAATTAATTGAGATAAATGGAGAGTAGTTAAATAATCGTTAGTTAGATGAATGAAGTCACATTTATTGTAACATATTTTTTTGTACAATTTTTCTTTTATTTTAATATTTGAATGTATTTTTTCTTCACACAAACATTATTTAATTCTACTACATATTTTATTACAATGAATAATGTATTATTGCATGAAATAACAAAATAAACTTACGAAAAATATGAGCGGGATAAACATAAAGCAATTAAATATTTTATTTTACTCCCTTGAGTGACATTAATAATTTTCTTATGCAATCACTACAAAAAATTATAAATGGAATTAGTAAAAATTATATAACATGCCACCAATAAAATTTAGTCTATATTAGCTAGTTATTATTTTACGCATACTACGCATGTACCTTCATTAGATCCCTTTGTTGAAAACTCAAATTCCCTAAACTAACAATTCTCAAAGCAATAACTATACGTAAGTTGAAGTTTCAGTTGTTCTTTATGTTGTACACATTGATTAACAGATGTATATTTTTTAGTCAAATAAGCTTGAAATGGAAATGATTTAGTCGACAAGTTAAATTAGAATATAAAATAACTGAATGTGCTTTGTTTACGTACCGTTTATATTGTATTAGACGAATTTAAAGTAGGTTATTTACAAAATAATAATGAAAATATCAATTCATTATCCGCATTAATTTGATTTATTCTTTATTTAGAAAAATCTATGCCAATAGAATACTTAGAATATGTTTATATATTATATCGTTATAGTATGTGTAATAAATCGTTATGAGGTTAATCAAATTTATAACGCGCGTACCTATAACAATTTCACTTTGCAAGTGGAAAAATACGCGTTTACGTAATATAGATAGGCTGTCGCGACCGTCGAAACCATGAAGTTTAATTTTGTTTAAAAATTATTTAACCATATAATGTTATAATAATTTAACCAACATAATATTTTCGGTCACATGTCCTGAACGTAGAATATATTTCGACTATTACAGAACGGGGACGTTTAACTATTCTATTCCGGCTATACTATAATAATAATGCAGTCAAAATGTAACAATAAACATGTGAAATATCGGGATTATCATTTATATTCATGTTTATATAATATTACCATGAATTAATCGTACAGGTGTACATATTATATTATAATGAAAACACTGTAACATAAAAACATAATAATAATAATAATAATAATATTGTGAAGTGCGTGTGAACGCGTGCGCTTTCGTTTACGTTTGTATAAGTATGTATTATAATGTAAATACAGCACAAAAAGATAATTGTATATATCTATCGCATAGGCGGATATTAGGGGAGACTTTGGGGGATTCAGCCCCCCCAGAACGTAATTAAGCGCACACTAGACGCCCAGACGTAAAAATAAATTGTATATTTTCATATTTGATATTTTATAATTCTTATTTTATTTTGATGGAACACGAGAATGGTCTGGAATACTCACATTAATATATTTGCATAACGCAATAGGTTTATAAAATTAAAATAAAAATAAAAATTAGTAGCTACCAATAGTTAATTTTTCGTGTTCCTATTACCTATGTATATATTTGGTGCTCAGCTATATTACATGTAAGAGTAGCCACTACCACTTGCAAGTAGTTTGAAGCGTCTATAAATGTCTGTTTAGTGTTTACGTTAATGAATAAGACCAAACTATCAAGCCCCCCCCCCTCGAACCAAATATCCGCCTATGATCTATCGTTATTATTGTGCACACGAATCTTATCAAAACTATACGCACACTTACACGGAAAATGTAGATTTCCCGGTACACGACGGGTTACCGGATCGGCGGTTTACTTAAATCCATCGTAAAAGCGCGGCACGAATTACGGGCAAAACGAGGGTACGGATTACGAAAACTGTTTTATTTTTTTGATTTTTTTCCTACCAACGGAGTGTACGGAAAAACGATGTTATTAGTGTCGTTGTTATTGTTGTTATTGTTGTTGTTGCTGTTGTTATTATTATTAAAATTATTATTATTGGTGTAGATACGCGGTGTTCGTTGGTGAACGACGGATGATAACGTCATAAATACGAACGCGTTAAACGGGCGTCGAAGGGTACGCGGACCCGGGGGCGGTTTTCGGAAAAAAAAGGTGCGGTGAAATCAAAACGACCCGGAACAGCTGAAGGTACGCCGAATGTTATGCGAACGCGTTGATAATATTATCACAGCACCGCGATTTTGTCGGCCGATGAGGAGAACGCGAGTCGCACGAGGGTCGTGGGCGCAACGTGATCGTGCTCGGCACGTCGTGGTCGTCGTCGTAAGTAGCATTCGGGTTGCCGCGCGGTCGGGATACCGAAACGTTACTGACGCCGTCGTCGACGTGGGTGTAGAGACCCCGCGGATCCTATTCTACGAGCGCGCGCGACGACGACGGCACGGCTGTTGCCGGCACACGATGGCGCGCGCCAGTCATGTCGTAGGGATCATGCGTGGACGGCGGAGGCGGAGGACCCGCTCCCTTTATATATTTTCGCGTTTGGAAAACGTGGTGCGTGCGCGCGCGCGTGCGTGTGTGTATTATAATATGTATAATGTGTGTGTGTGTGTGTATTATAATATGTATATATGTGTGCGTGTGTGTATTATAATATGTATGTATGTGTGTGCGCGTGTATTATAATATGAATATGTGTGTGTGTGTGTGTGTGTATAATAATATGACGCTACGCAAGGGGTGCAAGTTGGTGGTCCGAGGGTGAAGGGAAGGGTTGTGCAATAGGAGAGAGAGTGAGAGGAAACAGTCGTCAATGCTCTTTCAATTAAAAATTCTAACATAAAGGGGGCATGCTAAACGATATAATCCGAGCCCCTATTGTACGCGAGCACTCGGTATTTGTACACACATCCACGTATTATGTATATATATATACAACCTATAATATTATATACACACACACACGTACACACACATGCACCCGCGCGCGCTTATATGACGTACTATTAGAGATCCATGTGGGTTAGTTGTTGTTATAGGATTCGTCATTTCTAATCTGAACGTTTCAACGTAGGAAAAAGAGCGTAGACATTATAAAAACAACTATTAGTTTCAAAATTTGACTCAAAATACAACAAAACTCATTTTTAATTTTTATTATTTCCATCCTTCATTGCGAGGTCCAGTGTTCCTCTAGACTTTTAGTATACCATATTAAATTTGTACAATATTATATTATATTAGTATCATATAATGAAATGTTCTTTTGTTAAGTATATAAGTATGAATCGGTTATAATTCATAATTTATCATTAAATATCCAGTCCAATAATCCCAAATATTTACCACTAAGTAATCTTAAGCTTCATTTTTTCTTGTTAAAACAAATTTACATAATATGACTAAAAACATAGGTAATTAATTATTTCTTTAATTATAAACTCCGACTATAATAATAGGCTCAATTTTATTTTTTTCTGTTTCGATACACATTTTCCAATTGCTTAATCATAAGTTTATATTATTATACCTACATATAAATAAAATGATGTGTAAAAGATTAAAATTGTCTTTTTTTGGTGGGCTTCTTCAAAGATACCCTAAAAGCGATATAAGGTATAAAATGTTATTAAAACGTTTTACCTACTTTAAAATTGTATATATATATATATATTTACTATCAAATTCGTTACAAAATCCTTTTAAAACATTTATTTTAAAATATAAAAATGTCATCACAATAATTACCTTCTATACACACACTGACAGTTCAGAAACCATAATATGAGATCCATATTTTATATATTAAGTTATTTTTAATAATATCATTGCTTACTAGGTTAAAATTAAAACGGTTCTTGAGGTGTTTAAAACACTTGCCTTGCAAAATACATCAATAATACATAATCTTGAAATTGTATTTATAAAATTCCATAATATAACACAAGCCGCACAGGAATTTAATTTATTATAGTTATATATATATATATATAATACTATATTACTAGGTATCTAGTTATAGTAAGAAGGACTTTCAACGACCATGCCTAACTAAGATTGTTGTTAAAACATTATAGGTAACAGAGTAACAGACACTGATTTCGTTACTTTCCGTGTTCATTTTTCCTCGACTCACAGTTAATACTGAAAGGGTTAAGCAATATTGCCCCAAAATATACATGTCCACTGACATTCTGACCATTATCAGAGGTAAGAACCAGTGATTGCCCTCATTTTCAGGATTAATGTATGGCGAACGCCTTGTTCTCGGTTCTAAGCTACTGTTAATTTTTTTTTTTTTTATAATGTCATTTTTTTCAATCTTGGTGTTTTATTTTACGTCAGGTTTTGCACCAGTTCGAGCTTTCCCACACTACATTAACCTAATTTTGATATTTTTGTTTTAATATATTTAATATTTCTGAGTATCAATATAGGAGTATTGTTTTTCGCATTCGGCCTTAAATTGGATATTGTGTCGTACACAAGTCCTAGTCTTAAATGACGAGCACAAATATACTCTATATGACTCATGACTTATGATTATTTTTAAACGTTTTTCTTGTTGCGTAATAACTAATAACAGTCTTTAGTTATAATAACCACTAATCAGTATTTGAATAATAACTTATAATATGTATCTAACGCTACTAAATTAATAATCTATTACATAAAAACAGAATTTCACGTTTTTACATATTTACGTTTTAGTTTATTTATCAATGGACATTGTTTTGATTAAACTATCGATGTGGTTGATTCCTCGATTTTTCATGTCCCATACAAGGGACATAATTCCCGCACGATGTACATACACGTGATTGGTTATAATTAGAGTTAGAAAAGTTTTTCATGGATAAAAAACAAATTATAATAATTTTTGAATATAACTACTAAATTTTATATCGAGGAAAAAAGGCACCAGTGAGTTTTTTCCTCGCAACGACATTATTATATGTCCTAATTAAACATGATTTACGCTTTGAGTGTTGATGGCATAATATTTAGAAACATTTTATTCGTAATTTCTACGTATTTATTATCAAAATAAAGTCACAGTTTTGGTACTAATAATATGTTTACAATTTTCTATAACGTTTATAATTATATGTTCCTACTCCCTGTATACAACAGGTCAGTGGAAGACGGGAGCAAAAGGGTTAACATACTCAAATTATATGTTGATTGTATCATTAAAGTAACTTTATCGTCTACACACACACACACTTATATACATACATACATACATCATACATGCATACAGACTTCACACGTTTACACACACTTACACGCGCACACACACACACACACATCACGAGCCCTTAATATAATGAAAACGCACGTCTTCACGTGTATCGTCCCCCTCCCACTATACATGACGCATTAATAGCCAGCAGCTGTATTAGTTGTAAGAGTGATTGTAAAAATGTAATATGTAATGTAAATTGTAATAAGGCACACACGCATTCGGAACAACGTGTCATACACACGATATATGTATAATGTATATTGTATGATTAATAATATGTGGGAGAGTTTGCCGGCGAAACGGTGGTGACGACAAGAGCGTGGACATAATTTCATGGCTAATCGCCGTGATTGTTATGATCGCCATTCGGGAACACGATCAGTTGAATCTGTACTGAAGCGTGTTACCTATAGGCAATATTAATATTATATTATAACTGTGTCACTATAGCTGGTACACTATAAAGTTGTTATTTTGTAACAAAAACAATCTCCAAAACACTTGTCCACGTTCTTTAACAAAAATAAATGGTAGGAGATTGCTGCAACTCAACCAAAAATCCTGTTCTAGAACTTTGAGATGCTTAACATTTTGTAAACCAAACGTAATAATCCATATTACTAGTATAATATTAAGTATATTTAATCGAAATATTGAAGTAATTTTTTAAAATAACCAGTATCGAATCTCATGTTTTTTTCAGCTTATCAGTATACTATATCTAACATTCAAAACTGGAATATGTCATGTCACATCGCTAAAGTCTCATACGCTCACCCATCTGAGAACTGACCACTAATCCTAGATCAGTATGTTTCAAGGGGCTTCACCTGAATTCATCAGCCGATAACCAATCAACTCCTCTTCTTTGTCATACCCTAAATTATTTCATGTTTCCAAATGAAAATTCCAACATTTTACAGTTTTGTAACAAATATAAGTATTTTTTACTTCTCTTATATAAAATCATTTGTAATATATGTGTATTTATATCGGATCTAAAATTACCTGAGATGCTATTTAACTTAAAAAATAATAAAATAATTATAATTTTTACTTCTTTTCAATATTTACTTAACGCAAATATGTATATCAAATTAATAATATAATAAATCAATTACTATATTATTTATAACTGATATTATCGATTACAGATCGCACGATAAATATTGGTTACTATAGATATGTCAAGGTTAAAAAGCAGATCGAATAATGTCTGTTGTTAGTAATAAAAATATTTCGAACAAATTTTAGTTAAAAACTAAAGTTATAAATTAAACTTTTATTTATATTTATCATTTCACTCTACTAAAAAACTTAAAACGTATACAGTTAATATTTTCCACGAAAATGTATATAAAATATTCGAATATAATACGAATTCGAATTTAATGTTTGAATATTATAATATGATATTTTATATTTTAAGAGCACGGTACTGAAGCCTTCTAAATGTGTTCAAATTCAAATAATTATTAAATTATATTACACGCATACTGGTCGTTCGCATCCTTGCCGCGATTGGATAATTAATTAGGAACATATTATTATACCGCGTTCATCATGGTGTGGCTAAACGAAACGAATTCCCCTTAGGGTTCGAGCTGTGCTGTGATTTGGTGCCGAAGGCTCCCAAAAAAGTGACCTAACTCAGCCCATCGATAATAAGTATAAACAGTGGCTTTCAAAAATACTTCTGATTTTTTTTGAAGTTAATACCATTAACCTTTTTCGAGTATATATTTAATACCATATAACATTGTATGTATGAATTATATGGTTTTTGATTTTAAAGTGATGTTTTTCTACAGTTTGGAAATTTTTTTTATAAATTTTAAAATAAGAAATGATTATAATATTGATATAATTTATTTTATTTATAAATAATTGATATATTTGTATCATTACATCATTAAATTAAGTTTATACAAATTCCTCTGACTTCCATGTCGGCCTGCACCCTGCACCTGTTACAAAAAAATTTCGGTTAGAAAAATTACGAATAGAAAAAAATGAATTAATTCGATTTTATGATTCAATATTTATAATATTAAGAGAGATGACAATTCTTAAAAAGGCTGTATACTGAATGACATCTTAATTCCTAATATAACTGCAGATGGTGATTGTAGAGCAGAGACACTTGAGTGACTGTTATGTATAATAAATATAATATTATGCATTGTAGCATAATACTATATATATATATATATATATATATATATGTCGCATCCACATAGTGAAACCACTCATTTCATGAACTGGATATCCAGATAGTGAAATTCGTCCAGATAGTGAATTTTGACGAAAATACATTATATGGACATCCATTTCATGAAATG